>JAOTQQ010000001.1:9607212-9638092 GCA_026546715.1 Gallinago undulata | reverse complement strand
CATCACATTGTTATTCCTACTGTTTGCCTTTGTTACACTACCACATTAAAGGTCCCTGTGAAATATTTTCATGAGACAACCTGGTAAATATCAGATAAAGGGGGCGTAGGTAAACACCACCTTAATGGCGTGTAAGTAACTATTTCAGCACATTGAAAAAATTTTGGTCCTTTTGACGTTAGCATTCCCCAAATCTCACTCTAGCTGTTGGACAGCATGTGCATCACAGCTACAAAAGAGCACAGTGAGACTTAACAAACACAACTAGTGATTTCATTGTCTATTTTGCAGAAGAATAGTCTGGAAGAAACAGTGAAGGTACTTACTGAGTTCAGAATGAAAAAAACAAAACACTGTGCTAACATTGTAATACGTTGTGGCTATTTAAGAAAAAAGGGTATGTTGATACAGAAAGACAAAAGAACGGCGGTGTTAAGAGTAACTTATTTTCCTTTTATGGCCTGTTACTGCATGGCTGAACATTACCACTAACCTCGTATTTTCAGAACATACTGAATTTAAGAAGACTCTTTTGTTCCACTTGCAGCCCACATGCTGACACAGCATCTCATCTCCTATTGTTCTAACTTAACTATTATCTGATACATTTGATGCGCTGAAAGATAAAAAGCATAAAGATTCCAGTTACCTTAGAGATAGCAAAAGAAGAATTACTTAGCAAAAGAACAGCTGAGAAGGGGCTGTTTCTGGCGGTTTCACCCTGATGTGTGTGTTAGACCCACAAATGTGAGTTCAGACCCTGTAAGGCAGGAGTCTTTGTTGGGGCTCTGCAGTGCACTGAATGATCTCACCCTCTCCTGACTCCCACACACAGAGGTATACAGGGAAGAGCAGGCTCAACCAGTCTTAAATTCCTCTGACAGTTCAGGCTCCAGCTAGACTCTGTAGCAGTGAGGAAGAAGCACAGCTCATAGCAACAGTTAGAGAGAGATGTTTTGAAGAAACAGATTTATTCAAGGGTAGAAAATGCCTCTACTATCGTTTTCCATGGATGCTAGTTCTGGTGCAAGCAATCATTGGCCTTGCAAACAAAAACGGGCTGCTAAGAGACTTCTTAAAACCCTGCAGCATCTGATAAGTTCAGTACTAGGTGAAAAAGAGGATTCAACCCCATAAATTTGCCCTGAATATTTTTGAAATACAGCTGCTTCTGAAAGTCTGAGTCCCTATAGCCCCAGCCTTATAACAGCCATTTTATCTAAGATAGATATGAACAGGCTGTATTTCACCACTATTGCATTGACCTGACTTGCACAAAGAATCTGGAGAAACTCCCAAGAAGTACAGTTCTATCAAACTAAAAAAAAATAACAATTGTGCTGTTTGGTTTCCCCATGTAATGATGGGGAGTATGTTCCATGGGTGTAGCAGAAACTGGGAAGTAGAAATTTGTGACTTTTTTTTTGGAAAACAGAATAGAACATGGGCTAACTTCATCACGAGGATCACAGCATAAACTAGGAATCTTCGCAGCTCTTCAAATGATTGTTTTACATACCAAAAAGGAAATTTCAATGAATACATAGTATAAAAATCAAATTGCTAGAAAGTAAAAGTTCTTTTACAAAAACAAAATTGTACTGTGGTTCCAGGAAAGATGAAGATTCTTAGCTGGTATATGAATAAAGAATATCAAATGAAGGCAAAAGGAAATAAAGCCTGACTACATGCTGTGTGCCAACTGTGGCCTCATAAAGCCAAGAAATTTTGGAATGCTTTGAGTAATATTTTTAGAGCTCTAATAAGGCACACCTGAGCTCCTCTTTACCACATTTAAAGATATGTGCCACAGAAGCTAGGTTTTGGTATGCATTTTTGCCTATTCCAGTAACCTGTAATTAATAAGCACTAATGTGGAGGAGAGCAGAACACTCAGTTGTCTGTTCGGATTCCTCTGAATTACTCCAACATACTTTTCTAAAGTGCACAACATATAGTAATGTTCTTGAATTATTCTTAAGTCATTTGGCTAAGAAGAGAAGATGACATTGCTATGTCTGCCTTGTTGAAGTCAAATATTCTTCTTTCTCCTACAGATGTTCTTCCTCAATTTCTTGACTTACTGGACTGTCTGTCCACACCAGCTGTCCTCCTTCAGCATCTCCACAATTCTGAGCCACGGTAAGAAACAAACCTGTCTCTACCATCATTAAGATTTATTTTCATTTTACCTAACTAAGCAGTGCCATAAAAGAAAAAACTGCAAGAATTCGGATCCTCCATACAACATATACTAGCTAGAATAACCTTACTGTCCACCCTGCTATTCATGTCTTCATATCAAAAGTCATACTGCACGCAGAGAAGTCAAAATGAGCTATGAAGGAACTAAGGGAATGTTGGTTTCACTCCATCCAATTCGAGTGCAGGAAGAGATGATGTTACCCAGAAGCCAGATGCAGTCCCAGCAGCTGCCAGAATAATCAGATTTCATATATACAGTGCACATGAACCAGAGGTGGAATATATGTAGCCAATCATTAGAAACAATCATGCCCGAAATACTTGTAGTAGCACAACAGTAGAAAAAAACATGGAATCAAAACACATGCTGGGTGGTATCAAAACACAGGAGGGCTAGAAAAAGTTTCAAATACCTCAAGTTTTACAAGGAATCAAGTTACATTTTGATTAAAAATAATAATCATCTAAAATGATATTAAAATCAAATGCTGTCTGCTTTTAAGTCAAGGAATTTAGTTTGTATGTCAGCCAGGAGTCAGTATACCAGTATAGAACATATATAATTATTCTATCCCAGTAAAAAATAGGCCTGGCACTTTCTGTACTGGCTGATCTCCTAGAATCTTTATTTTCTGCTATAGTATGCTGCAGTACTGACCCCTAAATACTCATGCTGGTTGCCTATTAAGGCAATATCTTACCACTGACTTCAACTACCTGATGGGAGGTGATAGAAAAGGCTGATGTAGACTCTTGCTAAAGTGTCTAGTCATAGGACAAGGGGCAACACAGCAAATTTTGGTCAGAAATCATGACAAACTTCTTCAGCATGAAGATGGTCAAACACTGGCACAGAGGTCCAGACAGGCTGGACAATTACCAACTTGAGGATACTCAAAAGTTGCCTAGACAGAGCCCTGAGCAACCTGATTTAGTCAGACCTGCTTGGGACAGGGATTGGACTAGACTTCAGTCAGAAGTCCTTTCCAACCTAAACTAATTGGTGATAGTATAATAACTGACACAACTTCCCACTGTCACCATCTACCAGGAGAAAGCCAAAAGGCTTAGGATCCATCTCTGATATCCAGTTTCCCATACAGTTACTTATATTATCTTTTAAACAGCTAATATAGTTTTCACATATTCACTCAAACCTTCTTTTTAGATATATCCCACTACTCCTGCAGCAGTCTACTTGGTCAAGATCTTTCCTCAAGCAGGCAAGCACAAGCATGATGATGAATTAGGGTTTTCTGTCATGGCACATGGGTACCTAAAACAGAATTGGTGAGCTAACAAAGCAAGCAAAAATATCCAAGATAATGGCAGTGTACTGTGTACAGTACTATGTGTTATGCAACAGAGAGTAGACACTCTTAAGATTTATCACTCTAAGTCCCGCTAGAAGTGAGATTTTGTAGTTCAGGGAAAACTACTGCAATTTGTTAGAATTAGTAAGATGAAACTAAAGCAAGATATTTCCTTAGCTTTGTATCAGCAAAAACTCCAGTACTTTAGCTGCTGCTGTTGTTGAAATAAAGAGATCTCGGGAGCACAAGAACACTGTGGGGGTGGATGCAGAGAAAGTGGCAACCATAGACACAACTTCAAGCAAGCAGGTTCAAACTTTAATGACCTGTGTAGGAAGATAAATGAGACTTCAAGAGAAAACAGCACTGTTAGCATGAGGATGTTGGTAGGTGCAGAAGGCAAGCACTCACGGTGCTGATGAATTGGTAGCTGACAAAGAGCTGCATCTTATAACGATAACTGTGCAAAGCTATGTTATATTTTTCCTGCTAGTTTTTCTGTCTTTCATCACATCCATTTGAGTGAATCCTTAATGATTATCATGAACTGTTTGAAATAGGAGAGGAAAAATAGCAAGCACACAATTTTTCCACATATCAATCTCAATATATTTTCTCTCAATTATCCTTAATTTAATAATTGTATTATTTCCACTAGTGTTTTAACTTTAAGGACTTCTACTGAAAATACTGTATTTTTGCAGGTGGTTTAGGTTACCAGTAATTTTCAGTAAGAGCTCTTTTCCATCTTTTTTTTTTTTTTTTTCTGAAAGCTCTTCTCTATACCATTATTTTGTCTAATCATCAGCCTTCCTGGAAATATTAATCATTATGTCTTCTAGACTTTCAGAAAAGCCTGCGTCAAGTTTCTTCAAATTGCTTCTCTGTTTATCTTAGCCACAGTCTGAATAAAATTATTTGAATAAACAGGTCTGAAGCATATCCTGAATTGTACAGTTGGGATATGAACCTGAAATCCAACATAATTCCTGGTATTATAGTAGTAGTATTTAGTAGAAAGAAAGAATTGTATTAAATTAGAAGTGGTTGTGGAAAGGAATTCTGTACAGCTAACTATATTTTCCATAGAAAAATATGTTTTATTATCCTTTATTTCTTGTACAGAATGAATGAGTATAATCTGCTAAGAACTATGAGAGTTCTACATAGTTAGAACTATGCTAGAGTTCTAACTATAGATGCTACAGTTCTAACTATAGTTCTATAGTTAGAACTACATGTTACAGTGCTTTGTGGAACATCACTCTTCAATGGCTAAATTACATAAATCAAACATATTCCCATTAAGGCCAGAAGAGTGATCATAGTTCTGAAGCTCCAGTGTGAGGTTAATAAACTCTCTCATTTACCATCATTTCTTTGCAACGTGTGGCATTAAGACTTCTGTGTAAGCCTATCACAGATGGATGGACATCATCTTGACAAACAACATCTTGTGGTCCTTACCATTGCTCTATTTCAGATCCCCCACCCCCGGAGAGTTTCTGCATTCCCGATTTTAGTTTTCATTTGGTCCTGTATTCAGCAAATACTTCGTATTCTGAAGACTCATATATATTTATATCTCCACAGGGACAGAAGGTGTTAATGAGAGCACAATTGTAGTTCTAGGAGTTCACAAAACTTACATAACTATTTTGGCCATTCAGGGAACACACAAGGACATTTCAAGATATCACCAGATTAATATGGCTTGGCATTGAAAATGCTTTGACTAGTGGTCTTTGTTTGTGTGACTGGCTCAGCCTGTTCTGTACAGGGATGAGTTGGACAGAGCTGTGGCAAGGGCACCCACAGTTATTATTAGGCTTTAGCTACTGCCTATCATTAAAAACCTACTGGCCTGATAATATGTCTCATTAAGTAACAGCTACAAAAGTGCTGGCACTAACAGCTCTCACACAGTATTTACTGTTTCAAATTTAGCAGGTTTAGAAAACAAAAGGTTTGGTTAGCTAAACAAAACCTGTGTAAGAAATAGGCCAATATATTCTGAATAAAAACAGCATAAAACCAGTTTAGTTGAATTACAGATAGCTTCGTTTTTCTCATTGAGCACTATTGATTTTTTGGCATGGAAGAAAAAAAAAAAAGAACAGATGGTGAAAGAAATAAATTAAGCTGCTAGTGATGGAATACAATATCACACTGAATTATAAAGAATGATGAACAGAAATCCCTTTAGACAGGAACTTACTTTCAGTATAAGAAGTTCATAACTGATTATTTTGGTTTATTTTCTAGTTATTAAAGTTTTTACTTTCCATACAAACTCCAATATGAATTCCAAAGAGAAATCCAAGGCAATGTACAAGAGATGCAAAGGTGGCCTTTTCACTTTGTTCAGCCAGAGGTTCTAGTAATGTTCTGAAATGTATAGTATTGTAAAACCAATCAAACAAAAGCTTTATATTTTTATTTCTTAATAGCCCATATTCCTTATTGCAGATTTGAAGAAGTGTGTGTACGGCTAAAGCCCTGACTACATTTTCCAATTTTCCAGTTTTAATAAAAAGATGTTCTCTCTCCTCCCAGTATCTTGCTTTCTTTATATCCTTAGCCTCTAAGATCAATGAACTGTTACTGTTAAAAATCAATGCATCTAAGAAAAAAAAAAACAGTAAGATGTGTTCATGTAAGTGAGTGGCCAAGAACTTGGGCCAAGAACTTAGTAAGCCTAAGATAAACCTCAGAAGTCCAGGGTAAACCTAAATTCCATCAGTTTTCTTAAGCAAAATTACAAAGCCAAACTTTGTCCAGGTAAAGCGACTGCAATTCTTTACATTTCAGTAGAGAAGCATAACTTTTCAGGATTTCTCAGTTTGACTCTTCAGTGATAACTCTTCCCTTTTTAATGTGACCTAATCAGCATTTGGGTCACAGGCACATTATCAAATGCAGTGGAGAGGTTTATTTATCACATACTGCAAATTATTTTGCCACACAATGCTGTCATCTTTCTGTAACTTAATGTTCCCTCAAGTCACAACACTGTGGTAAACAGAAGTCTAATATCAGTGTAATTGCCTCAAGAGAATTGTAACTCTGCCCTAAGTTATTGAAAATAAATCCCCTTTAATGTCCACGTTCATTTTTAATAATATCAATACTTTTCATCCTTCAGCCTCCAGACGTGGTTCAAAGAGGATTTGGTAGCATCAGCTCCATTTAGCAGTTGAAGAATTAAGTTTGTTTTGGTTTTGAAGGTACAAATCATGGTTTGAGACCAAATTCCTCTTACCGAAACCTGGTCTGAAGTCTTGCACTCTACTTTGAGGCTGCTGCTTTAATTGTCAAGCCCATACACTCCTTTTGCACTTGCTTTTCATAGGCATAGGGAGAAGAAATTGATATCATTGTCTAGATTCACACTATTATGGATTTTTAAAGCATAGGGCTGTGTTTTCAAGGTTTATACTGTCCGTTTCTACTTACTTTTAATTTCAGAGAAACTATATTCACATCCCCAGGAATATTTTAGGCCTAAGTCTCTTATTACAGAGCATCAGTTCCCTATTATGATTCTTGCTGCATTTCCTCCTGCCTCACAGGCATGGGATGATCAATCAACATGTCAACAGGTACTGCTACCCCTGACCATTAGTCAGGACTTAGTTCATCAGACCCCACCAGTTGTCTGTATGCCTGGAAAAATTTCCAAAACTCTGGGCCCTGAATGTCTGTTTGCAGACTATATTTTCTCTATAGCTGAGCCCTACAGCAGACAGAGCTCCTTACTCTTGAAAAAATTGTGGCAAAAGCATACTGACAACTGCATTAACCACCTTAGCAAGCTCACAGCTGATCTTTAAGCACACTTTGTAGATGCGTCAAATGGAGCTGGCACAATGCCATACATTTCTTGGGAGCTTTGAGATCACAGAGAACAGTAAGCTTTGCCTTACTGAATGTTGTAACATACCTGTATATGTTTCCTACAGAGCATGACAGAATAACATTTAAGGTCATTTTCTACCACCCATGCAAGAAAATATGCTGTTCACTACATATTCAGGATCCCAACAGTGGCTTGAGTGGATCCAATATCAAACTGCTTTCACAGACTACTATAATAGCCAGGTTTCTTCTGGCAGCCCTGCCTGGAATCACTGTGACCTTCATACTCTTCTCATTTGTCCAGCAATCAAGGACATAGCCACAAATCCATAATAGTCATCCGTTTGTCCAGCAATCAAGGACATAGCCACAAATCCATAATAGTCATCCATGCTGGGAAGCTCCTCTAAGAAAGGTAGCATGATTAAATAGGTGACATTTGTGTTATACAGTGCAAACATTCTTAACTGCAGTACATGTCTGGTGCCACTGGACCCCTGTCTCATGACTGACCAAATAAGAACTTGAGCCAAACCTACAATGGAAATAGAAATAGCCACCCACATTCTAAGGAAAAAAGTGCCAAATTCATTGGGGTCATCATCATCAAGAGAAAACAAACACTTGCTTTTATGACATATTTACAGCTTGAGGAGTAGGTGACCACTATTATGCACAGTTAAGAAACCTTTGCAATGAACAAACTTTGCAAAACCTTCAGTCCTTGAGTTCAAAAGCACCCCCTATCTGAGTTCTCTGACAATTAGATATCAAAACCTGTTTGCTCTCATCACTCTTAGACTCTGTCAGGGTACTCTGCACCATCCCTTGAAAATGTTGGACAACATTAGAATCTTGCCATATCTCTGATAAAGACAGCGACATGATCTCATCTGAAAGTATCTTAGGTAAATAATCAGGATATCAAGACAGAGAATTCTTATGTGAGATGCAAATAGAATCCATGGTGAGAGAGATGAGCAGCCATCTGATCCAGTAGAGATGGATCTGATCCAGATCCATTTTCTGAAAATATCAGAAAACTGGCCTGGCCTACTTCAGGACAGTGAATACCACTATGCTAACTAAAAGAAACCACTACGTAATAAGATTGGGTGACATGTTTGCAAGTCTGAAAAGTTTGGCTTGGATTTCTGGCAAAAGGTTCATGATTTTATTTTATTTTATTATTTTTTCCTCTCTCTAGTATCCAAAAGACTCTATAATATAATGTACTTGCAATATTTTTATCTTACCTTATAATACATATAGAATATACACATGTATTTATCCACTAGAAAGTACACAGACTACCTTGACATCTGATTAAAAGTGATCTATGAACTATGGACATGATTTTAAAAATGTATAGTGTGGGAGAGAGATAAGAAGAACACATAACTTTTAAAGGATGAATGAGCAATATTATTTTGAATTGGCTTGTCTCTCTTAAAAGATAGCACTTTCAAAGGTGTTAAACATCCAACACTTCTGCTGACTAGCTACCTTTGAAAAACTGAGGTTCAGAGCTGCTTTAGAAATATCAAAGGGTATAGATAAAACTGAATACAACTTGAAATCAGTCAAAGAATCTAAAAATTCATTATCACTTTGTTCTGATTTGCTTAGAAGAACTGTAAAAAGAGCTGCCAATGTAAAATGGCAGAAAATAAAACCTAGCAATAATTGGAAAGTAGTTGGGCATGTTCAGTTCTACAGGAACATGGTAACTTCTTCCATAACAATGGGTTGGATCATGACGGTGGTATAAGAAGGGAGGAAGAGTTGTTACAGATGTACTCAGGAACAAAAGTGTGCAGGATTCAGCTCTGTTCCTCTCTGTAATGCCCTTGTAATCTGTTGCTAGGCTTGAAATGATTCAGAGTGAATGTTGTTTTAAATGCCTTCTTTTGCTTAGATCTATAGTCATGTTTGGTTTGGAAAAGCCCAATATACTGATACTCTCCTATGATTACAAAAGAGAAATTAAAGACATTATTTGCTGAAAATAAATAAATACAGAAATTCTCAGTGTTTATTTTCCTTCTTTATATCTCAACTGTTTTTTCTCAGCTGTCAGTCTCAGTAGCATCTGCTAAAGCTCCTTATTTTTACTCCTCAAAAATAAAATCAATTAATACTCTTTTTTTTGTTGTTTTTTGTTTGTTTGTTTGTTTGTTTGTTTTTGTTTTTCCCATTCAAAATTTGGGTAATTCAGGACTGATATGGCTGTGTCCTTTTCCCAAAGACTACAGTATACCCTTGGCATTAACACTTATGGTATCTCAGTTCCCTGCCTACGTTAGGGTTAGCTTGTTAAATGGACTATCAGGTTTTCCACACAGAAACACTATTTTGCTTGTACAGTGTCATCCACTCGTCATGGGGAGATTGAACTTCTCCTGTCATACAAATAACAGTATAAAAGTACAGCGATGAATGGAAAAACGATCAAAGCAAAATTAATATAATCTCCAAAAGGTATAACAAACACTCAGAACACTGTCTTTCTTGAAGTCTATAAATTTTCTCCTCATACTAATCTAGTTCTGCTTATAGTATTATCTGTTTTGTGCTAGAGAGGTCTCCAAACTATTGCCTTGGCAACCAATAAACATTAATCCATGTGAGATTTTCCTCTTGAAATACTTTCTATATTGGAAATGTTATGTAGGAGGTAAATTTCACTGGAACTGGAAAAGATGTACTGATGATTTGATTCACATTTTTTCTGGATTTCGCAACAAAGCACAGCCCTGGATATTTCTTATGTGAGAACATATTCACTGTCGCTAATGGAACAGGCTCCGGTGGGCAGGCCTGGACCATACATTTACGTGCCCCAGAAGACTTGTAGCACCCTGAGCAGTCTAATGAAAGACATAGTACAGGCTTCTCTCCAGGCCCAAAGTAGTTTGTGTAACACCAGGTCCTTTGCTGCTTTATGTTACCATTCTTAATTCTCAGTCACCATGCAAATTTAATAGCTTGGTTTCAAGGGACCAAACCAAGGGTTGCGTTCAGCTGGCAGATGTCTGTGTAAAAATTGGCCCTTGCATCATTCCTGTATGTTAAAGCACTTTTTCATCTTGCCTAGCAAGATCTAGCACTGTTTACGTACCACTTAAAAGATTTTGTCAGAAATCCTGGGCAAGTAACTAGTACCTCACCTTGGCCTGTCCCCTCAAGTAAGGCTAGCTGTTGGGGTTGAGTCCAGAAAGAGAACGAGTGTTGTAACATCAGCTCCAACCAAAGGCTGCAGCCTAGTTTGTAGGCCACCGAAATCAACAGGAAGACTCCTATGGAACTAAATAGGCTTCAGGTTGCACCTCCATAGGGCAATACTGAGGACTCGAATGGCATCCACAATCTCATCTGGACCAAAGCAGTAGCAAGCAGCCACAACCGGTTTAAAGGACTGATACAAGTCCACTGATATCTTTCCAAAAGCTTTGAACGAGTGCCCCAGAAGGGAGAGCAGCAATCCAAGAGGAAGGTGACAGAGGTTTAGGATGACTGTGGTGAGGCCCACATCCTAAGGCTGTTGCACAATGCACACTTGAAAGTCGAGTTACATGGAGAATATTTTATTCATAAGTGCAAACACTTTGCAGCATTTGTCAATGTGAAATAACACATTACTTGGGTCTCTGAAGACATGATGTGAACCATAATGTGTGTTATTTCAAAATAACACATAGCTTGTCACTTATTGTTACTGTAATAATCTGTATTTGAATGAATCAACAATGGCAATGCGCACTTGCATCAAGGAAGGAGCAGCTCCAGCAAAGGAGAAATTCTGGTTTTGTATTCCTTATAGAAAATAAAGGAAACCCTGGGTAAATAAGGACCATTGTTCCAGACTTACCTCCTGAAGAAAGGTTAAACCCCTCAGAATGAGTAGATTAACATTCAAACACAACATGGGATTAACTTTTCAGAAATGTTTTCTATACCTAGTAACATTCATATATTCATCTATGCCAGAGCCTAGGGGACTACACAGCTTGTTTTGGAAAACAGTCATTCTTCTTGTGTGACACCTGGAAGTCCCCTGATAATCTATAGTGTTCCAGTCCACTGATAGTAACAAACTACACCTGAAACCACAGATTAAAATTAAAAAAAAAAAAAAAAAGAAAAAGAAAAAGAGGAGAATGCACAGAGTTTCAGCACCAGTCAGAATAAAAATGAAACTTCTTCTCTTCAACAGCAATGTGAAACAAACACGTCTTTTCATATTGAAATGAATCTATGTAACAAACTTGAATAATTTTGCAGCCTTTATATCTAGAGAATTGCATAATATGAAGATGACATGTAAGGGAGAAATTCTGAAAACAAAAATTTTCAGCTTTTGAATTTTATATGTAGTGGAATAACCACTTAAAGAATCTTTAAGACCAAGAGAAAATTATAAAAGTGATATTTTAAAGTAACAATACATTTTTTTCCTCTCTAAAAGGAACAGACTTCTAAAAATATTCACTTCTCAGTTGCAGAAGTAACACAGTCAGAAAGGTATATTTCAAGTGACTAAATTTCTTGAGTTTATGAAATTAGACTGGATTGGACGGTTAAGGAATTGTTCAAAGGTGGTTTTCTTTAAATATTTATTTTTAATTTTGTTTTTATTGCTTTCTTACCAGAAATCAAAAGTAAGGCTTTTGTCTTGGTGCTAAGTTGTTTGTTTGAGCCTTGAACTAAATACTTCTGTTATTTATCTGCTGTACTACTTGTTCTGAAAAGTCCAGATAGAATGCCATTGCGCAAAAACATAGTCCTTGCCTCTAAAACACAGGCAATGTCAATGGAAAATAAAACAAATGTGTACAAAAAGTAATTGCATATTGGAAGCTGAGGCACAGAGATATCATCTGACGTCACAAAGTTTGTGAAAGTTTGTGTAAGATCCCGGAATTTAAGTTCATCTATCAATTCAGAACTTTAGCCACAAGCTCAATCTTCCTGACATTATTAACATCCTTGAAACATGAAGGCAAACACATATCTCAGTTTATTGACGTCTTAAAAGCTTTATTCTTTAAAAATAGAGTAAAAGTTTTGCTATGTAAACTATAACCAATAGGAGTACTATTTTTAAAAAAATAATGTATTCAATTATATTAAAGAATCAGACACCAATTTTTAATGCTGCTGTTGCTGCAATAAATGTTGAGGACTATGTTTTGACATTTGCACGTAGCTGTACGTGTCAAGACAGTTTGGAGCTCCCCAACTCACATAGAAGCTTTATGAAGCACTGTTTTTTCTGAGACGACACAGTTTCGTAGCAGGAATAAGTAAAGCTGAGAAAAGCAAGGAATTTTTTTTTTTTGTCTCAAGGGAAATTAAAATATTCCAACATCTGTTTTCAAATTAAGACAAACAGTCAAAATGCTGAACTTTTCACAGAGTGACAACTTAAAAAATGGAATCCAGGGATGTATAACTTTTGCTTTTGATCACTGTAGCTGTGTTTGTTCTGGTCTGGGTGTCCAGCTTTGTTAGGCTTTAATGAGGAAAAACAGTGCATATACTCCCCAGCCCAGACATGGACAAGTCATATCCCCAAATTGAGAAGCCTGGAAATGCTTCTGTACCTGCCATCCTTTGACACTCAACTGCATATTATACAGAGGACAAACATGCCTGTCCCCTCATTCAGACCTGTTGGCCAGCATTTGAGGCTGTATGTTTTATGCTGTCCTGCTGTCAGAGAAGCCTGATGCTGAGGTTCTCTTAGAGATTTTAATGGGAGTTATGGTCCTGTTCAGGAAAGAATGGGGAAGAATGCAGCAAAACCACACGAAGCTGTTATAAACCTTGCTGTTACCCTGAACACACAGAGGTTACTGTCAGAGAAATATAATATTATGTGCCTTAGATCAGCACAACGATCCAAAGTAATGTTTTCATTTGGATAGAACTGGTGGAAAATTTTGATTAAATGGAAACTTCCTTTTTCATTGACAATTCATTTTGATGGAAAACGCCTGCCTAATCCTTATAATATAGTACCAGACAACCCCATAAGGCAAATTCTCTGTTTAAGCATGACTTGGAGAGGATGGTCATCAGCCAGGTTGCTTCAGTGCTTTGCCATCGCGGCTCAGTTCTGACTTATTTGCCAGCTCAAACCTGGGGTGCCAATTGTGGCGGTGAAGAGTGTGAACTGGTCAGTCACTCATTTCACACACGCTGCAGATCAATTCCTGTATGATAGTTCTTTTTCATTTACCACTTATGCTGAACTGCATTTGACCTGGTGGTGAAAGGTTTCATTTACCATTACAGTCACTTCAGCTGTGCAGTCTCCGGTCTGTATGCTGATTTATGGATGGATGGATTTGCATATGGCAAACATCCACATAGCTTTATAAGTTTGCATATGCCAATAAATGTAAACTCAGGGCTATGATACTAGCGTGAGTAATGTTTTTATTAGAAATAGCTCTGTTTGGAGTTTTTGTTGTTGTTGGAGTTTTTTATGTTTTGTTTCATTTCACAGTTATTTTTAAACACACGTTAGGCTAAAAGACCATTCCATTACCAGTTTAAGACATGGGGACATTGCTAAAAATCCAGCCCTTTATTTCTTCTTATTATCTTGTCTTCTTTATTTCTTATTTCTTTCTTATAACTGCTCCTTAGCAGAAATACATGGGGATCAGTGTGTCCCTGGGGGTAGGACTAAGCATGAATCCTGGCACTGACAGAGAAATCACCAGGCCAATCTTGGACACGGGAACTTAAGAACAGCAATATCCAGCCAGATCAAAGCCAGTCTAATGCAGTGACTACTGGTGACCAGCCATGGATGGTTAAGGAAAGAACATGAGGACGGGAGAAGACAAAATTCCTGTTAGCCCTCATGTCAAAGCTTAAGAAAATTGCACTATTTTTTTTTGGGTGGATTTTTTTTGGTTTGGTTTTTGTTCGTTTGGGTTTTTTTTCATTGTTGGGTTTTCTTTTTGTTTTTCTTTTAAATAGTATTTGATCTCTCCCCTAACTGGCCTAATTAACTGACTACCACAAAGGGTTCATGTTTGGCTAATTTCAATACCAACACTGCTAACACCCTGTACAAATACTAAAAGCCAATATCCTGGTTTTCAGAAACTTTTACTGTGAGCAAGCTGTCATTCTCTCCACAACATACACGTGTATCTTCAATTAATGTTAACACTGTCTGATGAAACATCATGACAAATATTCATTCATTCTTTGTTTCCTGGTATGAGCAAAGGAGAAAAGATCCACCTCCCACCCACGTTCTGTAACAGATTTAGGAATGCAAGACCTTTCATGCTTAAATCATCTACTCTGCAACACAAACGTTTATACCTACTGAAACACAAAACACATCATTCATTATTTTGAAACTTAATTTTGAATTAGACATTTACATTTTGAATTAGACATTACATTGAGGAACAGCTAAAAATAACTTGCAGCAGGGTGTGGCATAACTTTGCACTGTTTATGGATCTAGTCCAAGTATGGGTGTGTAAATAGCTTCAGATTTTTATACATTATATAGGGAAACGTATGCATGCAGCTAAGGATACTTTCAGAATTTAGAGAGTTTGGGAAGTTTCTCCCCTCAGCTTAGCTTCGCAGAGACATAGGCTGAGCTTTGTCAGACCCAAAAATCCCTTTGGAAGAGCAGTTGGGTGGGAGAGAGCTCTTGGTTTCAGCAGGACAAAGAAGAAGAAGGAGTTACCTGTCTTGCATTTATGCTTCATGTACCCTGCCACTGGCTAGCAACTTTATACAGATGTTTGATGTCTGTGAGTCCTTTAGTTATCATATGAACAGGCTCAGAGACTTCCTTCCAGTAAGTATCCTTCTTGATGTATGAATCGTTTGTATCTATATTAGTACATAATACAATTTCTACCTTTTAACATCATCCTTGGTCAGCACTAGGGAAGTGTTAGGGTGCCTCTGTCCCAAGACATCACAGACCTGTTTACTAATGAGTTACATTGTGGGTTGTTCTCTGATTGCTAACATAGTTTAAGTAACAGCTCCAATTAATTAAATCGATAGTCCTTACAGCCTACTGAAGGACTTCACAGCCAACTGCACCAGAGATCAGTAGTGCAAATGTGTTTCCTATTGGATTTTATACCACAAATGGTTTCCGGTCCTATTTTTAATAGAAAACATTCTTTTTGCTTCCTTCTTTAAATGTATACCTATCATAAAATGTGAAAAATTTTATTGCCCCACTGCCCTCTACTGCATTTGAGACTTTCTGCATTTTCTTAACATGTGACATAGGCCACAATAAATTTTAGGATAATAGAAGTGTCTGTGCAAGTGGCTACATCTGAGTGGCTGCAATTTGAGATTCCTCTTGCTGTTTTGCAAAGAGCACTGAGAGCCCATTGACAAGATGTCTGGGGCGAGGGAGCACATGGCCCCGTGCTCGCTGTCCCACTTTGTCAGACTGATGTTTGAAAAGGAGCAGGGATTCATTGCTCTCCTGCTAGACTTAGCAGTCATTTGGAGTGGCAGGAAAGGAGCTCTGGAGTCTCCTGCTGTGGGGAAAGCTTCTAACCCTTCTCCAATGAGCTCATGTGAGAAGCAGGCAATAGGAGCTTTCACTCAAAGTCCTTTGAGCCACAGCTAGAGTAATACTCCAGTAAGGGATAACAGTTTCTATAATGCTGTGTCCTTTTTTGGTACAGAACAACTACATTATGGTAACCCTATTCCAACATTGTAGTATTAATTATCTAAAGTTACTGTGTTCGAATTGGTGGAACTGGTTCAAGGCTGATTTGTGTCTACTATGTGCTCTGTGTTACACTCACACAGATGGACTTCTGCACAGAAGGTTTCAAGGGAAAGACCTGTTAGCAGGGAAAATGGGAGAGGGCTTGGATAAAGTATGACATTCCTTTGTTCAAAACCTCAGTTTAAACTTGCTTGGGCATTCAAAAATATCTGATCAAATTTTATATTCATACAGATACTTAAAAGGACTCAAAGATCCACCAGACCGAGTGAGGGTCTTCATAGTGACTGCAGTTGACGTTATATCCTACTGGACATGTGGATGCAGTGAACTACAGTAAGACAATGAATGTTCTTCTTGTGGCAGAGCACAGTGGAGCCATGGGATAAGCAGGATCATGAGGGATTGTTAGTGAATGAAGACTTTCATTTGGTAACAGAACAATATTTTGCACAGTTTTTGCCTCATTTCTTCCCATTAACTGAGCAGAGCTCAGAAATTTCAAGTGAGCCTTACAATTGCTCGGTTTTGTTGCTTTATTATTTCATAAGTGAAGAAGAACCTGTATAACCTCCCAAAAGGGCACTTCATGCCACAAGTGCCATATACATTGAAATCAATGGTACTACTCATGTGAGCAGGAGTTTGTAAGATTGGTTCTTTTTTTGTTGTTGTTGTTTTCAATCTTCTAATAAATACCGAGACAAATCACATTTCATTACAGGAATATTAGTGTGATCAAGCAAATCCCAGAGTCTTTGAATAATTGCCTTTTATAAATTCAGTGAATGAAATTGCATTTAACTTTGTGAGTTCTTCTCTGCACTGTGTAACCAGATCAAATTAATGCACAGAAGCTTTTTGAGAAAGAAAATGTGTACTGTAACTGATTATGGGGTGACACAAGCTATTTACTGAATTATGGAGCTTGTATAAAACACATCATGGTATTTTGAGGCAAGTAGATGGAAACTACAAAAAAAATATAAGGGGAAATGATATTGGTAAAATAAAGCAACAGTCCGATGTTATGATTAAAGGGTAGGTATATAATTAACATCGCCTTTGGAGGTGAACTTTACTTTGGAAACGTTTTATAGTCCTTGTGCCTGCCTAATCACGGTTTTTGGAGCTGTTTCAGGCATAAATGGCTTAGTAAATCTTTCTCTCTCCATATATACACATGCCAATTCTATCTAAGTAGACATGAGGTACAATAAAACATGTAGAAAACTGGCTCAGAGCCTATTCAGATTTTTATTTTACTCTGTGTTCCTCATTTTTCTACTCTTTACTTTCACTTTTTCGCCTTTTTTGGATGTATGTAGAACTGCATCTTTTGAAGGATACATTTAGTTTTAAATGAAAACATTCACCCATTCTACCTAATTGAGCATGTACTGAAGTACACCAGCAGAACAGAGGAGTGAAATGCTGAGCAGTTTGTAAGGAAGATTAAAGTAATGATTACTTTGCATGCCTTCTGGGTCAGATACTGACACAATACAGAATAATATGTGAATCCTTTAAATTTCTTCCATTTTGTCACACTTGTCTGCTAGATTTTCAATGAAGGTCTACATCTGCTTACTCCTTAGATCTCGTGCTGTTTCTTTTTTTTTTTTTTTCCTGTTTTTTTTTTTTTCCTATGAGAGAAGAAGGGTGGCTTTTCTAGCTTATCTTTTCTGAGATATTAAAAGAAGTAGAAAATGTATAGCAGAGGGAGACCTGATATTGCTTTTTAAGATTCATTTTCCCCCAAGTGGTCATTATTACAGTCGATCTATTTAAGGCATGGGAGTTTCCATACCTGTGAATAGGTTAAAGTTTTATGGTGCTGCTTCTCACAGCACTTTGAAATGCAACGATCTTTGCCAGGAGCTAGCTAGAGAATTATTTACATATCTCCTTTCCTACCTCAGCTGACCATTCACATGCAAATAGGAGCTTTGACAGCTTCTCCACACATTTATGAAACCCAGTGATCTGTCCATTTTTCAACTCAGAATGAAAGATATGACAATGCCTTAGCATAAAGCCCTGCCAGACTCGAGATTCGTTTCTTACTCTGCAATACTGAAAATGAAAAAATAAAAAAAAAAAAACACAAAAACAAACACAACCCAACTTTCTTGGTATGGAAAATTGTGGGAACACATTCGGTCACAAAATAAGCATGAACTTCTTAGAGACTGGCAGGGGGACAGTAATTTTACAAGCTATTTGCAAGGCAGAGCTGACTTAAGCTCTTGCTTTTTCCTCTCTTGGTCAATGAGAACCAAACAGAATAGCTCAGCCTTTCAAAAAAACTTGATTTTTAGAGTAGGTTCAAATCATTGCACGGCGGACACACCGTGACATAAGGAGGAGAAAATGAGCAGCAGACGCTTAAACTGGCCCTGCCTGGTAAACCCCATGTTTGAAGAAACTTGACTTGTACTACTGAGCGCGTGCCCATGGTATGCACTCACTCATAAGTGGGTCCCAGAACAGTTCACCTCTGCACAGAACAGGTTCACGGTCTGGCCCTGCACATGCAAGCAATTGCCTCCTAAATCCTGGTGTCTGAAAGACCTCACCGAGTGGTTCAGCTCAGGACAATATTGTGCTTTCATGGTGATTATCAAAAATCATTGCTGTTCTACCCGCTCGCCAGTTGTTATTTGAAAGGAAAACTTGTCTTAAGACTTAAAGTCTCTTTTTCTGGTGTGGTTTCAGTGTCTTATAACCAGAAACAACTACACGTTTCCAAGTTAAAAAGCTGTATTTCACCTCTCCTCATGTAATTTACACACATTGATCACTTCCATATGTCTGGCATAAGGTAAAATAGTTTGTGTGCATAGTAATAGGGGTGAACCCTATTGCAGCGAAACAAAATTCAGCATTTATCATAGTCCTATGCTGATTAAAAAGTTTTTAAGAGAATGGCATTTATGAGAAATGTCATTTGAAAAGCTATTCGTGGTCTCAACTATGGAAATTGTGTTCAAAAACTAACAGCTGCATTGCTTGATCTTGTCCTCGGTCCCTTTGGTGCAATGTCAATTAGCACTATCAGTGGTCTAATTCCCTTCTCACATGCATCATTGCAGTCACAGTCATTTAATGAAGTTACACTTGATTTACACCAGAATAATTGGTGATAGCTTAAAATTTCTAATATAGAATAATAATACTCTTGAGACTTGATACTGTTCTCTCTGAAGACAAATGAGAAAGCTTCTTTACTCCAGGAAACAGAACCTTCTACATGGGTCTCTGTTGGTCCGTTTGCCAAGAGCAATTGGATTTAGCTCTTCTAGCAACAGAAAAACTGTCAGAAAACTATGTAGCAAGTGGTCATGTATGACACTGTAGTCTAACAAGTCAAACTACAGATTGTGCCTGAAGTTCAGAGGTACACCAAAATCACACAAATTCTTGTATTTGCTCTGCATTTCTTAACTAATGGCATGAAACCCACTACAACCACTACTTTATTATGGAAAAAGAATGTTATTCAAAACAACCATTACATCATGTAAGTGGCATGAGGAAGTATAAAAGCAATGAAAAAAATTCCTTGAGTTAATTCACTGAAGGTAATATTTAAATGCTGCATTTAAGGTATGTGGAATACATGAAAAAACAATTTTATTTTCACACAAGTCAGGCTGATGAGGGGAACAGGTGCTTTCTTACTTATTTAGGAATGAGGATGTGAATCTTACAGAGATGCAGAACTCCACTTCTGAATTTATTATAGCAGTTAATCCTCATTATTAGGTCTGAACTATGGCTGTCAAGCAACAGTTTTCCAGTGAGTGAGTCACAAATGATAGGCAATTAGGACTGACTGAACTGATTACTGAGTATTTCCCCAAGTGGCTGAGAAAGGCTGGCCTCATCTTGGAGAAGACTGGGCAGCATTTTGGGCATGGAAAGTCAGAAAAAGGGCTGTGTGAAGGAAGAAATAAAATTTTTGTGCCCAGAATCTGTTGGGAAGGGAAGCACATACCTTTGTAGGGGCAGGGGAGTATTAAAGACCAGTAGCCTGGTAAGGTATGTTCAGACCAGATGGAAAGAGGACAAAGTGCCCAAAGGGAGGTGTTTCGTTTTGTCTGATAAGTGCAAGAAAAAAAATTACATTTTTTAACACCCTCCTAATTTTAAAATATGATTATCAGAAAAAAGAAGGAGGCCTAGCTTAAATGCAGAGAAATAGGCCAGGATCTTGCAAGCACTCACATACCTTTGATAAACAATATTGCAAAGATTAAGCACAAAGGCTCTTCTTCTCCAGAGTCATCTGTAATCACCTTCACAGTGTATTTAGTGTCAAATAGAGGCGGATACTACAAAAAAAGATTGTGAAGGCTTCCTGTATAGAACCGCAATATCCAAATTGAATTAAATTAGATATGCTTTCTGGACAATTGGCATGTGTTTCATGTCACAGGCGTACACAGCTGTGAATATAATTATTATAATCACTTTAAAGTACCTGTAAAGCCTTTGTATGTTGATCAAAAATAAGTTCTGACTGAACTTTGAATATACACATTAATGGGATTATTCTGAGAGTAGGATACAGCTATGAATAAGCATGGCAAGTCTCTGACCTCGAGCAATTCCTCATGAGATTACTTAATACCACTTTACAGGTGAAGAAGCTGACACAGAAGAGCCAAAGAATTAATAAGATTTCACATTTATGGTACTTTCTTTGATTCCCATTACAGTACAGATTTCCTGTGTATCATCAGCTGTGGTGCTGGGTTTCTGTTAACCTCCAACCTCTGTTGATAACAAAACTTTCCTAATTTGCGTGACAGTTGTCCAGTAAAGAGTGCGCGTTCCAGTGGGAGTGTGGGGGTTAAAGGAATGATGAAAGACACAAAATTGTAAAAGGATGCCACAAAAGAATGTAGAATACCCAGTAAATTACAGTTCCATTACAGATGGGAAAAAAAATCTGAAAAAGGAGAATTAGAAATTTACGCTAATCTTGATCTCAATACTACAGGCTGCAGAGAAAAACAAAATTTTCAACATAAAGTATTTATTATTACTTTATTTCATAATACACCTTTAAGAAGAGCTATGAAGAAATCTTGCTTGCCTAATTGTGGGAGGTCCATTTTTATGGCTAGAGTGCAAATGACAGGATACATATTTAGAACAGCAATATGGACAGAGGTTTGTTTACCATACTGATAACCACACAGCCAACAACCTGTAAATACTGCTTCACTAATGTTTAGGTAATTTCAGAGAAGTCTCAACTAGAAAACATTTTAAACTCTTTGAAAGTGTTATCATACCCTCCCATACATCTGAATAGACACTTGGTCTTGGAAGAGCAGCAATTTAGAAATAAAGCAATTTTCTGACTATGCAATTTGCAGGTAGCTCAAGAATGTATTTCTGTTGTTATCTGCAACATATCTGCTGTTATCTTGCTCTATCAGAGCAAGAAGGTTTGATGCAGTCATTCATCTGCTATAATAGAAGGCAATATGAGGAAAAAATACACAATCTGGAAGATAAAGTTTTCTCTCCCAGATCCCCAGGCATTGTTTCTGCTGTCCCTTCTATCACTCAACAGGAACTGGCATTTACCACATAGGTCTCACAGAATGGAGACGTAGTACAGGACCTAGTGTGATGGAGATGAGATACTACAGAGCAACACTCATCATCACTGATATGACCCTTGTGTTTTTAGAAAAAGAACTTCATCAGGACTCAGAACCATTTCAGATTATACATTCATGCAAAAGTAGTAAAGTTGCACTGGGAAATCCATGAAGGAGGTAAAAGTAATATTAAGACCCTGAAATCTCCTCTTCATCTCAAGAGATCTCACTCCATGCCTTGGCCAGGCGTAGGATCTGTGTCTAGCAAAGGATGGCTATTGCCATTCCAGTGTCAGCTGGTGATGAAAGCTGTACCCTGCACTCTCTGTAGCTCTTTTGGATGCTTGTGAGCTGTATTTATCGTCTGTTGCTTCTAGAAAAGGCCACCAACCCCTCCCCCTTGAAAGGCAGCTCTAAATCCTTTAAATTATCTCACAGAGCTTTTTTTGTGTCCTTTTCTCACACAGGGCTGGAATTTCAAAAGGAGCCAAGAGGGGCCGTCAGAACCAACATGAGCTTTGCTTCATTAGAGTGGAGAGTAAAGGAGAGCTTTCTTTTTCCTCCTTCCACAAGTTAGATGAAAGCAAATAACTACTTCATTCCTCAGATTGTTCCCTGCAAGATCCAACTTTGCACAAAAATATTTATAAGAGATGAGAATTTTATTTGACTGCTCACTTCTAAAGTTTCTGAAACATCCAGCTGAAGAGATAAGCAGGCGGCCCAACAAATGTCAAACAACTTTAAAACATTAAAAGAATGGCAAAAACTTCTGACTACGGCGTTTGGCTATCAAACAGCAAAGGGTGAAAACTAGATGCGACACAAAGTAGGCTAGTGCTCACACGTTTCAGGGATTGCTGTAGATGTGTCTAGCTCAAGGGGAACCTGTAATCCCCCAAGTGAGAAAAGAATCCCCCAAACTGTAAGTTTACTTAGAATTTTTAGAAATGAAGCTAAATTAGGTTTCATCCTGCTCTCACTATTGAAATAGTCCAGCTGAAAAAGGGGACAATCAGGGTCGAGGCACTTGTCCTCTCAGTTGCACATATGCATATATAATTTTATTTGCAAACTCTCCTATATAAAACTGGGTCTTGAAAACATTTTTCTTTTAAAGTGTAGAAGCATTCAGAAAGTAACAGAGCTGGTCAGGGGAGAGCTTATTGAAAGCTCCAAATGATTAAGCTATTAAATTAGCAAAGCTCTGCAGCCCCAGACAGTCACTTCCAACATGTGTCACTGGATTTGGGATGAGCTTATTAAGGAGGAAAGACACGGGAAATGTGAGATATA
This sequence comes from Gallinago undulata, assembly GCA_026546715.1. NCBI lineage: Eukaryota > Metazoa > Chordata > Aves > Charadriiformes > Scolopacidae > Gallinago > Gallinago undulata. The sequence continues at coordinate 9,615,047 of JAOTQQ010000001.1, read as the reverse complement.
AATTCAGTGATTGTTTTAAGAATAAGAAGAACGTAGCGGTACTGTGTAATTCTTGCTATGAGTGAGAGTTTGATGTAAATTTAGATGAGTCACAGGTGACTTCAAGATCACAGATACTGCAGGCATACATAAGTTTAATCAGTTGGATTTTTACACAATTTTAAACATTCATTTAAGCAGAGACAGTTTCTTAAATTAGGATACTTTGGATCAGAATACAGCCTAAGTTCTTCCATAGTATTTAATTGGTACCTTCTTTTGATACCTTCCCAGAAAGAAAGAAGCTAAATGAATGAACAAGCAGCTTAATTCCTTTTACAGTCACTGAAAAGCGATGAGCACCCTTAAAGTCTCATTCAGCCTGCCTAAACCAAGATTAGCTCTCTGGAGGTACCTCTCCTTCCACTGACAGTGAAAAGAGCCTAATGTGGCTGACTATGTCAGTCAGAGGAAGAGAAAGACACCACAGAGAACTCCTGTGGTGCAGGAGAAAGGCTACAGCACTCTTTAAGATTTCTGATGCTCTCAACAGCTGTGGCCATCCTTTTCTCTCGTGCATTGGAGCACTACCCCACTTGAAAAAAAATAGGGAAAGTCAAGTAAATGTACTATCCCCACAGTTATTCTCACCATCCACAGCTGTTACTGGAAGTGAGCAGCTAACCTATATGAAGACTGTACGTGGGAGGACCGTGAACTTGCAGACATTCCTGAAGGGAGCTTTAATCCTGCAAAGGAAGGAATTCGCTGAATCGCCCACCAGCACCAGCACAACACCAGCAGCAACTTTCACATTTAACCTTAATTAACAACAGGACCGGGACAAGCTACAGAACTTCCATTTCAAATTTTGACATAGAGCTGCCAGGGTCCACCCTGCACATTTGCTTAAAAATAAGCTTGTGGGAGCCTGAAGACAATTTTACCCTTTTTAGCTTTCAAACAACTGGAAAATGTCACAACCATTGACACCACTTAGAAGGATTTGTTTTCTTCTCAGTCACTTAGGCACTGCCTCAGGTGAAGACTTGATTTTGCTTTAGATTGAACTCGGGTCAACTCAGGCTTCAGATGATACAGAAAATGTTTAAAATATTGGAGCAACTTTGTCTTGCTTGTACTTCCATTGCAGTGGTGCAGGTATGCACATGAGAGAAAAAGCCTGCAGGCCAGAGGAAGTAAATAAAAAAGATGTCTCTCTAATAGCAGCTGTGGGCAGTGAAGGCCATATGCAGAATCAGTGATTAGGCAAACCAAAACCATATTAAAAGGATCAGAGCATTGCAATGCATTAAATAAAAACTAAAAAACCCCAAACACTTCCAAGCAAAAAGAAAGAGTTAAAAATACTCAGTGATTTCTTCTCAGGTGGAACTTCATGTAAATGTACACACAGGAGAGATTATCATAAATAACCCATTTACATTGTAGCAACCTGCAAAGACTGGGTTTCTTATTTTAAATATTGTTTTGCTAAACCTTATGGAATAAATACACACCTGAATAAACCCTGAGCAAACAGATAGGTACTTAGTCCTGATCAAAAATCTTCAAGCACAGAAGTAAATTTTAAGGTAGGCTTCACATATCAGTAGGTCCATTGAGCTCAGTGAAGCTATGGATGTTTAAATTCCTCGCTAGGTCAGAGTTCTTAAGATGCTGTAACAAACAGCAGGGGTAAGTGCTGCACACCTTGTCCACAGCAAATGAGTAGAGTTTCCATTGCTGTCAATACAGCACCTTCCATGAATAATTCAGTCATTTGCAAACCGTACAGCACAAATAATTATAGAGAACTCCAGCTTCTCAGAAAAGGGAGGTTCTGTAATTCAGAAACCACTTTTTCCACTGGAATTAAATGGGAAAGTTGGAAACACAAAATGAACATGTTGGGTTAGGTTTTCACCCTCCTTGTTCCAATTACACCGCATGTCTCAGGCCCTAATTAGCTAGCTGAGAATTTCCCTATATAGGCAAGATCTGAGCTCAGGCACCTCCTTCATCAGCTTCTCCCTCCTGTCAGCCTCTGGGTCATGTCAGAGGCACACAGGGTAGTCCTACCATCTCCTCTGACAGTTCTCAGGTCTTGTGAAGTCCCCACTCAACCAACATTAGAAAGACCAACACATGGATCCTCTCTGAAAGACTCATCATTTTGGGGTGAAAAAAAAAAAAAAAAGGCTAAAGAAGCTGTGGCTGCATCTGTCACGTTCACTGCCTTCCAGCCTCCTGCACTGACTGAGTGCCAAAGCCATGCAGAAATGCTGTTGGAAATGGTGGAAGCTGAAGAATTGTACAAGCCCATGCCTAGACCGCAAATGTCACCAGTTGGCCTTCCTTCACCATCTAAGCCTGGGCTGCCCTTTTCTCCTTTTCAGGCGTGTTAGAAAAACTTTTCCCTCAGACAGAACTCTTACAACATAGTTTAAGCAAAAGTGTTTTTAACTAGATACCTTGAAATCTGAGACAAACTCTAATACTGGTCCCAACTCAAGAAAGACAGGCTTCCTTGCCAATATTTCGCTCCTCATTTCCTTCTCCCACTTTGTCCTGCTTTCCCAATATTTGTGGAGGTATTGGATTGTGAGTTATAGAGTTTGATGGAAAGGAAAAACCACAATCAAACCCACCAGCAGGTCATCAACTACAACCAGCCTGGGTCAACAAACTACAAACCAGGTATCATATTTATACTAGCGTACATACAGGTAATTCAGTGCGGTGTCATTCCTCCCCTGCCACAGCATGTGGGACTGATTGAAACAGACAGAAGTTTTGCCATTGCTTTCACTAGGGCCAGCTTTTCATCTGTATAAAAATCTATCCTATAAAACTGCAAATCAATTGCACATCAAGGATGGAATAGTTCTCACTATCACTGCAACTTTAAACAAAACGCTTATTTTTAATATGGCTTGAATTGGAGCCAGGGAGTAATAGAGCTAAATCTGTGTGCAATGCTTTTCCAGTTACTTATTCTCAAGTAATATGTATCCAATTGAGCAACAATAACAAAGAAGAACCACACATGTACTCTTACAAAACATACTTACAGCATTTAGTAATTTTCAATAGACAAATAGGATGCGACAGATGGATTTGAGAAAGTTGGGTTCACAAGAATTAATCATGTGGAGACAAAAATTGGGGTTGCCTTAGGAAAAAAAAAAAACAGTAAATCAAGGAATTTTTAATGGAAACTCTCTCTTTCTCTGGGCTTAGATGTTTATATGTAAAGGTTACTGTAGCTGGTTCCATCTCTGTTTGTGATGTTACCTCCCCACACAGGGGACAGCAAAAGAAAATGGGAAACAATAAACGATACAAGAAATCCATCTGGAGTTAAGACTATATTTATTGTTTTAAACTTTGCACACTCAACTCGATCACCATCTTTCTGAGAACTCTGTGCTCAAAAGAAGTTTCCTGAACAGAACCTGTGACCTAGTGACACAATATAGAGCCTTACAACTGACACCGAAATTGAAGCCAATTAAATTAAAAAAAAACCAACAAAATAAACAAACAAAAAAACCCAAAAGCCAATAACAAAGCCCCCTACATTCTTTAAGAAAAGATTTCTTTACTTTTGATATATCAACAATGACATTTCTTGTAACTTTGCAATAAGGACACAGAGTCTTTGAAGGACACAAAAAGAAGAGCTCAGGGGTTGAAGGGCTCAACAGAGCTTTCATTTTTATGGCTGGTTTTGCCACATTTAGGCTACAATCCAGAACTTACTGACTTCAACAAACTTTAGATCAGGCTTTTAATCACATTAATTCCCTTTGACTGGAACGAGGAGATAAATATCATCTGTGAAAAACCTTTCCAATCCATGCATTAAGACGAAAATGCTTGGGAGCTTTAAAACGTATGGAGTAAACCCCTGATGCTACTGAACTGGAGTTTCACCACAGATTTCAGCTGGACAAGGATTTCCCTAGTGCTCTCGTCAAATTTCCTTCCTTTAATATGCCACCAAAATCAAGGTGATATAAACCAAATAACCAGAACTGTTTTACAATAAACAGAAAGAACCTTTTCAGACCGCAGATGTGGCCTTAATATAAGCATTTATACACTTTCTCTTCCTCTTCCTACCAGTAACATGCCCCGTAGGATACTTCTAATCTTCTGCAAGGCTGAGTGACAAGAAGTTAAGAGGAAGCAAGAATGGGAGTTCACTGAAACTTCTGTCCAGCAACCTGGGAAATGGCAGAGCTAATACTGGACCTTTGAAAACAAGTGACCATAGGAAATCAAGGTTGGCAGGGATTTAACCCTTCATGACTCATTTTGCTAACTTTTAAAGCAAATGCCTGAGCTTTTTAACCATGTTTGACATCTAATTAGTTGAGAAAAACAAGAATTTAAAATACATCCTTGCTTTTCTTTTGAAATAAAGGACCGACAATTAGCTCTAAGGTATTTGTTTAGGCAAAAAAACAAGCATGCATGTCAAAAGAAAGCACAGTGACAGCCACCAAAAAGAGGTCACTTGGGTCATTCTTTTTACCTTGAGTATTATTATTTTTTTTCAATATCATAAGTTTATTTTAGTCAGCCACAAATCTTTGTAGAGAGGCAGAATGAGTAAGTAAGTGGGTATCTTCTTTTCATAATTGCTGGCAGTTTCAATAGAGATGAATCACGTAGTATCACATAGTCATATAGCGGGGAGGTATACTCTGAGAGATACAGATTGGCACGTAAGGTATTCACTCAGTGCCTAAAAGACATATTTTCAATACCTACAGCTTTTAAAGCTGTTCCTATGCAAGGTGTTAACATTGATCTGTGCATAGATTACTGTGTTGGAAGCAAAATTTGTCAGGAAAAGCACCAGCTGATAAGGCTTCATTTTCCCTGGCTACTAAGGATATCTCCACAGTTGGAGATCAATGCAGCAGCGCAGGCAACACGCTCCTCTTGACCTGGCCAAGCATTTACACCAGTACTTAACATTAAGCATGTGAGAAGTCTGCTCTGATTTTTAGAGTTACACATGCTTTAAGTCAAATATGTGATTAAGTATACATATGAATCAAAGGCCAGAGCGCGAATTCCTGTAGGTCTTCAGACTTTAACTTGCTTTGAATTAACTACGCATTCACTTGATTTCCTAGATAGGAAATCGGGTTGCTCAGCATTTGAAGTAATTTTCTTTTTACAATGATCTGCTAATTATGAAAACAGTTTCGGTGTTCCTTTTAGTTTCCTGTTTTGCTGATATAGGATTGACAGTATATTAAAATCTGTTGTATGATGTACATGAAAAACACGAAAATGAGACCCTTTCTCTCAGCAAGAGCAGAACTGGAAAACAGCCAATCAGTAGAGTTAGCAAAATGTTGCTAAACTGTAAATGGATACAGTAGCAGTGAGGTGAAAAAAAAAAGAAAACAAATAAAATGGAAAAGAAAATTACTATCAGAAACATTTGGCCATCCTTTGAAACCAGCTCGTGTGAATTTAGTCAGTATGAGCAGGGGTAGCATACTTGAGCCACCAGTAAACTTTAAAAGGGTAAAAAATAATAAACAATAATTAATTAGCCATTAAACCCCTTTACACGATATTTTTACAGCATTTATGCTTCTATACACTAATCTGAGTTTCAGTATGATTGTGAAATTTTGGAAGCAATTGAGTTTCTTAATGAGTTTTTTGACATGACATGTAGTTACGGTAGAAGCTTTCTTCAAACTCCATTATTCAAAATAATCAATTTTCTGTTAAATGTAAATGGCTTCTCTTATGAAAACCAAATGAACAGATTCTGAACCCCTTAAACTGTCCTTTCCATACATATCTTTTCATGTTTAAACACACACAAATATGCATATATGTGTTCTTTAATAAAACCCTGCACATGCTTTTATTTCATATAGTGCATCCAAGTTTTGCAGGTGTTTAATTTGCCCCCCCCCCCCTCATCTGGAGTGCGAAAATGACGTCTGCCTTGTATCAGAGAGGACTTTTCCCCCTCTCATTTGCAGCATGAGAAAGATGAAAAAAAACTGGAAAACGTATTCCTACTGGCAAAGAGACTTATTGACACTATACTGTAAACTGAGATTGACATCTATGACCAGGCATGCACACACATGTTCTCTTTTTTTTCCCACTGTAGAAGCAGTGTGTTACTTTTCCTCCCTTCTTTCAGAACCGTAGCTGCTGCTCCTTCTCTCACCTTCAATAATCTGAGAATTATGAGGAGGCAGCTCTTCAGAGAGAAATGTATATGCGCATAGATATATAGATCTCCTTTTTAGAAATAATAGTCTACAGCTCTTCCATTTTAAACTTCTTTCCTAGTTGCACATTCTCCAGATTTGGTGAATTCTTCTGAAAATGTACTTAGAGAGGAACTATGCTGATAAAGACAAGACTGCCTACTTCAGAGCCCTCCTTTAATACCGCCAGTATTAACCAAAAGTTAATTACTGACAGTCGCACTGTGAGTGGCGTTACACCATTTCAAACCTAAAGCAGCTCTCTTTCTTCAGTTACACCTTCCCTGTGATCTCTAATGAGATACATCAGACTACAATGAAAACAATCTCAGTTCAAATAAATTGCACTGCATTAAACATCCATAGGCAGTATTTTCTAGTGCATAACAGTCCTTTCCTCCTTTTCTGGACTGATCTGTTTCTTCCAGTTTATAGTTTCTTGGCAAACCCACCATCTACTGCTTATGTTAGGCATCTGATTGTCAGATTTGTACAAACTGAATATTCATGACTTGAAAATTAACCACTTCATGCCTAAAAAAGGAAAATATAAATCTTTATCTATTCCATGTTGTTTGAAACAGATCTGGTATTGTGGCTGCACTCCATGCCCAGCCCGTGAGAGATTAGCTGGGTGGCCAAGCACGTCTCACCGTTTGAAAGAGTAAAGTCCGATGAAATAGCACAAGACTGAAAATTACTCTGCCACGGATCAGCACGATCCGGAGTCCTTGTCTGCAAATGCAACTAACTCTTCTTTGTCTGTGTTTAAACTGCGTGGTACCAACCGCAGCACGGAGTGGCTCGTTAAGTATTTCATTTTTATTTTTTTTTTTTTTTTCAGAAATTTCTCCCAATGTCAATTTCTCCTTCGCAAGATAAAGGCAAATCTGCGCGGAAGGTGGGGAGGGGAGGGAGCGACGGGGCAAAGAGGAGAGGTTCCGAGGCAAACCGAGAAGGAGAGAGAACAACAGACTTACCTTTATAGGATAATTTGAGCCTTGGCACGTTATTCTTCACATGCTGGCAGTTCACTCTTCCTGCTAGTAATACTCCCAAGGAAAGCAAGGCAATCCCCCTGAGCCAGCCCATGCTGCGGCAGCCACTGTAGGGTCCCTGCGAGCCGGAGCCGCGGCGCTCCCCGTCCTGCCGGGCGCCGCCGGGGAACTTCAGGCAACCTGGGGAGCGGAGGTAACAGGTGATGGGGGTGGGCTCCGCGCCCCGCCGCGCCCCGCCGCCGCCGCCGCCACCAGCCGCCCCGGCCCCCCGCCTCGCCGCCGTCGGGGCAACTTCAAGCCCCTCTCACGCACACGCCGCGGGCCGGAAAAGGAGGCAGCCCCCGGGCGAGAGTGGCGTGCGGGCGGGGGGGCGGCATGATGCGGGCGGCGGCGGGCGGCGGCGCGGGCCGGGGGCAGGGGCCGGGGCCGGGGCCGGGGCCGGGCCGGGGCTGGGCGAGCGCCCCGCTCCCCGAGCGGCGGGCGGGTCCCGAGCGGCGGGGGCGGGCGCGGAGCGGCGGCTGCTCCGCGCTCCCCGCGCACATGGAAGGGAGGAGGAAGGGGGGAACGGGGGGGGGGGGGGGGGGGGGGGGGGGGG
>JAOTQQ010000001.1:9529700-9607106 GCA_026546715.1 Gallinago undulata | reverse complement strand
GCAAAGAAAAAAAGAAAAAAAAAGAAAAAAAAAAAAAGGAAGAAAAAAAACCACATCGCGGCAGAGATTAGAGGAGAGAACAGAAACCTCCACCGAGCTTGAGAAAGGCACGGAGCTATACATTACACGTCACTGTCCAGGTTGTTGGGATTGGATTTTGGTATTTTGGTTTTTTTTTTTTGTTTGTTTGTTTTTGTTTTGTTTTGTTGGGTTTTTTTTCCATAATTTCATTTTACATTTCTCATGAAAAGATGTACGCCCCCTTTAAAAACAACAACAACAGCACAACACAACCCACAATATTGTTAACCCACACAAATAACATCTCCTGCCATTAACGTAATCCTCTTCTGGTTGCTCCCAGTTAAAAGAAAAAAAAAAAAAAAACACCCAAGTAACGAAGTCTGCCATCACCATAACTTTACCACCGAAGCTTTTAAAGCCTGGTTAGGGAAGGCTGCTGTAACCCTCCTGCCCTCCGCACCTCCTGCACTACTCCAATTCAGCAAAAGAAATTCCTAGTAAAGCCCACTTCAACAATCAGTTCAAGACATGTACAGGTCTGGAGGGGCTTATAAATTACCCTGGAGTATTCTCTGAAGTGTTCTTGTAAGTTGAACACGTTCCAAACCTTCCAATTTCTGGGACTGTGTGATTATTACAATCTTCTATTTTTATGCAATGAAACTAGATAATGATTTTTGTTTGTTTGTTTAAAGAAAAGGACACACAAAATCCCCAGAGGTGTTCTAAATGTTAAGAAGCTGTAAATACAAATCTATAAGCAAACTTAAGCTCTCCCCTCCCACACATCTGAACAACCCCTTCTAGTGAGTGACAGTTTGTTAAATTTCCCGTGCTGTGCTGAATATCAATTTAATGTGCATTTTGGAATGTAATATCTTACACAGATATGTACCCTGTATTACATTCCTAATACAATATTGACAGAAACGCTGGCAATCGACCTTCACAAAACATTGGCATCATCAAAGAAGTGTGATGACCCCTGTTTATTTTCTTCTATACTTTTCTAGGAAAAAGAGTTTGTGAGTGCTTTGTGGTGACAGGGTCGACAGTATTTCAGTGAGATCTTTTCCTTCCTTTTACCATTATTTGCTGCAGGTTTAAACCCAGTTATCTAGTCTCACTGGTGATGACAACACACTTTGAATTTTAGAGAAATCAGCATCTCTTTTTTATGTTCAGACCTAGCTACTAAACCATTACCTAGGAAATAGTCTTAACTTTAAAACTGAAGTTCATGGTTGAAAATGCTGGTGTCAGTGTGGTTCTAATTAAAATCTGAAGACTTGTGCAGAGCAAGGCTTGATGCTATGGTAAAGCAAAGGTTACAATTCTGTCATTGCTGCTTTCATTGCTTAATGTTCACACACCAGTGGAAAAGAAGGGGCTTTTCCCCTCTCCTCTTTAACAAATTCTTCTGCTTCCTGAGTTTAATTCATTAATCCCATGGCATTGTATCTGCCAGATTCAGCAATTCTATTGATCGGCAGCATTGTTAAGAAAATAAAATCCAAAAATAATGTTGATTTTAGGCATTCCCACACTTGTTATCCTGAGCATTTTCATGCTCCAGGCAGTGGATTAGAGCTCCAAAATGACAAGAGACGCCTGTCTGTTTTCCATGGATTACTTGCGAGACATTCACTCTGCAAAGGAATTCATGTCACTTTGAGATTATTTGGAGAATTGGCCTAATGAATTATCCTTTTGTATTGAGCAAACAATTAGAAACAACACACAAAAGATGCACCATATTCAGGACTTTAGAAAGCAGATCATTTTACAATAATGTTGTTACACGCAATTTACTTCTAGTTGCATAAAGAAGGCATGACTACTTTTTTTTTTCTTTTCTTATAAGAAAAAGAGAGTACAAAGCTAAAATGCTATCTTTCTAATGTGGAATGAATGTGTAACCATCCAGACTCTTTTCCATCAATGAAATAAATAAATCATGGTCCCCAGTCAATATATATTTTGCTCAGAAAACATATGGATTAGATACGAGTGCTAACTTTTCCAAGATTGCATTTTAAGAGATAAAATACAGCATCATTTTAGGAGGGATAAGAGAGAATATCTTTTTGCATCCTTCATGTGAGAGACCACTCAGGTTTTGCCTTCCTCTGTGGGACATACCAGTCTAAACACACAGAGACGGGTAGAAACTGGTCCTGTGGGTCATCCTCCTGCTATTTAGCTCTAAGTAGTGCTAATCAGCTAGTCAGGATAGCATATGCTACACCCCCTTATACAGAGAGGGGCAATGGCAGCACTTCAGTGGTGCCTGAAGAGGCTTTGTATCTCAAAGACCCCCTTTGGCATATGTTGCTTCTGCCAAGGCGAAACTGGGCTTTGCTTGGAAGGAATGATTTGGCCAATGCTCCTGTGGCAAGTGCCAGAAAAGTCAACTCTGGGAATTTAGGGTGGGCAACAACTCACTTTCAAATGACAATCTATTCACCTTTTTTTTTTTTTTTTCCCCTTTGGTCTTTTGATAGATATCTGGCTGCTGATTTTACAGAGAGGGGAAAAGTAAAATCCAAATGCCCCTCACTTCTTCAAATAAAATCCTTCTCCTGAAGAAAAGAAGACCACAGTTATTAGCTCAATTAATTATTCCATTATTGCTCAAAGAGTTCAAAAGGAACAGTTCTTCTGCATCGTTTCCCATATTTGTTGCAGATTTTATTTTTATTTCTGTAACGGCATTTATATGACATTCTATATAGTGTTTTACATCTTAAAACCCAGACAAGCACTTGTGGGTTCTGTTTAACATTTCTGGTCTCATACTGTGTGGCATTATGATTTAGATTTTTTTATACCACCTTTCAATATGTGTAGCAACTTCACATTAACAGATCCCACAAAAAGTTATACTTGGATGTGTGTGGACTTTCACTGTTGACCATCCATGCAGAGTTACTCTTTCAGTCACTTACACGTTGGCATCATTTGGTGTTTCTCATTACTCAGAAATAGTATTACTTGACTCATGATTACTTCAAATCTTCTTGCTGCTGCTGTGATTTTTATACTTAGCAGCTCTTGAAAGCTTAACTGCTCTAAGAATGTCTTTAGTGTGCTTTAAAAATGTACTTATGTACAGAATCGTTTCCTGTGTTTTAGATGAGTCATTACTTGTTTATATTGATGTGATCAGGTCCTTCTCAGAACTACACAGGAATTACCAGAATCTGGTTTTGATATGCAGTACTAATCCAGCAATTTTTGAGGGAAAGATTTCTTTGGTTGAGTGTGCAATTTCTGGTTAAAATCAGAGAATAAAAACCCTTTCAGACTGTATCTGATTGCTAAAAACCTCCCTAGAGAACACACTCCTGTAGGAAATTTGAAATCTTAGCTCAGATATTCTCCCTGCTATTTTCTTCTGTAGCAGGTGAGTCACTTGATAAGCAGAATATTTACAATTCTGCAAAGGGTCCTTTTGAAATTCTCCAGTTGTATACATAACGATATGTGTAACGTGCATAGGAATAACTGAATCACTATTACCCCAAAAGGAGGATCATTCCAGAGCCCAATTATAAGTGCATTTGTCACATGGTGTGTGAGAAACCCAGGATGCAGTTTCACAACATACTGACTTAGAAGCAAAATGCCATTTAAGAAGATCCAGACATCAGCTATTGCATTTTGCTTTTATGTCACAGGCTGCCACGCTCTTACTTGGGACGCTACAAACTTTTTGTGGGGTCATACTAGAAACATGATGAAAGAGAATGTTTAAAAATAGTCCTTGTGGGGATATGAAAAGATTTGTTTTTCATGCAGATGCAGTGCATGCACCAGCTAATGGAGCAGAGAGAATTGTGAACTGGCATTGGGGGAAAGAAGCAATGCAAAGGAACTTGGGATCTTGGCCTCACTTCTGAAGGCAATGTGTTATGAAGGTCTATCTCGAGGTTCCAAGAATCTAAACCTAGAATCTGTTTCACCCAGTTGTTCTTCTCTCTTTATTTATGGAAGAAAAAAATAAAAAAAGAAACCTACAAAAAAAAAAAAAAGGCCTGTATCGTGAAGGAAAATGTTTCTGATTTCCAGGCCTGCTGAACTGTATATCGGCTATTATTTTTACAGTGTTGATGATTATCACATTAGCTCAAGAGGTTATAAATAGCTGCTTCCACCTGGATTTTAAAGGATTTAAAATTTTGTGGAGTGGCACTTCTTAAGTTCTGAAGCAATCACGGTACAAAGTTACTTAAAAATGTATCAGCAAAAAGGGAGTTGAAGGTGTAGAGTTTAACATTTTATCAAAGTGGAGTTGGCAAAATCACAGGCTTGCATTTAAATCTGGAAATATTCTTGCTGTTGGAAGTCTAGACATGTCTTTCGCCAGCGCTCCCTTGGGCTATGTAGCATTTGGTAGCCTTATTTGAATCTCCCAAATCTACACAAATCCATAACATTTCTTATTATTGCATGTGATCGGGTTGCTAACCACACCAGTTAGTATCTGCATTCTCTCAATAACACTGCCTCTTACCATCTTGTCACAATCAGCTTTTCCTTCATTTCTCAGGACTAATGAGACTGTACTGTATGTGATGCTTGTACTTTTGGCAGCATAATGGGATCTGTATCAGTATGATGTGTTTTTTTCACAATGCTTTCAGGTCTATTAAACACCTCATCAAATTCTTCAAAAATATTCTTTGCATCCTGTTCTGTAGACAGGTTATAAGCCTGTCTGAACAGCAGCATTTTCAGATAGCTCTTCAAACGTAAACAAACCTTTGCTGTTCTTTTGGCCTCTGCTGCCTAACATTCATCACATACACAAATGTATGGCAACTGTGACACTCAGACCCATGGTAAGAAAGAAACCCACCTTAATATCTCAGTGCCAGGCATGTGATAGTAAGAAAAATTATGAAAAGCTTATTTTCCCCAACTCCTAGTATGGGTCAGTAGCTTCTGTTTCCAATGGATTAGCTCTGGGGTAGTCATCCAAACTGAACAAAACTTCCAAGTCTATTAACTTTCAAATATAGAAACTTCCGTCCCTCTGATTGCTCATGTTTATTGGCTGTTGGGCCTTCATTGAGGAAATACTGGCAAGGACATGTTTTTTTACAGGAGAGGAGGGAAATGCAAAGAAATATTTGATGTTCTAATTCTTCAGAGTAAAGCCAATTTAAGAAAAATCATTATAAAAGAGAAAACAAAGCAACAGCAGCCATGAAACTTTTGGCTCCTTAAATTCTATTCCAGGCCTGACACATATAACTTTGTTGAGGGAGATCTAATCAAGCCGGAAGGTATCCTCCCAAATGACCAGCTGCAGAATGACTTACTCCTCCAGCCTGAGAGATTTAATGGTTGATGGATCTCTGAAAAGCTAGATAGTAAACCAGTCCTGTCCTTTTCCCCACTGCTGGCTGAAGAACAGCTTGCAAGGTGTATTACATACAAATGCATTACAGATTCGGTTATTTCAGCATTCAAATCCAATTTTGGCTTTTATCACCCATACTTTTTTTCAAATTGGAACTGACAATACATAAAATATTTCCTTGCAGAAATCCCAAGGAAATGCTACAACTCAGAAAAATAAGACATAGATCAATATCAAAATATGTTTTTCAGGATTTCCTACTTGTCTTTGAAAGTCCCCTTATGATCTGATTTGCATCTTTAGACCGCTGTATACCTTTTGAGTTCTGATCTCAAGAGGCTTAGGGCCACACACTAAGACATTAACACGACATGAAATTGATCCTGAGTTTTTGACGTACTGTGCCAACAGTCCCATCTCTACCTCTTCATTTGTCATAGTATGCAAGTCATTCTCGTCAGCCCTGAAAGTCCCTCCTTATCACTCCGTATACAGAAAGTTCCCACTTCTATTGTATCTGGGATCCATCATGGCCAACCTTTTGGCCCTATGTAACTTTGCTTACTAACCTTTACTGCCAACTGTCAAAGACTTGAAAGACCTAGCACTATCTTGTGTGCCACCAATTCATCACAGGCTTTTAAATAGTCCAGGTGAACTCAGCAAACCACAAACCAAAAGCGTATGCAACATCTGCTACAATCATTTTTTTGTGGGTTTTTTTTGTGTTTTTGTTTTGTTGTTATTGTTTGTTTGTTTTGTGGTTTGTTTTTGTTTTCTTTTTTTTTTTTAATGTGGTTGGACTCGATGATCTCAAAGGTCCCTTCCAACCACTAAGATTCTGTGATATCTGTGATTGTTCTTTTCTGGACCTTTCTTCTTTTCTCTCTGTTGGTTTCTTTTTTTTTTTCTTTTTTTTTTTCTTTTTTTTCCCTTCTTGTGCTGAGTGGTTCATTAGTATAAGACAAAAATACAAGACCAACAGAACCATAACCATCTTCATACATCTGCCTTATTTGACTTTCTAGACTGAAAAAACTTTTTAATGAGGATGTTTCTTTCATAGAAAAATTATGTCTGATTCTGTTGAACAGAGTCTGTGGGTGCAATTTGTCTTTGGAAGATCAAACAATATCACGCAAAATGTAGGGTCTAAAGAGTCAGTTTATGGCTTCTGATGCCAAATCTGATAGCTATTTAATTACTAGTTGGTCTGTGGAAACCAGGAATTGTAGGTAAACTGTGATAGCTTAGGAAAACTTGGATGAACTTTCAATAATTTGACCTTTATGAATGCTTTTAGAGTCAGGAATATGTAGAAGTGTGTGCTAGAAGAGGAGAGGGGGGGAATTCAAAGAAAAATAAGCTTTAAGGAAGCATTAACTAACTCTCTCTTGCCCTCTCTGAATCCCCAGTGAATAGGGATTTCAGCAGGGGAGGGGAACTTTATCCCTGCACTGTACTGAATTTGTAACTATTATTTCAGAAAACCTTCCCACTACATTATTTTCCTATTTGTTTCTCTGACATCAGAGTTCATGATATTTTAGGCAGGTAACTATAGGCACAGGAAAGAAAGATTCCTTCTGTCTCCCGAAGTATTGAAATCCAAAACAAAGTTAGGATGGAGCTGAACCAGTCACATAAATCTTGTCTGGAAATTCATGTGTAGGTTGAACACGTGCACACATATACCATTAGAGCAATTCTCTAGGAAAATAACTGAAACCCCAGCTCACTTTCTGTTTCTCAAGCATTCTAGAAATACTTTGGATACTTAGCTGCTTTGACATTTGTATGTGTGTACAGACAGCATAAAGACCATCAGGTAATAAAACATACATCCCTGAGTCTATAATGAGTTTTTTCCACTAGCACTTGGGCTTGGTGAAAGCGCAGTCAAACCTAAGTCTGAGAGGTTGCAGCCCATCTTCCCTCTTTTTTCTTCTCTCCAAGCAGGGCATGAAGCTGCAGATTCAGTGCTCAGAGCTCCCTGGAGCAGCTCAACCAGGGACAGAGGACTAACAGCTGTGATAAAGGTGGTGAAAGTAGGTACAGGAAACATATGGCCAGATGTGGGGAGGAGCACTGCACCACGGCAGCCTCACACCCTGTTGGAGATCATAGGGTAACAGAGATCTGCTGACGCTGAATAACATCTTTCTGCTCTCTCAGAGCCTGCCCCAATCCCTGCTTTGGAGGAGAAGGAAAGACAAAGATGCTGGTACTGCCAGTAAATATTTCCCATGACAATAGAAATTGTTAATTCTGGACCAGAATTAGCTACTTAGCAACAAACACCTTAGTGACTTGTGATCAGACTAGGAAGGAAAAAAAAAATTGATATACTAATAAGCCATGTATTCTGTACATGCAAAATAATTTAATTAAAGCCTATTTTTTGTTATACCAAAATAGTTATGGAAAAAGGCTGGACGCATACATGCACACTATCTATGAATATACACAGAGACGAGACATGTTGTATATGAATAGTATAACATAAAATTAGCATAATTAACCACCTTCATTTTCTCTGGCATTTCACAATATCTCACAGATGGATCCCTCAGGTTTTCTTTTTGTTGTTTTTTATTTCTGTTTAAAACTTACATGCGTCATGCACTGGTTTCATGAATCTCTCAGCCAAATTCCAGAGTATTTTTTAAAGCTTTACATAACAGTCTTTATAAATAAATATATGTCTATGAAGGTTGCTTTTGTCCTTTCATTTTTTTTAAAGTTTCTTTTGTGTTTATCGCTACCTTTAAGTGAAACAGAACATGAATATGTTCATAAAGACAAAAATTCCATTGTTTATACTGATCGACACAGACTAGGCAAGGAGTGGGAAAAAACAATGCATCTGCTGAATACAAATGAAGACAGGAGGTTGGTGTGAGAGTACTTAGGTTCTGAAGCTACTTGTCATTTGCTTTTAGTGGCTGAAAGCTCACTCTCCTCCCCCCTCCTCCCCGGCCACGGGACAAAGTTATGGAAATCTAGGTGACTTCAGAAAGGTGACTTTATGTGAAACTGCAAGAGGTGACCTAAGTTTACCAACAATTTTGTATTAAACGGTCCCTTTTAGCTGCTCTTAAAGAGCCTTGAAATTCCTTGCCTGATGTTGCTAACGACAGGGAACAGTGTGCCGAAGCCTAGAATTAGTGTCCTTAAGGGGTTTATTATGATGGCAAAACCAACTGTTAGGAGAGCTCCCCTGTACCCAAAAGGTCTATATTGTGCTTCAGCAAAGCGGGGGGTTTCACAATAAATTGTGAAAATTGGAAGGAGAAGAAGAGGGAAAAACCCAGCACCCCAGACTTCAAACAAATCTTGCTCTCCATTTTTCTTCCAAAGTGTCGAACGACACATGACGTCATGTGATGTGTGGCAATTCCCCCTTCACTATTTTGAAGAGAATAAATGGGATCTATTTCTGAGAAAATGTGTTAAAGCCAGATTTTACTCTCTGTTACCCTGATGTCAATCCAAAGCAACAACAATTCAAATGCAATTCCTCTGGATTCACACTGATGTAACGGAGAACAGAATGTGGTGCTTGGAAAAGCAGCTGTCACCTTATGGAAAACTTTATGAAATATCTTATTTGGAAACAAATGTTCCTCTGTGCAGTGCATTTCCCTGTACTTCTTTCCTCTCATTCCTTCTTTCTGAAGACAGTTCTTTAAAACAGAATCACTGTTGTTTCTTAAGAATTTATCTGCTTCTGCACTTATTCCCCACCTGACATCATAATCCTCTGTTTGTGACATAGTAATAATTTTTACAATGACCAATTGTGACACTACAAGCTGGGCTTAAAATCTGATCTGAAAAATGCTTTTTACTCTGATACTTTACATAACGTCATATCAACTTTCAGCTCAAGAGATAATAATTTCAACCAAGTGACATCAATTAAGTTTTCATACAAGGGAGTGGTACACTTGATATAACTCCCAAGAGAAAATTCCGTCTGGAGTTTACAGTTTTATGATTTGACCTTTTAAAATAATTCCATTCTTTATCCAGTGCTTGGTTATGCAAGTCTAATGATTTTGCTGAAGTAGAAAAACATTATGTATACAATTCAGCCCAGTCTCCCACAGGAGTTAAAAGTCACAACAAGCCGAAGCTTAAGAGAAGGAAAAGAAAATGCAAATACATTTATCATGAATTGTTCAATGAATTTCAGATACCATAATGATTTATGAGAATAACCTGAAAAGCAACATCCTTCTTGACAAGTGCTGAGTGAGTAGCCTTCTAAAGTTTGCATTCTTATGTTTGAGGATACAGTTTCATCCTGTATTTTTTCTCTGAAATTCAGTGGTTTCTCTGTTCATCCTACCATCTTTGGCAGCTTTAACTAGAGTTATTCATAGGTTTCAAATTATGCACATGCTTTGTTGGATTTGCGCCCATGTGTGTTGAAATTTTGTTATGGGTAGGACAGCCAGCACAATCCAGAGTCAGGGAGAGCCAAGTTTTGTTTCTTAGTGCACTTTGGACTTGAAAGAAGGACCTCCAGAAAAAATAGAAATCTAGAGGAACAGGTTATCAGATTCTGTGTAGCCTGAACCTTCTCTTCCCCACAGCTGAAAACACTCGAAAAATGGCAGACTATGCCTAAACTCAAGCCTGACGACGTACTCTGTCAGATGTGGGACCAAGATTTCTAGACTGTCCAAGTTTCATGTTTATAGACCGTTATATACGGATTGGAGTTGTATTTTTTTTTTTAACAAATATTAAACTCTGGATTGTTTGAATGACTGGATTGAAATATGTTTCTTTCTTTAATAGATCTTTCTAAAGAAACCCCTTCCACAAAAAAATTGGCTGTTTATAAGATGCTAAACATACAACAGGTGGAAGAAATAAACTAATATTTAGTGAATATTCTCAACTGTAATTGTTATCTTAAAAGTCATTCTTTCTCATTAAAGAGCTCAGAAGTTCCCACCCTTCCATGAGTTTTATCTTCCCAAGTCAAGAGAAATCTGTCTGGTGTTGCAGTTATTTTCCTCTTGGTCAAATATCCCGCTATGGTAAAATGTTCCATCTGGAATGTCCAGCTATAGAACTGTAAAAGTAAATTTCACTGTGCTATCATCTCCTTGAAAGCCATGTGCACACAAGATGAGTCTCTTACACCGTAAGATGGATCTCTGATGACATGAATTAGTATATAGCATGTGTTGCTTTGGAAAACTTTGTTTAATATTGAACACTGGTTGATGATACTCTCCAGTAATATCACATTACAAAACTGATTATAAAAATACCGCAACCACATTATGGATAAAGTTATCCATTCTGCTTGCCACACCAATGCCTTACCATGGAAATCCATCCTAGATTTATTGACCGCAAATTATTGTATATGTGAAATAAATTAGTTGGAGAAAGAAGCATATCTTTATGGCTTTCAGCACATCTCCTGTGGAAACAGCATGAAAAATGCAAAACCTATTTCACTAATCTCTTCCAACATTTTGTATATGCAACAGCCTCAAAAGCCATATTTCTTCACTGATCACATTTTCAAGAGTCCTAAAAAAAAACTTTCAAACTACAATTTGATAGGGACTGTTAACTTGTTTGCTTGTTTGTATGTTTCTTTTTTTTTTTAACAGTTTATATAGTTCAATTACTGGAAAGGATAAGTTTGAGATGGTTACTGTTGTTATTGCATGAAATTGATCTGGGCTCCAGCCAAATACAAGTCTCATTCTCATTAAGACGGAGACATTCAGAGGAAAATTAAGACCCTTATAATGAAATACACTGGAGGATTAAGTTACAAGTGGCAGGACACATTACCTTATTTATCTAGTTGTGCTTGCATGACTTGCTAGGCCAGCAGTTATGACAAACGTTCTTTGCCCAATGTATTTTGAAGACTATTTCCATTAAAAGTAACATGATTGAGTACACTGCTTTGCTCATAGTTGAGATGTGCTTCAATGTTTATATCAAACCAATTAAACTGTGTTGTTTTAAAGCAATAAAAATGGTTCTGTAATTGCCACATGTTCTTCTCTGCCACCTTCAAGTCTGGAGACTAGGAAATAGTTTGCAAGCTTTCTGTGCACGCTATTTCATCCTCACGCATTTGACCTTTTAATTTTTTCTTGCACTGATTTGTACGATAAAACATTCTAGATCTTTTTTGTGTGTGTGACTGCAGTTTTCACTTATCTTTTACTAACATTGAGAATGAAGACAGCTATACTGAAATTATTATTGCTGTTGCTGTTATCATTGTTGTTTTAACCATTTTTCTTGCTTACACATTATCATTGTTGTACCTACCCTGTTACAGGCAAAATCACTGAGCAGCTAAGTTAAAGCACTGTAGTTGCGCACAATCATGTCATTAACATACACTTGCCGGCGCTTGAAAAATGTGTTACATAGTGCTCTCAGACACATCTGTTCTTGTGCAATATGTACCATTGTCTTCATAAGCATGTATTGATTTTGAGTGCCACAATCTGAAGCAAATTAAAGAGCCTGAAGTTCAAATAACGGGTGTCCTGAAAAATGTCTTTCATAGAATGATACATTGGAGGCAAGTAGAGTTAGCTACCACTTCTGAAAAGCTCTTGGAAAGCAACACTGGTGGGTTTGAAGTCGGGTAATCAAACTATTCAAAATTCTCTGCTATTGAGTCTCTGTATGCAAATAGACAAATAAGGAAGGCTCAACATGAGCTGTCAATGTGCACTCACAGCCCAGAAAGCCAACATCATCCTTGACAGCATCAAAATAAGTGTGGCCAGCAGATTGAGGGATGGGATTCTGCCCCTCTACTACATTCTGGTGAGATCCCACCTGGAGTATTGTGTCCAGCTCTGAGGGTCCCCAACATAAGAAGGACATGGGCCTGTTGAATTGAGTCCAGAGGAGGACACAAAGATGATCAGAGGGCTAGAGCTACTCTCCTATGAAGACAGGCTAAGAGAGCTGGTATTTCTCAGCCTGGAGAAGAGAAGGCTCCTCAGAGACTGTACAGTGACCTTCCAATACTTCAAGGGGGCTTACAGGAAAGATGGAGAGGGACTCTTGATCAGGGAGTGGAGTGGTAGGATGAGGAGTAATGGTTTTAAAGAGGGTAGATTTAGATCAGATATCAGGAAAAAATTCTTTACTGTCAGGGTGGTGAGGCACCGGAACAAGTTGCCAAGAAGTTGTGGATGCCCCATCCCTACAAGTGTTCAAGGACAGGTTGGATGGGGCTTTGAGTAACCTGGTCTAGTAGAAGGTGTTCCTGCCCATGGCAGGGGGTTTGAAAAAATATGGTCTTTAAGGTCCCTTCCAACCTAAACCATTCTGTGATTCCTTTCAGTACCTGAAATTATAGGGAACATTTTTCTCTGTGGACTTCTGGTATCTTCTGTGAAACATTTTCCTTTGCATTCATGTAAGCTAGAGCACCAAAAGCTGGTAAGAAGCTGAAACAAAACATGGAAGGATTTAGGGCATGGAGTTACCTGCAAGGCCACCAGGAGTATTTGGTCACAATAAGTGGGATGTAGCAAGCTCCTTTAAGCATTAGGCATTAATGGCACTAATATTACCTGTGTAGAAACAGCTCTGGATGTATGGAAACAGACTGGGGAGCAAAGCAAGTAGTGTAGCTCTTGGATAGTTAGATATACTTTTTTTTGAAATATGAAACATCTTAAATCTACTCAGCAGGCTGTATGTTTTGAGGCTCAGGACAAATTCAGCGATACAGGGCTGTGAAACTGAGTCGTTACATGTCATTTGACTGTGTGAACACTCAGTCTACCAGTGAATGACAAAAATGTGTGAACTCATACCTCTGTCACCAATGCAAAAAAGCACCCATGGGGTAGCTTCTTGCCCTCCACTGCACAGTAACTCCATTCACTGCTGAAGCCTTATTCATCTCAACGTAGCACATCACAGAAACAATTCACCTAGCACTGAGAATTCTAGTTGGAAATCTCAGCAGAGGCAGGATGGAAAAGAATAGAGAAAGAATCAATGAAATTCCCCAAAACCTAGTGAAGTTCTCTGAGTTCAGAGGCTGTTTATGTGGTGGTGAAAGAAACCATAGCTATTCCCGGAGAACTTTATGATTAATAACTGCATTTAATGTTGGAGTTGATATTTGTACTATACTATACTATACTATATTTGTACATTGTCTAAGAGAAAAAAAAATCCAAACTAGACAAATGATGAGAGAAACAGAGATACAGATATTCCCATGAAATACTATTAATTTAATCCAGTGTGAGTATTAAGTATATTTTAATGTGTGTCTCTGGGAGGTCTCAAGTTAACAGAGGAAAGCACAATGTCAGGATATATACCTGTGCTTTAGATATATTTAGAGAGAGAGTGAGAGAAAAAAGAGAAAGAGGGCATATGTTTTTATTAGCTGCCATATATTATTTTACAAACAACCTATATTCATGGACCATATTGGACTACAAACTCCACTTCTCTCCTTATCAAGTGCCCAGTTTTATCCAGTAAAGACCTGATAGCAGATATCTACAATCATATAACAGTAAATGGAGGGCTTTGAACTCATTTACTTGCATGAGATAAATAACTTTAAGAGACATGGTTAATGGCATACTTATCTTGTGCACAAGTGGAAGAGTTGGCTGTGATCCACTTCCGATTTCAAATTTTTACTACCATAGCTAGTATCAGATAAAAGCTGTTTTCAGGAACCAAGAAAATTGTGTTAGAGAGAACAGCAGGATTCTGCCTCCTTCACGGCAGTTGGGAGTTAGTGGAAACACTGTACTCTCATTTCAGCAATTTATGTTAGGACACCTCTCGGTCAGAAGAAACTCTTTGCTATGCACGTGTAAATCAGAATATCAGCAGCATCCGGAACAGGACAGGTTAATGTTATAACACTGATAAATAAGTAACAGACTTCAAGCCACAACAGCCAATAATATGGGTTACAGATCTGTTGGTCAGCTAAGGAATCTGGCCAAGGCAGATGCTGTTTACCATTTAAAGGAATTTCTAGTACTTTTTCCGGGACAACAGTTCACACGACAAAAGTTTCTGTCATAACATTGATTGTCAAAAGAGAAACAAAAACTGCACAAACATAGGGACTGTCTTATGCTGCATTACCAGAAGGGGATGCATCCACAACACAGGTTGGTGAATGGGACAAGATTTACTGTATACACTGCTATGTGTTTGCTGCTTCTTTCTATGTATTTAAAATGCTGTCATTCTTCAGTGCATAATAAACTCCTTTCAAAAAACTAGCTTAGCTTCACCATTTATTTTTTTTTTTAAATGAAGAACATTTCACAAGCACCCTATTTCAAGTACTTTTCAAAAGTGAAGATATTTCTCCAATGTCTCTGGAACATGAGGAGTCTCATCACTTCAGGGGAAAAGAAAACAATATATAGATTGTTCATTTCTACTATGTTTCTACTGTTCTGTATTTCTGCTCTCTATTTCTACTGACCACAGGTGAACAGCCTCCAGGGCTGGGGAGGCAGATGGTCAAAAAAATTAACAATGAAGAAATATCTCTGTCTTCTACCTACAGCCTTTGGAACCTGAGCTGAGTTTCACTACAAGGAAAGTTCTTTAAGGAACAACAGACATTTAATCACTATTTTTGTTAGAGAAGGGCTACAGAGTTTTTGATAAATTTCAGCCTCTAGTTATCTGTGGTTAAAACGTATGTTATATATTCTCCCTGTGACATCTTTCTAGACACAGACCAAAGGCTACGTCAACCATTTGCAGATTCTATGGGGATGTGGCAAGATGGAATATTACTGTAAGGTGGTGTTTCAATGTATCACCTTAATGCAATGAATAACAGTAATTAATAATGTATATCATGGAAAACTGATTTCTCGAGTAAAAGCTGTCTTACAGTTTTACTTTGGAAAAAAAAAAAAAAAGATGTTATGTCTATTTGCTTGTGGAAATGGCTCTGAGATATGGACATGAAAAACAGAAGGATTAGACGGTTGATCCTTCTTACACTCAGGAGAAATAATGCACCTGCCATGTGCAAGAGCAATGGCCTTAACAAAGAACTGAGATTCCTGAAAAGAAGATTGAACACATCAACAAAATGAACAAAGTGGTGACAAATAGTGCCATCGATACATGAAAAAACCCCATCCTATCACTTCTAATTTTTGAGGGTAGAGGTAGAGGCTTCCTCCCAAACACTATGGAGCTTTTGTGGCTGCCATGAACAGCCTGCATATTGCAGCTACCTATACCAAAAATCCCATGGGCATAAAGGAACCACATGCAGTACTGGAACCAAAAAAATATAGAGTAACTGTGAGCCAGTACAGTTACGGTTGAAGAAAGTAGCTGAAGGAGGAGTTCTTAACCTGGCTTCACATAAAATGTTCCCACCTTTCACACAGAGACTCACAAGTCATTTGAACATCTGAGCAAGAGCATAAAACTTTTAAAAGTGGGGGAGGATTTTTCAATATAAACATAAAAGAAAACCAACTTTTTAAACTTTGGCATAATAATCACTAGTGATATCTGAGTCCATGTATTTTGATTGCCTAAGTCTTGCCTAAATTTTTCCTCCCATCATTGTCTTGTGATAGTAAAAAACAGCTGTGGCGTGGAAAGAGAGTGACTCCCCTGGCACAATTCTAAGAATAATACCAAGCAAAATGCATTTCAAGAAGGTGGCATTGATGGTGCTCTCTGCTTGCTTCTCCTAATGTCTTCTTGGCTATATCTGAATATATGTTCCTGCCTCCATTGAGCTGGTGTAGCACCAGCAGCTAAAAGATGGGCAATGAGAGGCGTCAGTGCGCTACAGTCATTCTCCAGGTATACTGTACACTCATCCCAGTAATATCAGAGTTATTACTCATGTGCAGAACCAAAGTGCAGCACACTTTCATTAAAACTGTCCTTCCTGAGAAAAATGGATTTACAGAACACTTCTAAAAAAATAGTTACATTTATTATACATATATTAAATAATATGACAGAGAGAATGACCTAAGACACTCTTGAGGAAAGCAGAGGCATAGACCAGTGCATCAACTGGGAAATCCTTCTAACTTACAGACTTTTTCCAGTTTATCCAGGAAAAGAGAAAACTTACCCAGAGGACAGGGACTAAATGATATATTTCTTTAGGCTGTACATAGCTGGTTTATATAACACAAGTTGTACATCTATGCTACAGACAACACTGAGACCTGCTCAAGTAATATTTTGCTTTAGAAAAGCAAAATAAAATATTATACAGTCATGTCCAACAGCTCTGAGCTGCTGTAATTTTGAAAAGAAACAGATTGTGGTCCAAGTCTGAATAGCCATAATGCAATTTCTGTATAATAGACGTAACATATTCGGTGAAGACCTTAACACAACTAGGTATATGTGCAGAGTATAGTAAAGTTGAAGTCATCACTAAAATGCCTGATGCAACAAAAAAGTTTTCCAAGTTCCTCTCAATGTTAAATCATACAGGGACATTTTGTGATAAATCTTGCTGCCTAAATTAAACTGTGCAAAAAAAAAATCTAATGGCTATCATAGAAAAGCTTAAAGAAACCCATCTGAAACTCATGGGTTTATTTAAACACCCAGTAATACATAGCTACTATGCCAGAAAGCAGAAATCTAATTTTTTCTATGAAAGTTCTAAGAAAGGCTCTGGCAGAGTCTACTTACAGTAGTGTGATTGAAAGTGATCGGCACTGGTTCATGCATCACACTAACCACACTAACCACTAACCAAAAATGGGTTTCAGTCTGCTCAAATGGAGGCATTGACCTTAAGCAATGGAAATAAGAAGCCTCACATCCTTCTAACTCTTTTTATGCCCTTTTAAAATTAAATTGGTCAGACATTATTTACTGCTATCAGAAGGGGATCTGGCAAACCATTCCAGTGTTTGAAAACCTGGAAATGATTATTTTTTCAGACACAAAAGTACACTTTCAAACTGATAAAAAAGTGAGAAAGATTTAATAACTACAGTAACACTGTCTGGGCAAACATGCAATGGAACAATGTCCATTACTAGATTATGGAGTTGTCAACACATGAGCAAACTCATCAGGTCTCAGGTTCGATGTTGACTGAGATTGCCAGAGCTACATCTGAGATAACACTGTGGAAAGTCATCAAAGTTACCAGCATGAAATGGTAGAATTAGAATTTTCCAAGAGCTTTTCAAGAGAGACTGTTCAGTCCTAGATGGGGTTTTATTTAAGGGAAACAACTTGGCAATTGCTAAGGTGTTACAGGAATATATATTCAAAAGGATATGTAAAAGTCATTTTATGGTCCAAAAACACCTTAGAGGAAGGGCAAAAATACTTTATGACAACCCAAAGTGAACAGTGAAATAAAGACCATTGGCAGGGATCACCACATGAGCCAAAACTAAGTGAAGGAGTGATAAAGTCACGCTAATGATAGAGGAAAATCAGCACCTTGAAAGAAAGCAGACGTAGATGATATTGTTTAAATTGGCAAGGACAAATATACTTGTGTTAGAATATAATACTGACTCCCTAGAGATTACTTTAGAAGAAAATACTGCGGCTAAACATGTAGCCATATGTACTAAATCTCCTTTTTGCTAAACCAGCTCTACTTCTAATAGAAATCTATTACATAGTAAATTCTGCCACAGATTAGCTAGTGCTATTTTAAGCAGTTTTAATACAGGTTTAGAATTAATTGGTATTATCCCTAATGTTATAGGTAGACAAGAAAATGGAGCCGAAATGAAAAAGACAACCAAGAACCAACCAACCAACTAACCAAAAAAACCCCAAAACCCCTCAGTAAAAAGTCTGTGGAGTCATGCTTTTAATGATGCTAAGTGTGACTAACTTGTGAGTGCTACCAATGAACCTGATATGGGGTCCTATTTGTCCCACAGAGAACTGAAAACATTATTAGGATGTCAGACCCAACACTAAAAGTATAGAGACAATTAGGAAAAAAAACCCAAATTAATTTGACCCGATGCCACCAACAGAACAAGAGAACTCACCGTTTTATGAAAATGAAGTGAGAATATGTTGTGAGGATAAATGGTCACCAGTGACATACTTTGGATGAAACTGTCACTCCAAACTGACATACTGAAGAAAGGGTAATATCTTTACAAAGCTTGGATAGACATTTAAAAAGGTCACTTCCCCTAAGGAAGTGTCATTTGGGTAGGAGTTGCAGTAAATTGACACAGTGAAACCTGTGGGCATGGCATAACCAAAAATAAATGGGACTGATGGTCCCAACGGGAAGGCATGAAGATTTCTAGGACAGCGTGTCAGAATCGTCTGGTCACTTTAGAGCATTTACAACTAATGAATAAAATATAACTAAAAAAGTGGTTATAAATATTTGAAATTCTGTATTATGCAAACGATGATTGGTTTTTTTTTTAATGCTTCACTGTGAAAAGAAGACATGGGCTTCTATATTTTTAATAAGCCTTGTCAAATGTCTGTTGAAATAATGCTAAGTTATGAGGTGTCTCATACAAACAGTACTTCCTAGTTAGAAAACTTTGGAGCTAAATGATGCACAGCTTACTCAAATTTCTGGATTCTGAGCAATTTTGAATGAATACAGCAGTATCAAAATCATAAATGAGCTAGGACAATATCCTTATTTCTCTTCTCTTGCCCATATGAGAGAGTTTTAAGAGAAGCACAAAAAATAGGTGAACATACTCAATTTCATGGTTAAAACATCAGCAGTAGAGGAGCCTGACCAACATGAAAATAAAATATTTAAGTCCAGAAGAACTATTTAATCTTTATTTTAAAAAGATATATCTAAATAGTTTTCCCACACCTTTTTAAACATCAGAAATATTCAGTGAAAAATGCTACCCTCACATGCCTTTCCAACTCCTTCTATAATTCATTTTCCCAGTTGTCTTCCTATAACATTAACAACACCAGGATGAGCTGCTTGCTGTAGGATGAATCAGCTTCTATTTCTTTGATTCCCACTGACAGGTATAACTACTCACAGGTAGTGTTAATCAGGTGAAATCTTGCCTCTGATATTCCTGAGAATGAATCTTCAAGCCCTTAAATTTACAAAGAAACATCGGCCCTCAAATGGTTAGAGTTTATTCATGTATTATTTACAGGCTTTCATTCAGCCTATGTCTTATCTTCTAAAAAAATTGTTTGTAGGCCAAGAGTCTAAAGTATGCTCATATGTTACTTCCATTGCCAGAAGAGGATCAGCTGTGTTATAAACACAGCAAAAGCAATTCTTCAGGTAGTAATTTCTACAGTTAATCTAGTCGGAGCTTTTATCCTGCTGTGAAAAATCACTGATGGTCTATTATCTTTACTTCTTTAGATCATTAAATAGCAAATTCTCCCCATTCTTCTGTTGTATAACCAGGCTTTCAAAAGTGTATTTGCAGTTGATTTGGTTACAGTTTAATGTGTGTGTGTATGTGTCATAAATGATAATGTTTTAACAAGCCGTATATTGAAGATGAAACCAATTGTGTTTCATTTATTGGATAACACCTTACTCCTCTCTCTACTACCTGGAGACAAAAATTCCACCATAGTCATTGAATGGCATTTGTGTAGACTACATTCTTCAAGAACCTCTGTTCTGGCAATGGGTTTTTGTCACTTCAGTACTTTTACTGATTTCTTACCCATTTCATCTGGGAATTCTGTTTTTCTGTGGAGATTAATTTTACAGTCAGAAAAGCTTTGCTTCATTGTGATTCTTTCTTTGTTATTTTCACACTAATATGGTATCTTGGAAGGGAAATGTTAACAGAGCTAACTAATGAATTAAAAAAATCTCTACATAAAGACAACTTCAACGACTTGTTCAATGACTAAGCTGCAAACCACTACCTCCTTTTATTAACCTTCCAGTCAGTCATAGCTTTTGCTGGAGTGGGAAGCTAGGATGACCTCTTAACTTTCAGACTGCTCATATTTATGTTCAAATCTTTCTAATGTCTACAGTATAACCATGCTTCTTTCCTGGAGCTTGTTTAATTCTACTTATGACAGGTAAATGTAACCTAGAGAGAGGTAGATCAGGTGGGTGAAACAGATTAGGTATTAGGTGGATAAAGTCTGAGTCAAGGATTTTAAGCTTCTCATGCAATCCGTAACAACATTATTAATGCTAAGGAATTGACTTGACAAATCTCAAGTCAAGGCTATAGTTGCCTGAATTTTCACAGACGAGTAAGAGAGTGCTTTCCTTTGGGGAGGGGGGCAGTGGGTACTGCTGCAATACTGACAATTTTTCCCACACTTTGGATAATGTGAGCATTTCCAGTTTCCACCAGCAACACAAACAAACAAACAACCCCACATGCCAAAAATGTTATCCAACTCCTGTTGTTCTGACTACAGAAGTTTTGACAGACTTGTTGTTTGCTCAAATTATCATCAAAAGAATGTTCTTGTATAGCACCAGAAGACAAAAATAAAATCAGCGTATTTGTTACAAATTCATGTTTCTTACATTACATCAAGTTGAAGCACTGTCTGCTTTTGATTGCTGTGTTTTGCTCTCAGTTTCATGTTTGCTTTGGAACATAAGCTCTACAATGCCTTTGATGCCAAATGTATGGCAGGTGTAACGCATGTGTTCTGCACCAACAGCGAGCAAGCTAGAGACCTTGTTTGACAAAATAAAGAGACTCTTAGATTGGTAGTGATGAGACGATGTTTGCTTGAATTTCCACAATGCCCTCGAGGAGACTGATGCATGGGCTTGTTAACTTTAGAGTGAAATGGAGGGTGGCTCTTCCGTGGGGTCTAGAAAGGCTGGTGACAACGTTTCCTCTCTCCTTGTTCTCCTTGCAGTCCAGAGTCAAGACACTGGTAGCTGCTTACTGGGACTAATAAGGAAAGAAATTTAATGTTGTGCTAATGTATATAGAGGCAACCTCTTTCTGCCTGTGTTTGTAAATGTGACCATAGAGACAGCTTAATGGGATTCTCAAACACAGGCAAAAGAATTGCACAACTCATGTTGCAAAAGAGGCATCTGCCTGCAAAGCACAGATGTACAGGCCATGTCTGCCATAGCTGGATTGGTATTCACTGCCCTTTTGTGCTTTTCCCGACCTCAGAACTCCCAGGTTACTTGACGTTTAGTCTAACTTTAGCTCTGCCTCCACACAAACCCCTGCTTTTAACTTGTGCTGGTTCAGCCATAAAAAAGGACAAAAGCTAAAATTCAGGTAAGCAGAAACTCATGATTCTCTAACAGGGCAAATTTGTGATGCTGATACAAAGAAGCTCCTCTCAAGTCAGCTATTGGGGTCACACACATGCTCAGAGATAATGATGAATCATGGAGGGAGAACTGGTGAGGCTATATGGCTCACTACTGTGTTGAGAATTGCCCAGCATGCCATCTAATTAGATTATCAGCTTTGCTCAGAAATGACATGCAGATAAGCACAGTGCCCATGTGGACTTAACATCAAGAGTGCTACTCCCCAGGGGGATTTTCACACTCTACCTTGTTTAACACAAATGATGTAAATGTGATGAAAACCCACACCTAGAAACGATCCCAGACCTCTGGCCAGGCCACACAATCTTTGCTGGAACAATCTTCAGGATAAAAGTCAACCTTTCACCATGTAGCTTATCTAGGGCTGCCCTTCTCACATATTTCAGCTACACTAAAAAAACTCAGGCAAATAATAAATGAGCATTTTGTGACTTAAGAAAAACTAATTGCAAACCTTCCATAGCCTTTTGAACCATAGACTAGATATGATCTATTCTTTTGCAACTCACTAGGAGCGATAGTAAAGGGTTAATTATACAGTGGTATAGAAGCCTCTGGAGTCAAAGAAGAATCCATGAATATTTGGACCATGCCTGTCATTCGGGGATACTGAGATGATCAACTCTCCAGGAAACTTCCAAAGTTAGAAATCAACTCCTTAACATGTACTAGAAAAGTCTTCCATGACTTATTAGTCATGACACAAAATGTCCTTTATGCCTTGATATTTCATTTTACAATGGTTTTTATTATGGAACAATGGAACAAGTCATGACCAAAACTTTAGTCATTAACTCTTTTCTGATCTACTACCAATTTGGAAAGTGGTGACCACATGATTCATATATATTATGCCAAAACAGGAGCGGCATGAATGTTAAATTATTTGCCATGTTCACAGACTGTCAGATGGGGCAGATAGCCAGCTTTTCAAAATAATCGCAAAGAGATCAGCACAGCTGTATCATATTTTCAGCTTGTACTCCTTTACTACTGAAACCAACAGCCAGTGTTCTCAAACCAACGCTCTTTTTGATGAACATGGGTTTCAATTCATATTTCTTCTTGCTTTAAATAAAGTGAAAGAAAAAAAAACCAAACCTGTGACCATCTAGTCTGGTCTATAATTCCTTCTAAACAATATTATAAAAATGTCACATTTGCAAAGCAGGAATAAATGAAGGCAGCGATAAACAATGGGTGCAGAAGTGCTGTGCGGATGACATGAATAGATGAAGGGCCTGAACTAATTGTGAGAAATGAGAAGTATGAATTGGGGTGACTACATAATCAAATTCTCTCTTCAGTGTTTCATATATCACTGTTCTGCAAAGTGTGTTGAGATCTTGAATGTCTGTCACTAAAGGAAGAAACATTTGCTTTTATTATACCTAAATTCTTTCCATTGCTATTTATCAATCTGCTTGATTAATATGTAAATTGCTGGTCCCGACTGTCTTGGAAATGCTACACAGTACTCCAAGATTATAAGGTAAGAAAGTGCATTGGCAAAAATGTTACAACTTAATATAATTACATTATTGATAATCTGGAAAACAAATCTATCATTATAACTGTTCCAGCACCCACACACCCCAATCAGGAACAAATACTGTGCAAAGCTTTGTAAGACCTTGTCTCAGAAAGCTTCCAGTCTGAGGGTATGGCAGGAGACAAGTGGATATGGGCAAACAGATGGGCAAAGCAGAAGATAACAGTGAAATGGTTATGATTAGTGTAATAGTTTCTGAAAATTCAATCAGGAGCCTGACACAGAAGCAAAGAAAAAAACTTTTATTTTATTCTTCCACAAAGGGCTGACTACACTAGAGGACGTTATTAAGATAATTAAGGTAATAATGTAATTAAAAGTGAAGCTGGAGTCCCAAAAGATATAGTTTATGATATGGGTGAGCAATTGTATTCCAAATTATGTTTGTAATATTCAATACAGTCTGGCTTCGTGAGACATCACAAATGTTTTAAGGCAGATAAAAAAATGCCAGCTTCCAGAAGCAGAATTGGACTGTTCCTTAAATAAATACCATAGAAAAGGGCAGTGGACTGAGCGAAGAGTTTATCCAACTTGCAAGGACAAGGACAAGGACAAGGACCACCGAACTATTCCTAAAGGGGCATTTGGCAGACTCTGGAGGAGATGAAGAGGCAGAAAGGAAGAGTATTCAAGCCAGCAAATTCTCCTTCCTGGAGCAGTTTGCACAGGTTGATGGAAGCATGCTGCAACTAATGCAATGGATACCAGTGCTCACCCTTCCCATCCCCATCCTGCCCAGCATTAGCACGCCTTTCTGGAGGAAAAACATACCTCAGTTCTCCCAGCTCCAGCAGAAGGGAGAGTTGTGTTAAAATAAATCAGTCAAGCACTTAATAAGAATGACCTGTGAACTCCCTTTCCTTTTGAAATGGTCTTATTGTTCGAAAACTGTTGTAAGTGAGAATATTTGCTCCTCGAGATTTATTTTTTCATGATTGCCTAACTAGCCCTTTTATTCCACAGTATAATGCAAAGAGTGTGCTGATATATTATAAAATGGCTTTGTTTGCTAGAACTGTTTGACCGCTGAGGGTTTCTGAGTGAGCATATCGCCTGGCTCATTGTGCCTATATTGATTGGAATTCATTAGCCTCTACAGAGTCCTCAATGTCAATATGTTATGTCCATAATGTAGCAGGAAAAAAACCAACACAACAAAAACTCACACAATAAATAAAAAAAGATCCTTACTTCAGAAGTGTAATTAATTAAATTTCTGTAATATTGAGATAAGTCAGAGGTATCTCTGCTTCCTGTAAACCTTTGCCTTAATATACTAGATTACACAGACACAGATTCTCAGTCAGTAGGTTTTAACTCTGATGGAGTCCCCTCCATAGACAGTTTAAGTCAACAGAAAGGCTGTCACCTACTCAGAGGGCTTTGGATCAGCTTTGGGAGCTCAAAGTTTTCCTGAAACCTGACAATTTAAGCATAACTACACCTTTTCAGAGATAAGATTAAAACTGCTTGAAAAATGGTACTTTTTCCTGTCATACTTCACAGGGGAATAAAGAACCTCAGTTTTTGATTTTTTTGTCTATAATCTAGTAAAAAATACAACCTTTGACTCACAGCCCTTCTTTCAAATAAATGGGCCTGAGAAAAAAAAAAGTTACAAAAGTTTAGAAAGACATGGAAATGTTTTTGTTTTATGTCTTTAGTTGTCTGTTTATTTATTTATATCCTAAAAAAAAAAAAAAGAGAAATATGAAAAAATGCTGTTTAGGTCACACTAAATAAACTGAAGAAAAAACTTATGCCAAATTCCAACACCAACAAAAATACCCCCTCCCCAGGTCCTATCACTACAATTTTTAAAATTATATTCTTTCTGCACTTAGAATCAGGAAACTCATTCAGAGAGATAGAGAGATAGAATCGGGGCTTTTCAGTGCACCTTACTATTTAAAATTTTAATTTTTATCCCGTTTCTAAAAATAAGCACTATCACAAATGAGGAGGGAGACATTTAAAACTCTTTTTTCCTGATTCAGAGCAAGGATTAAAGGCAGGAGTCCCATCTCCCCTGAGGCTGCTGTAATCATCACAATCTACTGTATTCTTTGAATGCATTTCTCCTCCATTTCTCATACAGAAGGCCTTTCGCTTTGCATAAAATACTTTAATATTTATTGAGCCAGTGAGAGACAGTGAAAATGACTCTATAAGACAGTGGTTAGACCAGTCCCAAGGGACATGAGGCACCTGGGTTCCTGTTCCCAGTCCAATGAATTTTTAATTGTATTCTAAAAAGTGGAACAGCTTTAAGAGGAGAGACAAAGCCTGACTCAACTTCCCGGAAAGCAGATGACCTTCATTCAAATCCCTGATGTTAATCAAGCAGAAGGAGCATGTAATCCCCTTTTCCTATGTTTGTATGACTGACCTGATAGCTGGGCCATAGGATTTAATGAGATATGATTATAACAGGACATCTCTTTGGTTTGCAACAGAAGCTGATTTGGGAGTTTGACTGGAGTGTGATTGCTTTCAATACAGGTAAACAGGAAAGCAATAATTTTTCAAATATTCAAATTTCAAAACCAAGATTTTTATTCCTAACAAAAGATAACCAAGGTAAAGAGTCAGCCATTTTCAGAGCTCATGGATAAACATTTATTTTTGCCATTTCACAGAACAACAACTAATTTGCCTTTTTGTTCTTTCTTTTTTCCTTCGAATAAAACATACTTCATGGAAAGCAAATACAGAATTCTGTTCAAAACAAAACACAGCTTTTGCCCTATGCGCTCATTCATCCTGCAAAATCTTTTTCTATGAGCAAACATCTACAGTAGAAAGGGTTTTGATCTTACTTCCCTAATTCCTACGGTTGCGTACATCTATAGCATGACGGGATATGAAATGAATTAAGTACAGCATGTGTAACACTAGTGAAAGGCAATGAATTTTACTTCAGGAAGGAACTGGATTCATGCTATATATATGAGGAAGCAAACAGCCTTCAAGTCTGAGTTTCATGAGACACAAGAGGTATGCACCTTTTTCATTATAATTGAATGTAAGTGCTTGTATGGTTTTTAACAACCAGTGATTGCTCTTGTGGTTTTATGGCCTGGTCATATGCCCACTGAAATCAACAGAATGAACTGTGAAAGGCTTCTGAGCTTGCTTAAAAGCGCAGCTCAGTGACACAGAACAACCCAGCTGCCTTATCGACAGTAAGGATTTGGACAACATGATGAAAAAGAAATTTTTAAAAAATTACTAAAGCAGAGGTGATTGCTTACAGAGTTTAAAATTTTTAGATCTACATGGTTTATACTTTCCCATGCTCCTTTTCCCATCAATAATCCAACCATTCATCTTCTGTGAAATCTAAACCTTCTGTGCTTCATGTTTTATTCATCCTAAGGTGCTTAATTTATACCAAAGGACAGCAGAGGGGCTAAGAGTAGCCTGTGTAAGGGGAGATGCCTTTAAGGCTATTATTCATGCCCTTTGATCTTAAGTTTTCACTCAGGAAACTTTGGTTCTGTGGGTAATTAGAGGCTGCCACTAAATTTTACTCTATAAATTACAATAAATCTGAAGAAAGACAAGTATCTTTGAGACTGTGGCCATGCTTCGATATCTACAATGCTCAGAACTATCATTAATAAGTTCTAAAACACTAAGGTTAATTTTTACTCAAGGCCAGTTATTTTCTTTTAAACCTATTTTTTATAATGTAATTGATAAATACTACCAAATCCAAAAGTATTTATGACTGTTTATTCTATACACCACTTAGGCTAACACCTAACAAACTCCAATATGATGAATGAAGAGTGACACTAAACTTAAACTTTCCCATGGAAATATATGTTATGAACTGTACACAATCAATTATTTCAGACAAAGCCCATGCTGTTTCCTCTTCTCCTAAGACACTGCTATGTATTTAGGTTTTCAGCTTGAAAGCCCATTTTGGCACCACTAATGAAATAAATTATGTTTCTTGTCAGATCTCCCACTGGGTGGCGTGTGGTACCTCATGTATGTTCATTTGTCACCCTCAAATAGAATAATACTTCCTGCAGGTTCCCATCGCAGATAACTGCCCAAGTGGAAGTTAATTAAGTCATTGGTTCACTTTGCTCCAGAGGATGTTAAACCACCGATGCTAAATGAGATACTTACAGTACCACACTGGAGACACATCCAATTAAAACACCAGAAGAATTCAAATGTATATAGAATTGTCTTCACAGATTATGGCTATGAGAGGACTAATAGATAGTAAGCCATTTATTTAGAAGGAAGCAAGGAACCAGAAATTAATTTTAAAGGCAGCAGAAACCATCTTCCTTGAAATGATCTTTCATTTATCTGCAGTAGACGATAACAGAAACCCTCTTTCTAATTGAAAACTTATCTAAGCCCAAGGATTTGGTTTATTTCCTTAAATATAGCCTAAAGAAAATGTTTACAATTTCTTAGCTACTTAAGAAATGTTGTCAATGAAGTGATGGCATCCATTTTATTTTCAGTTTGGTCTTTATTATTATTTTTTTCCGGTGGAAGAGAAGAATGCATTGTTGCTTCAATAGTTATGGAAAAGAAGTTTCACTTCTATGGGGGAGCATGAAATAGTAGCCATGTAGCAGAGAGTGCTTTTCTAGGCAGAACATAAAGTTCGCCAAGAGTTTTGGCTCTCTAATAATTGTGAGCACAAGGCTTCTACCCATTACCAGTTTGATCAACTCCCATTACAACAACAAAACCAGGCAGGCAATTAATGTTGACATTTTGCTTTATATTTTACTATAACCTTTTTTCCTCCTGACAGTAAAACTAATTTAAGACCGATGAATGGCTCAGAACAATAGAAATGAAAATCCTTCTGCTTCTGGGTTCACAGTACAAAATCATATTCCAGCATTAGGAAATGGAAACTCTGCTTTGGTCTAGAGATTCTTCAGTGGCCCACTGGAATGAGTCTGGTGATGTTTATCAAGCTCTCAGGGGCACATTACAAAATCTACACTTTCACTCACAACCTCAATAGTAGGAAAAGAGTAGGTGGTTACCTCTACACCTAATGAAGGTTCTGTGAGGAACTAGCAATGCTATAGTACAAGGAGAAACCTCTACCTTAAAGAGTGCCAAATTGGCAAAATTCACACACAAAAATAAGTGAAGAAAAAGAAAAGCAAAATATCTGGCTACTTAATTTAATATATTGGCATAAAAGAATAATGAAACAATTTTGCTGTCTTTGGAGAGGTTTCCTCCTATGTTCATGAGAAGTGGGGCAGGCTGGGTCTAGGATTTTCCATTTCCCACTTCTATGAGCGAGCCGTATTCAGCCAACTTTATTAATTTTGTATTACAGCAATTTAATGAGTAGTTGTCCTGAAGTAAATATGCTCATTAACAGAACCAGGAGATGGCTGAGATCAGGGTAAACACCCACAGTTGCACATAACTTGAAAGAGCTGTTTTGTGGGGTATTACACATGAGAGTTTGTCCTATCAAAGGGCAGGACACAGGGCCTTTCCACACCAGACTCTGCCCTCACAGACAGAACTATGCCCCTGAAGAGAGGATACAAATACTCTGTGTATAATCCTTCATGAACAAACGTGTTCTAGCCCAGAAAAGTTAGAAGGTCATAAAAACAAGCACGGTTTAGGACCTGTTTGGAAGTGGTGCAGAGGGTAATGCCTCCGAGTAATGCTTCCTACAAGTGCGAGGTTGTAAAACAACTTGACATTGTTGCCTGGGACTGCGAAGTGTCACACCCTCCGCAATAAGAGTCTGTATCGATTAAAGGCAATCTGGTTTAGAAACAAAGCTGGTGCCACTTGTTCTATGTGACATTGGACAAACAAAACAATTAGTAAAAGTCTAGAGTTGAATTTCTTTGGCTTTCTTTAAACTGAATAGCAAATATGTAGCATGCAAATTGCAAATTATTTGCAATGGATATCCCAGTTTGTTAAATTCTCCTCCACCTGGTGGCTTTGGTTCTCATTCACCTGGAAACGGAAGTGTGGGTGGCTGGTGCAAATGCTTTGCCCCAGAATGGATGAGGAGCTCACAGCCAGCCAGCTCTACTGCCCAGATTTTAGATTTTAGTTCTAGATTTAGCCCTGATGTCTCTGTGGTCTGTCTGTAGAATGTGGACAGGATTTCCTGCCTGTCTTGTTCATGTATTGACTGTATCTCCCTAAGTACAGTGCCTAACTTAATAGGACTGGTCAAGGCTGAAGTCTTCCTGCAATAAAAGTGATCACAATGTAGTGTAACTTCTCAGAATGACTATAACAAATGCATTGCTACATCTCGAAAAATGAAATACACATTTATGGTGAATGCCTCCAGATAGTTTCGAAACTTTTCCAAGAAGAGTTGCATAGAGATTATTATTACTTATTGAAAGGGCATTTATAGACATGAGGTTATAATGAAATTAAATTAAATTCAAACCAATAAGGGGGGATATATATTTCCAAGGACAGTACATCCTTAGCAAAGACCTCAGTGCTTTTATCCTCAGCACTAGGAGTTCAGAACTGCACATAAGCTTTGATCAACCTTAATTAACTCTGTATTGGGTCTGTGTCTGTGAATTGTTTATAGTATCTTGGCTGAAAGCAAGACTCTAACCAATATATTTAGGAAAAAAAAAAATCCTAAACCAGTTTAACTTCCTGGATTAATGTTATGCCAGCTAGGTTGCAAAAGAAAAAAAAAATAAAAAAAAATTCAGCCTTAAATACACTGCTGTCTCTCTCATGAAAAAAGGAAATCCTTACAAATTGGGATTTATGGCAGTGTTGCCCATACACAGTATTTCTGTTGGAAAACCCGATGAGAAGCTCTTGGTAGTGCTCTGTGGCTGGGCTATGCCCTGCAGCTGTGCCTGGAGCCGAGTGTCAAACACTGAGGCTCCAGTTGTTTTGAGAAGCCAGCTGGGGTGTCGGTGGGTGGTTTCCCAACTGGCATCTTCTCATGGCTTTTGGCAGGGAGTCCTTCTGGCCGGTCTGGCAGCTCAAGAGTTGAACGTGTGGCTGGGATAACATCATCTCACTGCTGTGCTCAGCTGACCTTCACAGTGTTTTTGTTTTGACTCATATTTGCTTGTAAGGAATTTGCTTTTTCTGTCATTATATAAATACACAGACAGACCCAGGCCAAATCCTGAATCCTTCACTTTTCAGGCTCTGAGCCCAGCCACAAATCCGAGTGCTGGCTGGGATCTGCACCACACAGCGTTAGGCAAATACAGCGGCTCTGCGGCTTTATACGCACCCACTCCTGACACCTCTGGGTGTCAGGGTCAAAGGAACCCTCTGAAGCACAGGTACCTGCCCTGATCCTCCTGCAGAAACCTGTCTGCAGCTCACTGCCAGCTAACAAGACAGACTCAGGCCAGTGACATCCCCTTCTCTCAACACCTGGCCAGACTGACCACCCTCTGCAACCTGTGAGAAATCACCTACACCACGATGGCTCCTGGAGCTCTTGATTTATACAACACCACCAATACTCACTCAGCCAGAAGGGACAGATGCCATCCTGTGGGGAATTCACAGCTCGAGTCACAGACAAGACACAGCATAGGCTTGGAGGAAAGAGGCAGCTTTAGATATACTGAAAGCAGGTACCAAAGAAGAAGAAAGTATAAGTTCCTGAAAGAGCTGATGCCAAAGCTGAGATCTGTAGTAATCACAGTTATATTTGTTCTCTCATTTCCATACATTACTGCAGACATTAGTGAAGTCATAACAGTGTCACAGAAGTAAATTCAGAAAATATTGCTTTAGTCAAGGCTTTTTGCACTGCTTAGACAGGAGCAATTCCAGTGACCGATCTTACCTGCCAGAATCAAGTCCCAGGATTAGCTTTGCTCAACGATTTTGAAACTGTGGTTCCCCAAAGTGCTGGTAAATCATCCATATGTGGTCTCTGGTCTATTAAACAGCATGATCTCATCAGCCCTAAATAGCTGAGCTAAACTCTGTGAGAAACTTTGAAAGCTGACAACAGACTTAGTACCAAACTGTGGGCGTCACTGTCCTCCAGAATACTGTCATTAAAGCATGCTGTGGGTGGAAGCTTGGAATCACCACTCTTGCAGAGAGAAAAGACACACTGTGGCAATATCTACATTCAACATTTGCCCTGTACTGGAGCTCTGGGCTTGGGTCTGTTGAGTTCAATGTTTTGGATGTGCTTTGAGAAGGACATGGACCTGTTGGAGCAAGTCCAGAGGAGGGCCATGAAGATGATCAGAGGGAAAGAGCACCTCTGCTATGAAGACAGGCTGAGAGTTGGGACAGCTGGGATTGTTCAGTCTGGAGAAGAGAAGGCTTGGGAGAGGCCTTCTAGCAGGCTTCCAGTACCTAAAGGGGCTGCAGGAGAGATGGGGAGGTACTCTTTATCAGGAAGTGTAGGGTTAGGATGAGAAGCAACAGTTTTAAGCTAAAAGAGGGGAGATCTAGATTCGATATCAGGAAGAAATTCTTTAGGGTGTTAAGACGCTGGAACAGGTTGCCCAGAGAAACTGCCCCATCCCTAGAGGTGTTCA
Organism: Gallinago undulata; assembly: GCA_026546715.1. Taxonomy (NCBI): domain Eukaryota; kingdom Metazoa; phylum Chordata; class Aves; order Charadriiformes; family Scolopacidae; genus Gallinago; species Gallinago undulata. Next base: position 9,575,313 of record JAOTQQ010000001.1, on the reverse strand, counting down.
AGGCCAGGCTGGATGGGGCTTTGAGCAACCTGCTCTAGTGGGAGGTGTCTCTGCTCATGGCGGAGGGGGGAACAGAAGACCATTAAGGTCCCTTCCAATCAAACCATTCTATGATTCTATAATCACAATTATGGAATTGGGCAATGGGAGATGAAGATCCCCCTGTTGACACTCTTGCCTGCCTCTGAAAACTTTTCTCCACTCCAAAGAGATACTTGATTTCAAGCAGATCTTATGATGTGTCAGGTTTGAATTTAAGCATTATTGGCCATCAGTTTTTCTGTGCAAGAAGGCTGCACTCAACATTGCTGCCCTGAGCTGAAGGCATGAGCTGTGGTGGTCTCACCTGAGTGGTTCCTGCACTTTTGCTACTGCTTCTGTTTCTTAAAAACTCTGTTTAGCCCTCAGTGTCCTTGAAGGCTTTAAGATGTGAGCTATGGAGTGCCAGGTTTTGTTTCATGGTTGACCAAGGGGGTGATTTAAGACAAAATAATATACTATAGTCAAGGCTGTAGATAAAGAGGTGGAAGAATGCATTGAAGAAAGAAAACAAGAGAAAAGACAGAATGAATGTAAATAATTTTTCAATGGAAAGGGTTCAATTTTTGATTTTCTGCTACTGTTTCATACACACAGCAATTACAGAAGTTTAAATTTACCCCAACCCTCCCAAAAATAGTTAATGGTCTAATGTAAGATATTTAATATTTTTTTCTTTTTTATGTAACAATTTTATGGATACACTTATAAAAGAAGTCAGATGTTTGAGAAAACAAACAAATCAAGACACATACTTCAAACCACGTAAAGAAAGAGAAGAACCCGCAAGAGAGTGAAAAATGATCATTTTAATCTTTTAATTTGAAAAACAATTTTTGGAAGAGTAATTTGAATATTTTCACCCAAAGAGAATTTGTTCAATGTACTCCAGCCTATTTAAGCTAAAATATTCCACAGATGCATCTCAATATTGATGGTATTTTTAAATAAGAAGGTTTCTGAGATCACTTTTTGATGAGAGAAGTTAAAAAGAAGAAGAAAAAAAAATACCGAAAAGCAGACCCTTACGATAGGAAAACATGTTTCAGAATATTTCCAACTGTGGAGAGATGAGGGATACTTCTGAAAGGTTTTTGATTTTATGTTTATTTTTTCTTTTTCTAATGCACACCAAAAACGCTCTCAAGCTGTTTTCAGGAATTAGAGTTGTCCATTACATCTCCCTGATCATCTCCAGCTCATTATAATGTGACCTGTGGGCCTGTGTGGTGCTGTGCCCTGGAGTCGTACCGCTCCAAACATCCTAACTAGGGACTTGTTGGGACATGCAGACTGGATGGGACCTGCAGCAATTTTCTTTTGTGGGAAACCCAGGGCACAGACAGGGGGACCGGAGGCGCCTGCTGTACCACGCAGTCTCTCGCCAGGGAGTTGGGCTTCTCCCAAGTCTCTCCATCTGAGATGCAAGCTCCATTTGCCATTTCCCCCCCAGCTTGATTTCAATTTGCATACACCTATGCTTGAAGAATAGATGTACTGTGCATAAATGTCCTAACTGGCATACAAACAAGGATGTTTATACATAAGCAAATTCATCCTTTGTTGGCTATTAGAGTCATTAGTCTCTTTCAAATACTTGAGTCTTTCCATTCATGGGGCAGAAAAAGTACCACTGACCTCAGCGACCCATCACAGACAAACGAGTGAGCAGCAAATGATGGATAAAGAAAGGAAATTCTCACTTAAAAAAAAATAAAAAAAAAACCCACGAGTGTAAATTTGTTTGCATAAACCATTCAAAGAATAGTAACGCATAGTTTAGTGAAGAAATTAGTTTTAAAAACAATTAATAATGAAGAGTGAAGGTCAAGGTCTTGGTCTGAACTCATTGCAGTCCATGGAAAGAATCGCTGCTTAGTGGGTTTTGGGAACATTTCCTACTTTCAAGTGTGTTTGAAAAACTGTCATTTTTAGTTCTTCCAACTGCACAAGGAGATGAACCATCTTTTCAAAACACTTCGAGGTACGCAGTATCCAAAGACAAGGAAAGTCAGATTGAAGAGATATGTCAGTGCATGAAGGGAAAGGGGGTGTGTGGGGAAATGAAGGAAAAATAAGACATTATTTTCTTCGTGTCCCTGCAGAGTGGGATGCAGGACAGAGAACATAAATTTAGGCCTGTGCTGCTGGGAACAGGAGAGGTGTCAGAAATCACACATTTTGCAGTGTGTTCTTCTACAAGAAAGTCCTTTGAGAGAAAAGCCTCTAAGTGTGTGAGCAGAACCCATAAAATTTTACACCCACCCCCCCAAAAAAGGAAGAATCGAGAGTCCAAACCTGCCACAGAAACCTCAACCCTTCGTTTAAATTTGTCTGCAATGCTTTTACAAGACATAGCTTGAAAAAGGCTTACACTAAAAAAGTTACATCTATAACTTTTTCATTGTAGCAAGCTGTTCTTGCCAGTGCCAAGGTATTATTTTCTACACTCACAGCAGCATGCATGGATAGTTTTAAAATTCTGCACGGTAGTTACATACCAAACCATTAATTGTTTATATAACTTCTCATGTCAAAATGCATTCTGTGTGCCAGGAAAAAAATGGAATAGATCATATTTTAATCATTTTGTATAAATTGTGAGTGTTTACTGCAGGTTTAAAAAAAAGCCTTTTCCTCCCAACTACCAATCTGATTGAAAACAATTATGTTTCTGGCACAAGACTCTGAACAATATTCAGCACAAATTACATTGCATTCTATTATTAATAGATGTGATATGTGAGAAATGAAGATGTATGGCTACTTGTTTCTGATTATAATTATAGAAATGCCATTCCTATTTTCCCTCTTTTATATATATGCTTTCTAGAAACTTTGTTTTGGATATCTATGTGTTTGTGATCTCTTATCCAAAGGGCAAAATGACAATGAAAATAAGAGCAGCTATCCTGTTACAAGATTAATTTGGGAATGATAAATGAGTGTTTTTAGAATGAATTGCATAGGTTACCACTTAAACAGGTCTTGGCAGAAAACCAGCCCTTTTCTTCAACAAAAAGGGGGAAAAAATGTAGAGAATGTATAAATGAGTTGATTGCCCCAGGATGTCTCTCTCAAGAAGGATTAGAGAAACCTACTGGGGCATTTTCTATCCCCACAAAAGCACTATTTCTGCTACAGAAGTTCACCCTGATAATCATGTTACTACAGAAAAAAAAAATTTTTCTGCTCCTGTACAACTTCTTGTAAGACATTTGAAGTCATAGGTGCCACAGAGTCAGCTGTATAATGCAGGCTCAGCCTATCCAAAGAGTGGGAGTGAGAACAAGCTCTCTCAAATACTCTTCAGCATAGACAGGGAAAACCAAACAGTCTGTTTTCCTGCTAACATTGAAAAAGTACTGTGAAATGAAACTCCACAGTCCAGGCACAACTTCATCAGGCCGGTGCAGGTTTTCACTTCAGGTTTTAACTGCACTCTGCCATTAGGTTCAAACTGAATGGTTGGCCCTGCATGTATACTTTGTAAGAAGGAAAAAAAAAAAAAAAAGAAAAGAAAAAAGAAAAGTAGTATTTGAAGGGAAGTCCCTGGTCACACACATTCTTGTTCCTAAAGGTGCTTCTTCCAATTGAGAGACAGGGATTTCTGAATTGCCCAATCAGTTATGAGTAAGACTCCAGCATGGCTTAAGGCCAGTCGTGATATACATTTGATGAGATGGAACATCTGTGTTTCAGTTTGGTCTCTAAACTAGAAATTTATTGGCAGTAATAAGTGTAAACCCTTGTCTGGGTTTTACTCTTTCTATGTGACAAAACAACTGGAATATTTTGGTGGAGCCTTGTACTTTTTCTTCCCTTTGTTTTGCTTTTCTTGCAAGATTTCTCCCTATTCTTAAGGTAGGTATTTAAAGAAAATGGAATACCTTCCTCACCTTGATCAGTGCATTTTTACTCTAACCTTTCTGTACTTAAAACCTGTAAAACTGCCATAACTGTTCAGATCAAGAGCCCGGTTCCTATCTGTGGAAGACATCAGTAGACATTTATGGAAATAATATATGAAAAATGGAAAGAATGAAGGGAGACGTCCTCCCAGCGTTGTGTAATCAGATCTCCTGAATGTGCAGCTGGTGAGGGTCTCTTCCATGGTTTGTTTTTTAACCCATTTTCACTTCACTGTCTCAAAATCCAGTAGCAACAGGCTTCAGGTTATACGCCTTTTTTTCTGGGCAAAAAGTTACTTCAGTAAAACAAAAGGTATATTACCTGGTAATTTTGTTGTTGTTTCTTAATCCCTAGGTTATGGGAAATGGTGAGTAGCCTTAGACTTTCCTACACCATTTTTTTTAAAGACCTGAACTGGGCATGGCCAGAAAAAGCCAAACAGTGAAACAAGACAGAACAAAAATAAGGGAAAAGAGAATTGTCAGAAGCATTATAAGCAAAAGAAAAAATGAGAGAAAGACTGAAGATGGGCTTATGCTTGGAACTGAATGAAGACATTTTCCAAAGGTGAGGGAGCTTGAAATGAGACCTAAATATTTTGAATATCAACCCTGTCTTTTAATTACCAGTTCTCACCAGATATTTTATTCATACTGGAGAGCTCCGTTCTTAAAATTCATACATCTATAAACAAGCAAAACAAAAAGTCCAAACCAACAAAACAAACCAATTTAATGTTGATGCATAGCAGAAAAAAGGAGAAAGATTCCCTCCCTGCCCCAGCTGTTCATATTTATATTCACTTGGCAAACACTTGAAAGAGTTTCTATCTGATCCATTCATGAATGTCTGGGGGGGGAAAATGGATCCTGGACAGATTCATACTGAGATATTGTTATAATTCATGGCAATCACAACCGTCTCGAGGACATATTATGTTTCTGTTGTTCTGTGTTTGAGCTACACTATGAGTTTATGGGATGGAAAAGACAAGGATGTGGCTTTCAGAAACTGTTTCTTTTAGGATGACCTCCGTGAAGGGTTGCCAATCAGTCCATGGTGCATATCAGAACGCGTGAGGGAAGGATACAGCTATTTTGCAAGTGGGAGAACGGCACGCCTACGGCTGAGCCAGGTACTACAGAAATGCTTTGGTTAAATAGGAACAGAAACACGGCCTCTCTGCGGAGCATCATGACTGCCCTTCATGGGCCAGGCTTTGTACAAGACTTCTGCTTCACTCGCCCCTGGCACAATACTTGCAAATGAATGAACTGACTCAAATTTAAATATGAAGCATCTGGAAGAGCTGGTACTCAAAGCTCAATCCAAACAAAATAAATAATTTCCCTGAGATCTAAAGAAAAAGTAAATCTATTCATAGAATAATGACAGTGAACTGTAATTCTGCCACTTATGTTTGAGTGTTAAAGACAACAGTCAAACTTCCCATTGTGACACAAACTGATATTGACAACAGAGAAACCTGTCTGTGTGCAAAGCTCTCTGGCATGTATGCTATCATAAAATTTATAGTCTGACTTTAAGACAAAGAACAGTTGGATTATAGGCATTTTTGGGGAAGGTGGAAAAAAAATAATTATTAATTTTATTTGTATTTTGCATTTCAGGGAGTAAGACAGCCTCATCCAAAGGCCAGTTAAGCAAAATATTATATTCCCATTGCTTTAACTGAACACTGAGACACAGGGTTCTTAGAGACTTGTGTGTTATGCACACCAAGCAAAATGCAATGCCTGCCCCAAAAAGTTTGCAATACAAACCTCTGAACCATTAGTGCCCAACTCACACTTCTTTTAAGGCCTACAGAAATCAATGCAAATAGTTGCTGGTGTCTGAAAGCTGAAGATATTAGCAACATTTGGAACTAGAAAAAACAAACAAAAGAATAACTACCATTCATAGATTTTAAGTATGTAAACAGAATGATCATGAAATCTGGTAATGCAAAATCCTTTTTCACATCTAAATTTCACCTTTCCAGCCCAACTCCGATGCAGATGTTGATGCTGTCATCCTAAAATATTTCTGCTTTGAATACTCTGAGTTCTCTGATTTTGTTTTCATAGAATCACAGAATGGTTTGGGTTGGAAGGGACCTATAATGTGTTATAGCTCCAGTAACCACACAGTTTTGGATGGACTGATAGAAACACAGCCCAGGCATCAAAGGGTATGTACATATGTAAACATACTGTATTTCCTGTGCCAGTATCTAATAGTTAGGCTTGTCTGCGCAGCTAGTTACAAGTTGTTTTGTTCAAAAGATTAAGAACTATGGAATGGAAAAAATACTCAAGAAGTCCTGTTAGAAATATTGCAAATATTTTCCTGATTTTGCTTTTTGTTGTTTATACTTCATGCTGCAGATGATGTATGCCACATTGACAGTAACTACTTGCAAAGAAATGTCACATACACTGTTGCCTGTTCAAAACAATTTCCTTTTAAATGTTTATTTTTTCTATTTCTTTTTTTTTTTTTTAATTACTAATCTTCCTGTTATAATACTACTTCTGACAGCTGATACCAAGGCACCTCAGTCACCAGAAAACAAGTGGTTCTGATTTTTCCTGATTGTTAGCTAGATATTTGTGGTTTCCTAGGCCAGATTGTTAAAGTTCATTCAAAAGCAGACCAAGGTAAAAATCCAAAGGCTCCTTTTACATTCCCTCCCTCTTAATATTTCCTCCTCTCTCGGTAAAAATTTTTATTCTAGGCCTGCAGAAACTGAAAACACATTGTGGTCATCCCTGAGCGCTTCAAGAGGCACAAGAGAGATATGCCAGCTATCAGTTAACAAGAACTACGGAATCCTTAGCTCTCCAAAGCACTATGAACCTACTTGTTCACAGCAAAGTACCCTGCTGTATTTAAGAAGTAACAGTTCCAAAGGACACACCCCCCCTATTGTACAGGCATGGGCTACAACACTTGCTTTTGGACTCCAGCTATCCAATGGTTATTCATGTCATTATCACCTTGAAGCTAAATTATTGCTCAGCCCTCCATCTCTGACTGTGCCTATAAAGCACTCTGAAACTGCTGGTGGTGCAGCCTTACAAGAAATATTTAACACAGAAACAGCTTTGTCATTGATATTCACTAAGTACAAGCTGGTGCATTCCAAGCCAAATTTTTATATGACATTTTTGACCCTAGGTAATGCAAATTGCTGGAGAAGCCTGGCTATTTGTGCAGTGCTTTACTGTCAGAAACAGAAGGAGCTATTCAGGTTCAAAACAAATAAACATATTTTCTTATGCAACGTGTATCAATAGGTCTATGACTGAGCCTCAAAAAGCCATCATTCACAAGTGCTGTCATTAACAGATTTCACTGATTAAAAAAAGAACTCTGAAAATGAGGGTTTTATATAAATAAATAGAGTAATTTTTGCATGGTTCAGACATTTGAAAACAGATATATTGTCCATTGAGCTTAGACTGCCATTGGACTTGGGCAGCAAGAGCCTAATCCCACATCTATCCAATGTTTCCTCTCAGCACAGCCTTCCCCAGCACTTCAGCTGAGTTTTGTTTGTACTGCCCCTTTCACTAACCTTGTTCAAGGTATACATACAGCAACCATACAGCAACCCGATGGAAAGAACTTGAAGATCCCTGTGAAAATTAGGCTGTGGGAAGTCCAAAATTCCCCCTTTCAGTTACATCCTGTGAGACCTGTACTCAATGCAGAGTACAACGTGCAAACTGCAAAGAAACCCCACACAAAACACACAAAACCCAACACACAAATTCCAAGTCGTGCCACCAGCTCAGTGATGCTAACAATGCAGGGGAAACAATTTTACACAGTTTGCTGTAATCACCTGAAAGTAAACACATTTGCCAATACTGTTTTCAGTGTAGGTAACTCGATTAGATTGAAAGGTATCGCTGTTTCTAGCAGAGGCTGGGTGGATCAGGCAGCCACTCAAAACTGGGGACTGGAATTCTCCACAGAGGAAAAAAAACAACAAACCCCAGAGTATTTAATTAGCACAAAACACATATGTTTTTACTCAATAAAAAGATACAGATTTTCAAACTTAAGTGGCTTGATTTTCTTCAATTTGCATTTATTAGACACTGATGGAAATCCATGAACTTGGTGAGGTGACTTGTGCTTTTAAAGGACAGTAGGAACACAGCCACTGTAATTGCCACTAAGGGTTTTATATAGCCTGCTCTAATACCTGTTATGCTTACGAATTTGCTTCCCAGCCTACAGAACACACACAGAGGTTTAGCCTCAGTAGATATATTGGGAAAACGTGTAGATACAGAAGGAGAAAAGCTATCAAAAAGGCCTTTAAGAGTGAATAAAAGTTACCGGCAAGATCTTAGCAGAAACAAATCTCCTTTGGACAAGACTTCGTGCAGTGAGAGTACTAAGAAACTTATATAATTGGACCAAGAATTTGTTGAGTTTTTTTTCCCAGCATCTGGTTGTCACTTGAACTACAATGCAGCTCCAATTATATTTTATAGGGAGCAATTTAATTTTTATAGTTTAAGAATCCTTTGGAATTGGTCTGTGATAGGAAATAAAAAAAAAAAGAAGAAAAAGAAAAGGATCAGCTGGCTTCAGAGCGTCTAAATGGAGGGTGAGATGAGAAGGTGCAATCCAGACTGGCTGTTTATAGTGCCCGCTACTGAAACTGTTAATTCAAAGCAGTGCTCTGAAAATATCTATCAGTCTGATCCTTCCTGCCCATTTAAGGGGAAAGAATGAAATCCCAACAAATTATTGGGGAGTAGTCCAAAAATCTCATCTCTTCTTTCTGCACAAGCTAGTATGTATCAGAAATAAAGAACTCAAATGACAAAATGGTTCTTTCTCCTTTTTCTTTGCTAAATATGTCCTCCCTCTTGGTGCTAGAATCGCTTACCCTGAGTGCAGCAATCTCACTCTGAGCTCGTGCTTACAGGAGATGGATGTCCAGCTCTACAGAGCAGGAAATTCAGTTACTCTCAGTCTCAGCATTTACTGAAAGTAACCTCGCTTATCAGCTCACACATCAGACATCCAACAGATATCCTCAGTGAAAGTTTAGGAAATTTCTTCTTTGGGAGAGCTGTGTGGAAAACCCATGTGCAGTTCTCAGAGGTGCTCTTTGCGTGAAGAAATGAGTCCTGCTGCTAACTTTATCTTTTGCAACAGCATTTCATGGTGTGTCCTATTCTGAGCTAAGTTTATTTTGTATAATATAGGAATTCACAGTGGCCTTTTACCTGGGCAAGGGAGCTGTTGGAAGATGAGTTCAGCAGGAGAAAAGGGCAGTAAGGTAGCTCTTTTTTTTTTTTTTTTCTGCTGCCAGCAGTGAGGCAGTGACAGTGAGTTACTTTCTGAATGTCACTGTACACCACTGACCCCTACTAGACTTAATTACCTTCCAGGCTAGCCTTCAGTTACATCCAGGCTAATAACATTTATATTTTAGGACTGTATAAGGAAAAAGTATTGACAGAAATGTGATATAAAGATCCTGTGCCAGGTGTGATAAAACAGGCTGCTGAATCTGAGCTTGTGCAGGCTCCTAACTCAGGTGCAGCTTTGCATGTACTTTGGATACCCGGCGTTTAGAGGCCAAAGAAATAAGACTCTCCTCTATGCTACAGTGACACAGCACAAGAGCCAGGATCTTGCCACCCTGATCATTATATGATGGAAGTATTTTCTATTTCTTTTCTCATACCTAGTTGTCTTCTTGCTGATAAAATAGTGTCTCCACTATCACATTTATATCCTTGTGTCTGAGGCACCAGTATTAAAGGATACATAAATCATGCCATGGTCCAGTAGTCCATTCATTTGGGGGAAGGAAAGAAAATTTATTTAATTAAGCAAGTGGCATACTACACTGCTATTACATGGTTGGTTGGCATTTTAATATTAACTATTCAGATGCAAATGCTTCTGAATTGTAACAGAAAGCACATTTCCACTAAGCCTTTATGCTGTCTTCTCTCACATAAGTCAGAAAAAAATAGACTCTTACTTCCTTTTAATATATAAGCTGTGACAGGTGCCAGTCTTGCCCTCTAGCCATTCAGACCCTCAGTCAAACCAGTGCCATTTTACCTGGATTTACCTGTATTTTCATCTACATATTTAACATTTTCAAAGCAGCTCCTTATAAACGAGAAGCTCTGTTCTAATCACACACTGCAACTTTAGAGCTTTAAATAAACATAATACCATTGAATCTGACAGATTTTCATTGCTTTAAATCTGGAGCAAGACAGATCAAAATATGTTCTTTCATGCGCTGGCTGTGGTTATTTATCAGATGCACAGTTATTTGCGCAAGAATATTATTTAGTCTTTACCATTTACAGTAATGTTTTGAGAAGTAAGAGCTGATTCATCCCATTGCAGCCCCATTTCTATTACTGGAAATCTGTTAAATTTTTTTTGTATTTGAACATTTTGGCTCCATTGACAAGCTGTTTTTATTGCTGTCTCCGCAATAAAAAAAAAATAAAAATTGGGTGGTAGGGTTTTTTTTTTTTGTTTGTTTGTTTGGTGTTTTTTTTTTTTTTCCAACAGAAGATATGCCACAAATGGTAAATGCAGTGTTAACCTCCTGTCCTTTTCCCTGGTCATTTTGTCCTTAAGCCTTGCAACAAGCTTGAACGAGATAAACACTTCACAGGATACAGAGGACTCCTTGAAAGAGTCACCCCTTGTTTGGAGGTGTGACACTGGATCACAGAAATATTTCACCATTAACTTTGCAAAGATTTGCATTTGTACAGGATTCACACTTATTTCAGTAACATTCCTTCAGGGTACAGAGGAGCTCTTTTGCAAGCATCTTACATAATGATAAAATTAGGCATGCGATTCTTCATTTGGGTTATCTATAGAAGCCCTAGGCCCCTTTTCAGACAGACAAGTTTCAATAAACACTGTGTCAATGCCTGCTTATAGAATTAGAAGAACTTTTTTCCTATTCTTTCTTTAAACATGACACCTTTCCAGGGCTCTCTGAAGTGTTTTTCTGCTTAACAGCAATGAACCTGCAGGGAATTCAATAAAGACTCCGTTTAGACCCATAATACAGCACTGCTCACACTGTAAGTGAAAGCTGTTTATGCTACTCCTTCCATTTTTGAGGAACAGAAAAAAAAAAAAAGCTAGTAAAGGGCAGATCTCATCCCATCACATGGTGCAGGTCACTGGAAGGCCAAGTTTGACAATTCAGCTGCAATATAACCTTGAATGGAGCAGAAGAGTCAATTCCCCAACTTGCATTTTAAAGCTTGGAACAGGCCAGATCTGCATTCCCCATCATACTGCTCTTCCACATAGCCTTGTCTTTTCCTGCCAAGTCACTAAGTAGAAAAAGCTAAGGCATAACTTTTACAGGCACATCTCCAGCACGCTGTTAGTCCTGTCCTGCAAAGCAGCTTGCAAAGCGATGACAACGCCACAAAGATCAGACACTGAATGGGGGCTCTGTTGGGAACTGTGAAGAAACTGATAGTGTTTAGAACAGTGACACTCCCCAAAAGATTTAGGTGAAGAAGTTTGGCATGAATTTAAACAGACAGATGCATTTAATGATCGTAAAGAGTTGGAGAACTCTTTTCTTATAGTACCTTTTTTTGTCAGGGAGGGTTAAAGCAAACAGTCCTCCACGATCCCACTGTGTAATTGCTTCCATTTTGTTTAGGCAGTTTAACCTCACGTTAACCCCTCTGACTACTGTTCAAGATGAAACAAAATTACTTTGATGATCTTAGACCAGCAATAATAATAAACTCCTCTGGTGCTGTAAACCTCTTTGTGTTAGGGACAGAGAGACTGATTACTCCTCCAAACTGTTTGTGCTGCGTGATTGATAATGACCAGTTGAAATTCCCCTCCCTTCTCGCTGTGTACCTCCACACAAGGGTGATTTAACCCACTGGCACTTGGGAGGAGTTTACCTCAAGGCATGGTGAGGGTTCAAAGGCACAGTGAAGAATAGCTTTCTGTAGACAAGTTTTGGGGGCAGAGTCTTCCCAAACCTGCAGTCTCCTCGCTTGTATAACAAGCTGGGAGCTCAAGCCTTGGATAGCATAAATAACGTCAGTGAAGATGTATGAGCTTTATTGCCAAAGTATATTAGTTTTATTAAAGCTTGTTCTGTAGTACAGTTAGCCGTTCAAAGACAAAGTTGTCCCATTCAAATTATCTCATCACTTTTGGCTGCCGACAGATCCAAGGCATCTCCAGACCATTCAAACTCTATCACCACTCACACCACCCATACCTGCAATTCCAGCGTGACAGCGTGCTCTGCAATTACTGCAAAGTGCAGGAGTCGATGAGAAAGACATGCCGTGGCAAGAAGAGTCTTTTAAAAATATGCAGAGTAAACACAATGCTGAGTTAAATTAACCTAATTTGCATTCATAAATAAGGTAGGGTGAATACAATTATGCTGTGGCCATGGACTAAAGGTCAAATGTCATGATTTTTAATTATAAACATGCTACCAGCCACCCAACAATGATGTATGGATTTGGGGGGCCATCCATTTAGTAAAGTTTTAAAATCCACAAACTGGCCACAGATGTATTGCAGGGGGGATACAACAAGAGTACAAGAGTCCCCTCCACTTAACAGTTCTTGTTTCATAAAGTTTGCTGTGTTTGGAAACATATTACCAGCCATATTATGTAATGAAAATGACATTTCCAAAGTAAATTCCCATTAAGTTAATGTTAGGGCTACAGATGACCCGAATTCTTATTTCAAACCTATTTCAAAACCAGAAACGGGTAGGTTTCTTTTCAAAGGCTTCTGCCACTCTGACTCCTTGCCTGCTGCTGCAGGATATATCTGCTGCTTTCAGATATGAGTTGTCATAAGTTTTGAAATTAAAGAAACATGCAAGAATTTTTCATAGGCTACAATATTAACCATAAAAGAAAGAAAAAATTGCTATATAACTGTCTAACTTGGCCCCTTATTTATGTATTGGGGTATCTAGCAGGTGGACACACCAACACATAACCCATTTGAAAAAACATGGAAAAATGCTTGTACTCCCACTGCTGATGGATTCACATTGCCCCTACAACACCATTGAGTCGCTGGCTCTGGGATCAATCTACACTGGGCTGAATTAGGCTAGCTTGTGGGGTTTTAACTGCACAGCTGCTCCTGGTGAATTGCTTTAATACTAGGTGGACTGCAGTTAACCCTTAGAAACATTACTAGAGACAGAAGACTATTAAACAAAACAGGGTTCGAATTTGATTTTTTCCTTTTTCTTTCCAGGAAACTCTAGAAATGTCCATGCCTGTTTTTTGGTTTACATTTTCTTACTTGTTTTGGGGTTACCAGCCTTAGAAAGGTGACTTTCAGAGAAGCCTGAAATTTAAACAGCAGATGTTCCTCAGCATCCAGGGCTACACCAGCTCGTATGAAGAATTAGAGAAAAAAATTTTAACTGCCTACATATGTGACACAATAAAGACTAAAGCTGAGGTGTGTAATTCCCCGCACAAGAGGAATCCTAGATTGACCTTTCGAGTGTATCTATCTGTGTACTCTGTTCATTGGGGTAGGCTATTCCCTGAGATTTTGCCTTCCATGTCGATCCAGCAAGTTATGAACTTTAAAATCAGTCTTATGCCTGGGGACAACCCCACCATGTTTTGAGGACAGAGTGAGGTGCAATAAGCATTTCACTGCAAAGTGAGATCAATTAAGTAGTTGAATTAGTGCTCCCACAGCTGTAACATTCTTTACCTGCAGCTCAGACAGGTACATAATTCTTTCCTGCCTTTGAAAACCATCAAAGGTTTTTTACTTTTAGAACTTGCTTTAAAACCATAGTTCTCATTGATCACTACAAACAAGACTAAAAACAAAAGCACATTAAGGAATGAAGGATCTGAAGAGTATGATGTTAATTCACAGCAGCAAGGACCATCAACACTATGGAAATTAACCCCAGGAGGAAGATCCCTCAGCAGACTTTTGGTTACAAAAATGTTCTTTTTGTAATATAAAGTATATTAAACATGGTCCTTCTATGATCCAAATCTGGGTCCTATACTGAAGTGACTTCAGAAAGGTCATATTTCAGGTGTGAAGGAGATTTCTGTAATTTGGCCATCTTTGCGACGATTTCTCCCACCGTTTCACACATGTGTTGTAAGCCCCTCTGATAAAGTTTTTATACAGGTGGAAAAGATGTTTTCAAGCAAATTCCTTTCTCAATCTGAACATCTATTTAAATGCAAGCAGATTTTTTCCCCAAAAAAACACCTAGCAAATTAAAACATCTGCTTCAAGGGAATCACAAGTTTATTGCTGTCATAACAACCTGACATTTGACATGCTGTATTTTGCTGAATTAAAGCCACAGTACACTGTACTCCAGAGAAGCAATGAGGGGTTATAGTTTGCTGTAACATCTGCAGAGTACAAAACACACGTTTGCTCTCAAGTTCAAAGAGCTCTTGGAACCATGTTCCCTGAAAACACAAACTGGAAGATGGCATATGGTTAGCTCCTCTTTTTGTTTTATTTATAAACTTGTTTGTGAGATATAAATATACTTAATTCTGAACCCGAGAAATCTGCCCCTGAACAAAAAAACTAGCAAGCCAGGCCAAGCAAAGGATCCTTTCTATAACATTGTGCTCAGGGGGAAAAAAACCCAAACAACTGCATTAGGGGAAAGAGGAGGGAGAGAACCAGATATGCACCTCCTGAAGTGCTGTCCCAAGTAGGACTTTACTGATAGACCAAGGAAGAATTTAATGCATTGCTCTGCTGGTGGCTTACTTGGATGACCTGCTCTGCAGCTTAGTTCCTCAGTGCTTCAGTTTCCTGTTTGCAAAACGGACACCATAGTAACTGTCTGCCACAAGTTGCTCTCTGAATCTGTTACGTAAATTGTCGGATACATAGTACCTCAGGAATGGAGGCCATGGAAGCATGGAGACTGAGGGATGGAGGTGAAAACACAGAGAGGGCAACCTACGTTTTTCTTTCTTTATATATAATATTTCTCAGAGCACTTATGTCTCAGATACAAACAGCAGGATAGAACAAAAGAAAGATTTAACTATTCCTAGATCTTTCTTCCTACACTGGTATCTCCATACTCTGTCATGAATCAAGGAGTAACAAGGGAATATCAGTTGCCACCTATGTCTGCCATTAATGTCCAGACACCAGTAGTGAAGTCATCCTACATCACCAAAGTATTTATAACTGAAAAACCTAAAGGAAATATCAAGCACACATCAAAAAAAGGCTAGCTTTTGTGATTGGCATTGTTTGTCTGGTTGCTTTTTTTTTTTTTTCATAAGGCTGTGCTAGAATTCTTTGAAATTTTTACTTTTCTGTGAATAGTCCCTATGCAGGTCATCTCTATTGTATATTGTCGTAATGCACTGTTTAAAAACTTACATATTTGACTCAGGGACTAGTTAAGTAAGGCCTCTGTAATGAGATGAGAGAACTTTCTTAAGAATTCTTGAAATTTTACATTCTAAATTCCTGAAATTTTCTTTTGGTCAATATTATGAATTTACACAAGAACTTTAGGAAGGGACTGGTATAACCCTGCAACATTTATCTTGGCAAAGTATGTGCGCAGAGAGTCAATTACAGTCTGCTCTATTGTTACTCATTTTTACAAAAGTATGTGACACCTGAATGGGAAGAACAATCCCTCCAAAGGATGACTGGAGACCTTCTGCTAAGATTTGAAACACTGAATGTTTTGGTTTGCAGTAATCAGTTACATCAGCTGTGTTATGTGTTGACTCAAATAAAACAGAAGAGCAGGAGAATGTAACTAAATAATAAAAAAAACAGTGCTAAAAAGGCATTAATTTAGTGGTCTGCTGTTGAGTCAGATCTCACAGTAGCTCTGTCACCTCTACCAGCCTAGGAATACTGGAAGGACTGCAAGCTTGGAAAGAATAATATGGTAGTGACAACATGTTACACGGAAAACATAGCGTAGACAAAAGCAAACAGGTTGACAAAGCACAAAGAAGATTTATGTTCACATTGTGGATACAACATTTTGACGGTACGCGTTGCACCTTTTCTTTGCAACAACTGCAGGCAGCATTGCATGCTATGTTGTGACTTGGCTGACATGGCAGGAACAGCAACTACTCTAACACTGATGCAAGATAAGGGGAGCAGCTGCTCCCATCTAGACCCAAAGATACATTCCTTTTTAACTTCCTTTCAAAAGTCACTCTCTACCTCTGTTCTGTCAACACTCCCCTACTAAGGGTCAGGGAAGAATTTATTCCACCTCTTTTATCACATGCATTCATATGTAGCACTTCATTTACTGAGGTATTTTTTGGGGGAGATGATAACTCTTAACTCCTAAAGGTCTGGAAGACTGTGTCTTCTGATCATAAGCTCTGGCTCCTAAAGGTCAGATGCTGCTTGCTTAGTTATGTCAATTTTATTACCGTCACCTCACTTTCCATGTACAATGGGCATTTGATGATTGATGTCTCGTAATGGGACATTCCTACTGAACTCTTTAAGAAATTCTTTCCCTCCATTCAAGAGTTCAAAGGAAAGAGAAAAATTGAAACAGTAATTTCATAAGATTTATGTACTGTACAGTGAGAAGCCAAATACTCTCCTGTTGAACACAGTTATCTAACAGCAATTGGGAACAGCATGTGGAAGCTGACTTCAGGTATTCTTGACTTGAAATTGCAGTCTGTTTTTACAAAACAATGGAAGATAAGGGGAATCCAAAACCTAGAATACAGAACCTTCTCATTTGAAAGTATAAACTAATTATGCTATTTAAAGCAATGCCACAGCTAGATATATTTATGTCTACAAAGGAGTTCATTCTTTTAGAGTCTTAACTATGAAGTTCATGACAAATAATTTCCATTTTCTACCCATTAGATTTTGGGTTAGTCAAAGTTGTAATTTCTTTCCATCTGGTTATGGCTGCTAAGATCTGCATTCACAAAGCCAGTCTTTCTCCACCATTTCTGGAAATAGTAAAAATTATTATAATTCATTTATATATTCAGTAGAGCAGACATCATTATAATCTCATCTGACTGCTTGCATTTTCTGCTATAAAAGCAAATTCATGAAAAGATCAGAACTGACAGTTTTACCAAAGTTGGAGCAGGAAAAAATTGTCCCACTCTGAGTCATTCTTTGTGGAAATTTAGTTATTTGTATTACTGTAAATATGGTGTTGTATTTCCCCCTTTTTTTAAAGAAGAGCTAGTCATGAGTGTATGATCTTCAAACCACCAATGTCGCAGTGCTGTTCAAAGCAATCTCTGTTTTTTTTTAAAAGAGGCTCACAGTGAAGTTTAATCAAGGTATTCTTTATTTAGGTGCACATGAAGCTAGACATTTTTCTATACACAGTAAAAGTTTTGTCAGTGCCGTCCCACCTGCCCTCATGAAACGGTGCATTATTTTTCAGCACAACATGTTGTAATGCCTGCAATGTTTGAACTGACTGATTTTGAACTGTATATAGGGAGACTGTGATTTATATGCTCTCATTCCAGGTATTCCATAAACACTTTAGCAATGTGAATTTCATTTCCAGGACAAGTGCTGCTACTTAGTTGCAAGCACACTATTCCATTCCCAAGCATTTTAAAACAGCTAGTAAAGAGTTGATTGAGAAACTGCTTAAAACAATTATTTAAAGAGGAAATAAGGTCTGTGCATTTTGATAATGTAAGAATCCACAAAGTTTAGATGTTTCTAACTTTCCAAAACTTAGTCATATACCTCCAAAATTAATGTCATTAAAAAGTGGGAGAATTATAGTATGTTTGAGGGTTTGGTTGCAGTGGAAAACAAACCAGAGGATAAATATTTTAAAGATATGATCAAAATTATATATCTGCTAAAGCAAGACACAAAGGCAGAGCAACTCTGCTATAGTCTGGGGTCTGGACACCGTTATCTTTAAAGTAAGCTAGGCTCTCTCAAAATAGTCTTATGCAATGTGACTCACATCTGTCATGGTAACCTCTCTTACCTGCTCCTCAGAACTACCTGTGCTGAGTTTTAAATGCCCACACTTTTCAAAACCTATGAAAGCAGGAGGAGTATTTTCAGAAGCAACAGAAAACCATGAGATTCCTCATGGTTTACAAGGAGGTAATTTTACACCGTGAGATTAATCTAGAACAGAGCTCAGCTTCCATCTTCCATCAAAGGTGGAAGCAAAAGGTGATATCTGAGAGTAATATGCAAAAAGTAAGATTACCTACACCTCCTACAAAAGAATCAAATATTCTCAATTTAGTTTATTATCTCCCTGACATAATGAGATCACGTTGTGCAATTCTCTTCTATGAGAGCTGGTTGATCTAAAAATGCCCCATGACCTCAAATTATTTCATCTTCTCGTGAGCTCCCATCCCTAAAACCTCTTTCTTGTGTATATCCAACTATGACACTAACAATTAGAAAGCATTTACTAGATAAGATCTCATAAATATCCAACAATTTTATGCATTATTTTACAAAGATTGGAAGCCCTGGTTTCCTCAAGGGACTAGTGGCTTAAAAACAGACTTCAAGAAACTCCAGTCATAAAACAATCTTCCAGTTTTAGCACCTTCCTTTTAGTGATTTTTTCTGGATGATGTCAGATTGTTGATGGAATGACATAAAGACACTTAACAGAAATGTATATCATCTGAAGGGAATATGTAAAACATAAAATCAAGGTGAGTGCTTTATTTTATGTTCCTTAAAGACTCTTTTCTTGAGAGGAGGCATCACATTCTCAATTTTTGAATATTTACATTTTCAGGACTTAGCAAGAACTTTAGACATAGCTTTGGTGTAAATTTTATTTTTCGAAAAGGCAGAAGTTTAAAAGATTTAGAAAGAGATAGAAAGAAAGATGCAAAACAGAATTGACAGTGCCCTTTCCTACCACAGAGTGTTTTCTGCCATGTTATGCTGACCTTGGTCGCAGCAGAAAATGCCTCAAAAGCACAAGAGCTATTAGCAAAGAAAACTTCTCTTTGACTGAATCGATGAATAGTCCCAATAGTCTCATTCGTTTGTGTATATGTGATTGTTTGAGTTTCTAAAGCTTGTTCCTCCTATAAGGACTGAATGCTTCTATAAGGGTTGATGCTGTGTACCAGATTTCCTCTATTCATTATGAAAACACTGACATGCTATTGTCACAAACATTAAAGGACCTACTTAATCCAACCAACGTTGAATTCCCCACCAATTAATTTCAGGTGGGTCTCATGCTTAGAACAAAAAATCAAGAGTCAAGCAGATGCTGAGACTGAATTTGAATTGAGGCATTGAGTTACTGGGTGACCTTATGGACAGTCTCTTGACCTCTGTGTGCCTCAACAACCCAGCAGCATCACTGAGGAAAGGCAGGACATTACTGAACACCAGATGCTGTGTCAAAGCCTTTCAGGCTAGGCTACGTAACAGTAAAATAAGCATGTTAAGACGGAAATGTTTCCTGAATGATTCACCTGTCCCCTTTGACTTCTTCCTGAAAGTCTGAAAATGACTAGGAAGTCAGTGAGGAACAAGGATGATTTCATTTGTTCTTGCTGGGTGGGCTCCACTCACACTGGATCTGCAGAACATCCGAGTGGGATTGCCAACTGCCCTTAAAAAATACAATGCCAGTATTGGCAAGACGGAAGGTACAGGCAGAAACACCTGTGTGCCTGCTGAGCACAGCTGTACGCTGCAGAAGTTTCCATGGTGTACATGCCAGACTGCTGCCAAGCTGAGCTTGTCTGGCTGGGAAGGAATGGAAAGGCAGCAAAATGCAGCACGGTTCACACCAGTGGAAGACAAGCACCTCTCCCTGATGTTTTTCTAAGATACACACTGTTCTGCCCAGGCAGTCTCCTCCTCTCTGAAAGTGTCTTGTATCTCTTGCTCTCTCTCAGTATTGTTGGCTCTGCCCAGCCTCTACTGACAGTTGTACACACAACAGTGCATGGTCAGACTTTCCCTGAGGAAACAGCTGCCCCACTGTAAGCTATTATAGAAGGTCCATACTATAGGGGACTTTTTACAAGGGCATGTAGTGATAGGACGAGGGGTAATGGTTTTAAATTGAAAGAGGGGAGATTTAGATTAAATATCAGGAAGAAATTCTTTACAGTGAGGATGGTGAGGCACTGAAACAGGTTGCCCAGGGAAGTTGTGGGTGACCCATCCCTGGAAGTGTTTAAGACAAGGCTGGATGGGGCTTTGAGCAATCTAGTCTAGTGAGAGGTGTCACTAGGGGGGTTGGAACTAGATGATCTTTACAAACCCTTCCAACCCAAACCATTTTATGATTTTACGATTCTGTTACTGTCCCCACCAGTTTGTAGCTATTGCTCTAATGGCAGTGGTTCCCACTGGAAGAGAGTGTATAAGTGATTTGCATCTTTTTTAGAGAAAAATCACTCAGCTCAGTTTAAGAATTACTGTGTTATCAAGTAAACGCTTACATAAATTATTTTCACATTTTACAGCACTGTTGAAAAACATAATAATGTGAGCAATGAAGAACAGAATTGATCAGAACAATTGAACAGAATTGAGGAACAGAATCCCACAGAAACAGGGATCTCCTTCTGAGCTGAGTGTTCTGGTATTGACACCTATAGATAACACCCCTCTGTTCCTCCATTGCTGGTCAAAAATTGCCTCAAATTTAGCAGGACAGATGAAAAATCCCTTCACCCAAAACATGTCTCAAAAGAGAATGACTGAAAGCACTGTGCTGTAGGAACAAGGAATCCTGGCTTTTCTGAAGCAATACTGTAATGATTAGGTAATTATATCAAGAAGTATGCCAATACTTCTCTAAATTAATTTAGCACAACTTAAGTGTGATCTAAGGGTGTCTAACAAGTCAAGTCTGTGTATATATTTCATTTGGGGCATGCGCTTTCTGAGCCCCAAACAGTCTTAGTTCAGCTGAGCAAAGACAAAAAAGATAATGAAAATACTCAGCAGTACAACTAAGCTCCTTTAAACATTTTATAAAAACTTTTAAGTGCTTATAAGTTTTACTGTTCAGCTAGTTCCCTTTAAAATAGCAACATGTTCTTCCCTAACATCTTTTGTGTGTTTAGAAAACACTCAGGCAGAGCACAATCATAGAAAACAAAACAAAAAACCCCACATATTCATCGTGTAGAAGTCTCTATAACAGCAAATTCCTATAGAAAGACTCACATTTTATTTGCCAGACACCTAAGAGCGCACAAAAAATTGAAACCAAGTCTGATGCTTCTCTCAATACTAGGGAAATGTCCCTTTGCTTTCACTCAGATCGGCAATGAATACTGATTTGAACTGAATATAATTTTTCCTTCTCTCTTTAGCTTCTTCTACTCTCTGTAGCACAAATAGCAACAAGAGAAAAAGTTTGCTGAAAGTATTCATAAATAATTTAAAAATATGCTAGGCCACTCTACAGAAGTGAAGCTTGCCCTCAATGCAATGCATTTAGCAATGTCCTTGAGTCACCTGTATTTTGGATGTAACCTAAAACCACAGCTCTTGACCACTTTTATAGCTGTGAACAGTCCCCTGGCTCCCTTCACTTGAGCAGGAGTGTTAACCCCTGTGTCCTGGCTTACTTCCAGCGTAGGTAATTATGTTATACTTGCTTCAATTCTCAAAAAGGTCCCAACCGGAGAAGCTATTCTTCACTTTCTCTTCCAATAGATCCTAGAGAAACACTGCTAACAGAAAGCACCTACCCTTCTTTGTCTAAGGGGTGACTGAATATCCATAATGGGAGGAAGTGGCCCCTATTTATAGGTATATAAACTCTTACAGACATATACACACCTGTCACTGCTTATTTGTGTTAATTACTTGGATATATGGATAGATGCACACACGCATACCTAGAGTTGTCCCAGGATAGTCTTTTCAGCAGAAGGAAATATTTTTCAGCTTGGACTAGTTAGAGCATTTTCTAAAGAATTATGTAATATACAAAGCAGCAAAGAACAAAATCCGAGAGCGTTTAATTAAGTGACATAAGATGCCTATGGCAGAAGTGGGAACTTAACCCAGGTTTCAAAATTTCAGTTTTCAGCATGACATCATTTCTTTCCCTGAAGAAATGTTAAGTAACATAATGCTGAATATATAAAAAATATATAGATATATGTAATATAATGAAGAATATGTAATGAAGAATATATAATATAACAAAGAAATGTAATGATCCAATCTAATCTAATCTTATATCTGAAAAGAAATTTCTTTTCTGGGGAAAAGAAAGCCCTAAATCTATCATGGTGTAGGTGTCAACAGTATATTGTATCTGTCATCTAATGAGCAGGTAGTGGTGAGGACCTGTGCAACAGGGCTAAAGTATGTGCCCCAACCTTCACTCTTATTCTGCCCTTCAGCTGCCCATTTCTACTTTATTCTATGCTGTTAAGTCTAAGGCTAAAGTTCTCAAAGATTAATGAGTGATCTTTTACTACATTAAGGAAGACTTACCTCTCTCTTTGTATCCAAACCACAGAAGGGTGTGCTCAACTTCTACCACTGAAACTAATTTTCATATATTTCATCACTCATATTATTCACATGTTGGTGTTGTAATAATTTAGCAATATGTGCCTGTGGTTTTCATTAGAGAAGGAGCTTCACTTATGGTTTGACATGTCTGTACTCTCTCCCCATACAATTACTTTGCAAATATTTCAGCAGAGGGCAAGTAAGTAGAGATTGTCTGTTTGTTAGGACAGAGGACAGGCACTTTGAAAAATCTGTGGCCTGATAATTTTTCTGTCACAGACTTTCTATGCCTCCCTGTTTTTTCCATCTACAAAACTGCAATAATTTTTAATGAACTCGTAAGAGTATTGTGAGGTTGAACATAACATTGTGCATTGTTTGTAAACTACTTGGAGATTTTTTGGCTAAAAGGTACTGTAAAAGTGCAAAGGAGTTAATTGAAACTACAGGAGTCAATTCCTAATGTGTATCTTTGTGTTTATGAGCAGATTTTTCACCTCGATCTTGTGGAATTTGAAGATGTTAAAAACACACTCAGCCCTAAAGAACTTACAATCCCAACAGAAAGTACAGATGAAAGGGCAGAAGTTGTTAAAAATTATCATCCTCATTTTACAGAAGGAGAAATGAAGTAGAACAACTTAATATATTTATTTTAGGATGCACAGAAGAAGAATAGCAGATGCGGGGATGTGAAGTCTAATTACTTATTTTACTGCTGTTGGAAAGGCAAGAAACAGTCCCTTGAAAACCTGCATCTAGCTTGGAAACTGATTACAGCAACATGCTTCATATTTTATCACCTTCTTGTTTAGTTAATTCCTTTTCTTTTCCCTTTTTTTTTTCTTTTTTTTTTTTTTTTTTTCTTCTCACATGGAGCTCATGAAACTCTTTGGTTTTGATAGTGTTTTTTATTATGAGGTTTTCTTAAGGTAGCTGAAGTGGCTGAAAGCAGGGCTTGCTGAGGAAGTGCTCAGCCATGGCCCACTGGTTGATGTCAAAAGGCCAGCATCTGGTACCATTCTCTCGGTACTCAATTGCTTCTTTCTTTCAGCTCTTTTCAGACCAAGGTACAACTTGAGAAGTGTAGTTTGTGTTATAAAAGCCCTAATAGAATGGCAGCTTTATGTGCATAAATCTGTTCTCGCTGCCAACACCACAACTTAGCCAAATAACAACTGCAGCCACAATACCAGGAGGCCAAAGTTTTCTAAGACTAAATCTGTCACCTCGTCTCGTGCAACTAGCTGCCTACAGCCCTGAATATGACCTTGAATTTGATTCTCCCATTGTACACAAGCTACAGAGAAAATGACAGTGTTGATTTATTGTACTATAGATTTTCTCAATTCTTCTTTACTTTTAGTTTGCATGTTCCTAACAAAGCTTCATATAATCCTTTAAATACTAAAAAAAAAAAAAAACCCAACCAAAACAATGAAAGCCACAGTTAACTGTCAGCAAATCTATGTAAAACTCAACTGTCACAGTTTACTCATCAGAACAAAGGGAACTTCATTTTGATTTTACTGAAATATAAAATTTCCTCAAATTAAAACCAAATGAATACATCTTTATAGTCAAACTGAGACTATACCAAGGCAGACAGCATCAAGTGCTAGTTCACACAAAGGGGTCAGCACTCTTTCTTCACTGCGTTTGCCAATGTTTATGTTTTTTTATAATCGAGAGAAAATCAAAGCCATGTGGACACCTACAGGGAAAACAGCAGGTCTCAAAATGTTGGCAGGGCAAAATTTGTGATTCTCCCATGGCACTTCATTTTTAATCAACTTTGCTTCAGTTACATTTTCATGTTAATTTCTTTTATTTTGTAAAGTAGTTGGGGCTGGATACAAATTTTCTCATTGGTTTTATAGAATTTTAGAGCAGCCATTCCAGGTGGAACTCCTATAAAGAAAAGCTTTATTTTAATCCACAAACCTAAATCTAATATATAACCTCTCCTTTCTTCTAAAGCATAGGCTAACACAGCAGGTGTTTCAAGTTCCTGGGAGATGCATTAAATAGACAAATTTAAACCATTCATGATTAATAAAAATGTTTTTTTTCTCTTTCCTTGGAAGGGGAGGAGAATATGAAATTGCAGTGACCACACTATAAATATACCTTTAAATATAAATAACCCTCATAACACCTGTGTATGGGGAAACAAAGTAATATTCTACAGTGTGTTTAATAGAAAAAGGCAAAAAAAAGAACCCACCAACCACTATTAAATGAAATATTGAAATGCAAGTGCATAGCAGTCATAATTTTTAAAACAGGGATCCAAAATAATGAACAAACAGCCAATAACTAGAAAATCACCTGAAGGATTGAATTCAAAGGGCTTATTAAAAATATCAAATTTACCTTTTAAAAGACCTGTGTAATTACATGCATCATGATATGCAGGGCACACAAGGCAAGCATGTGCAGTAAAGGCCTATGGCTGTGCGTGTGCTGAAAACACAGTAGGTTCCGAAGCACATGGATGCATAAATGTCCAGGAGAGGGAGCCTGAAGGCAATGTGCAATGCTCCACTGTGGACACGCATTGCTTTGAAATTTTTACCTATCTTACAATCTGTCAGCAGAAAGCCTAGGCAGATCAAGGGTTAATGGGGCAGGCTACACATTAAACCCAGTTGGCACATCCCTCCAAACAAAACCACTGGACTGCAGGATATGAATTCTGTCTTTGCTGGGTATCAAATCTCTTCCTTAAGCACTAAGAAATGATGCACACTTTTGTCCTCCAGTCTTACAGACTTGTGTTACACACGGATACAAGAAGCCTGAGGATGGACACCAGAGCTCTTGTTCATTAGATTGAATGAGGAAATACACTCTGGGCAGAAAGATATTGCATTTTTTGTTCCATTTCTTTTAAGTCAGAAGAGCTAAACTGGGGATAGATTCCAGAGTTTATTCATGTGAAAACCACCATGTAAACAATTTGAAGTTCATCTGACTGAATTATGTGTGCTTAGACTGAATACTAGGAGTGGTGTATTTATTTGTTCTATACATGATGGGATGCTGATTTGGTTAGTAGCTATAGGTTTGTCAGCCATTTGATATAAAATCTTGAAATGCAAATCTTTGGACTGATTCATGGTTAAGGCTATTCGAAAAAGACCATGTTCTAGATTCTTGGAAGTCCCTTATGAATCCAGTGGGTGATTATTTAACATCTTGCTTTCTCATTCCACTTCATCTACTGTCAATACTATCTGCTAAGCAGACAATTAATCATGGTGAGTCACTATTTACAAAGAAAAGAGTGTGGTTATCCAAGCAGACTTCAATAACTACATCCAAATCCTCAAGCAAACTTTGTGATGTTACAACAGCAAAAAACAATCAATACAAAAAAAATACCTTTAGATTCCCTAGATATAAAGGAAGCTACAGGGAGTATATAAACAGCCTGAACTACTATGGCTTTCCTTCATATAATGGAAATATCTAAGAATTTAGGGCAATTGGTGTGAGTGAAAAATCTCTGTCATTTGCCTTCTGGAACCTAATGGGCTCTTCTCCACTAAGACAGAGAAGACTTGTAAATGCTTAAAAAATATCTACTTTGTGCATTTTTCTTGACCCTATAGGATCTGAGATCCAATATGATCCAAAACTCTGAGTCATACATATCAATATAAGCTAAGTATTCTGCTGCTGGCTTTGAGTGTTAAGGACATTATTTTCTCCACTGATATTTTTGATGTGAATAAGATGTGCTTTTTTTTTCATCCAAGTTGTCTTACATAACTGAAAAGTTAGTTGTGGAGTTTGGATTAGATATAGGGAAGTAAGTTATAGTTCATAATTTAATACACACAGTGGGTTTCAAATGGTCTCTAAAGAAGCTCAGAGGAAAACTCATATACAAATGTTAAGATACTGGTTTGCTTTATACTCATGTTCATACACAGAAACCAAGAAGCATACATAATAAGAACTTGGTGTTTCTCCAGCTATCTAAAACAATATTTCATGTTAAATATTTCCATGTGTTTATGAAGCTGAAATCTTTTTATGCAAACAGCCATGATATACTCTCTCTTTGAAGTGACTACCACAATGAATAAAAAAACCCCACCAGAACAATAACATTGAGACTTTGGCTATAAAATATTTTAGAAAAGAGATATCTTCAGGGCAGCTAGCTAGTGGGAAGGTATTGCAGAGCAGACACAGCAATGACATGCAATATGTTCTTACTTCCCTCATAACATCTCAGATCAATAAAAGCTTAATTCAATGACCAGTCTTCATGAGATAAGGTGATACTCATTTAGAGTTCAAATGATAAAAGTGTGAACCTGATTTATAGAGTGACTTGAATACATTCTTTGAGAACCTTTGAGGAAGGAGACACTCAGACTTTCCTGAACTCCATCATTCTTTTTGAAACTCCATTGTATACCACATCTGGTACATGACTTAGAGTTGGCCAGATCCTAGACTAAATATTTTTTTTTTTTTTTTTTTTTTTCTACCTCTGAGAAATCCACAAGACCAGAATTGCAGTGGAAATACCACAGATTACATTCTGGTGCTATAGACCAACATACCTCCATATACATCAATGGAGTTATGTCAGTTTACACAAACTAGGCATCTTCATTTCTGCTCTGCAAAATGGATCAGGGAGCACATGCATTTAATTCTACATCCTGACTTGTGGATCTGTCTTCAGTACATCTGACAGCACTCTTGATAAGTTAAAGGTTTTGTGAGTCACGGTTAGTTACAAATCAAGTATCCCAAAGCCTCCCTGCCTAGAAGGACGAATGAGAAAGGCCATGGATACAATGTCTGACTGTAGAGGATAATAAAAACTCAGCTGGTTACATGGGAGATAGATGTTCCCACTCAAATGTTGCTGATGGCTCCATTCTTCAAGATGTCAGCAAAGGACTTGAGCACTTGTGACTTCAGGATTTCTCATTTGTTAATATGCTTTATGTTAAAAAGGCAAAGTCAATTTGCCTTTAAGTCTTTTTCTGCAGAGATCTTTAACTCTGTGCATAGATGAATCAGGCATATTGAAAAGTTGAACTTCAGTTTTGATTTTTGAAGGAAATACTTAAGAAATAAAGAGAAATTTTGTTTTTAAGGTTAGAAAAATTTTGTCATTGGTGTTATTCCCACATGATCAGTGGATCTATAGCGGGGGTGAATTTTACTTGGCACATTTAGCCAACAGTTCATTTAAAACTAATTTTCCTACATTTAATCCCCTAACCAGCCTCTTTCACTTTGTAGGGTCAGAAAATGGGAGCCAGTGTCACTGACATCACAGATTTTCTTTTAAGGAAAAGGCAGGAAATTTCACCTCACTTCTAATTTGCTGTGCAATAATCACACGGTGTCACTTTGTTTGTTAACCAGATGTTGATGTATGATTGCAGTATAAAAGTGACCCCACAGTCCAATCATAGCAATCACTAACAGGTTAGATTTGGTTTAAATAATGTCCCTTCCTGCATTGAAAACAGGTATAGTCCCATCCAATTGCCAAACTCAGCACTCTGCAGCTAAAGGCAAGCAGAAAGTTGTACCACTGTAACGGTTGGTGAGCAAGAGACTTTCTACATGCAATTATTAATTTTGAAGATAAAAACTTCTTAACAAGGGCAACAGTTCTCCATGGTTTCATAGGAGCCTTTGTGAAGCCAGCTCTGGAGATAGCACATAATATATACTTCAGAAATCAAAATAGGTATTTGGTTTCCAAATCTTACAGTTCTTACGGTTTTCCAAATTTATGAAGAAATAGTGATACACAAAATTGAAGTGTATTTGCCTTTGTAAACAGGAAGAAAGGCACAACTAGGTACTAAGAACGAGAGGAGATGCTGGGTCTTAACAGCTACCTCATTGCTGTTGCAGTTGTTGATTTCATACAATTATCTTAGAAACTAGTCAAACCTCACCTTAAAAATAGTTTGGGGTTTTGTCTCCTAACTTTTTTTATTATTATTTCTGTTTTCACTTCATTATTTTCTTTGGTATTTTGTTCTTGTAATTTTGTTGGCAAATTCCAAGCAAAGCAAAGTCCAGATAATACTACTAAAATTTCTGAGTTTTCAGTGGAAGTCTTGTGGAATAGCTGTTTCTGAAAACTGACATGATCATCAACTTAATAGAGGAAAATTTATAACAATGGAACTACATCTAATTACACCTATCTGAAACATTTGCTTTGAAGTTCCATGAAAATATTGCATTTGCTGTATTGAAGCTGGGACTGCCATAGGGAACTAGAATTAAAGAGAGCACAAAAGACAATTTCTAAGCATCTATCTAGATTGTGTCAAATATACAGTGCACTGGCACCCTAATTCCTCAGCTGGTTCAAAAAAAAAGACATAGCAGAACATACTGTGACTCCCCACCCTTCCAGGCGGATGTGTTTCCTTTCCAAGGAAAGCAGGGCAAGGAAGGAAGTGCACAAGTCTCACCTTAGTATGGCTCTGATAATTTAGACAGAGACCATATTAACTTTGTTATTCCAGCCTTTTTTTCTCTTAATACCCAGTAAAATTCTAACAGGCATCTAGATTGCTTTTGAGATTAAATTTAACTCTTAAAAAAAGCTTGGGCATGTGGAATCAGACTCTAGCTTTACTATATAATTACCCGATTACCCTTAAAAAAACTGTAGTCAGTTTCCTAAGAGTTTGTCTGACAATAGTCACGTCCCATGTTTCTAAGGACTCCATTTGAAGGGTTCTTCAGATTTTAACCTAAGACTTCTATTGCATCTTTCTGAATAAAGCTTTGAAAAAAGTGTTAGCAACTGCATCTAAGGGTCTGAAGTCTGAATGTTATTCATTGCTGTATGCAAGGTTGTGTCATTTATATAGCCACAAAAATCTAGGTAAACAGATCCTCAATTTTAAAAGTCTCAATACTTTGTATTGGCATCATGTCTGACTATTCTACTGTGAAATGTAATCATAAATTGCACATGCCCTGGGAGTAGGACATGAAGTCTAATCTTTTATCTGCTTCAATTATTTTTCCTCTTTTTTTTTTTGCTTTCAAATTTATATTGGCATTACAACTCAGTAAATAGGTGATGCTCATGATTTTTCTTTATAGTTATGATTCCCTCTTTTTCTTCAAGATCAATTTCCATTTCAAAATTTAGTTTTCTATAGCTAGCCCCCATCCCTTAAACATTTAAAGTAAAAATTTATTTCAAGGAAACACTATAGAAGTATCACAACAAAGATGTTTTATTTATCCAACTAGATCTCCAATATGAAATTCTAAATATATTAGCCCAAAGCTCTTGACCAAGCTTAGAGCAGAAAGTTCTTCAAAATCTCAAAAATTCTCACTGCAACAGAATCGTATTATTCCAGGCTTACTAATTCAGTCTGATCTTGAACTGCAGAATTCTTACCAGTGATAACATGCAAAACTCTTTAAAATATTTCACTCCAGTAGAACCTTAACTCTGCCTTTCAATCTTGTCCCAAGAAACCTTTCTTGAACCATACACCGGAGCTCCTCCAAACAGTCACTGCCACTGGATTGGTGGCAAATAGCACATTCAGTCTCTCACTTAAGCTGCTATACAAATATCTCTATATTCATCAGAGGTAATTGGTGGCAATTACCTGAGCAACATCATTCATGTGATTGCCACCCATTAGCTGCTTGGCTGGCAGTGTAGTGCTGCAGGCTTCAGTCTCTGTAACGTGCTCTAATCACTGTGGTGGCTGCAGGCACCTGCAGCATATTGGCTGGAGAACTTAGCTCAACCTTAGCCTATATGAGTTTGGATAGACAATGGGGGACCTGAGAAGGGGTAATAAGGCTGTAGTCCTAATTTTCAAGAGGCAAATCACTTCAGAGAAGGTGATGGAGTGGCACTGGGGTCTTCATGGGATAAAGGTAACACTTAGGGACAGGACAGGAGAAAGGATCTTTCTCCTTCTGTTTGCACACACAAAATTCTGACCAGAATCAGGTCCTTCTGACACTGGTACTGTCAGGAGCTCCTGCATTAACCTCTGCTGTGCTGCTGTAGACTCCTGCCTTCACAGAGCAGGCTCGGTCCTTTCCTATGATAAGGGTGTGCTAACTAATCCTTCTCACTTGTCGCCACTGATCTCAGACCTGAAAAGTTTGTTCTCAAGAGAGGGGGAAACAATTTAACCCATGCTAATTCTCCTAAACTGTTTATTCCCTCAGGTAAAATAATCAACTAACACACCTGTGGAAAGTGAGCATGGAGCAGAGGAAACCCTGCACGGAAACTCCCCAAAGCCACAGCTGTGCTCGCTGTCACTGGAGTATGCCCAGTGCATAATGGCACATTAGGTAGGCATTGATCTCAGCCCGTTTATGAGCTCTGTTACAGAATTGAATCACTTACTGCTGAAACCCATGGTGCAGAAATTGCTACTTCCTCAACTAATCCATTTTCAAATTAGCTTCCAATTGTGACTGATGACCTCACTGCAAGTCAGTTTGCCCAATTGCTAACATTTACTAAGGGAAGAGAAATCAATCTTTACATCTCTATTTTTGCCCTATTTTTCTTAAATTCCTCACAGCTTCCTTTCGCACTGCTCCAACTGAAAAGCTACCCTTTATGAAAAAGCTAAGATTGTTTAATTGTCTACTCCTGTTCAGAAGAGAAGAAGGGTAAAGGGAAATCAATGACTGCCAGTGCTTCACTGACAGAAGAGTTGAGAATGCATATTCATTTGTTGTGCAGCTTTCCTAAATTGGTACTTAGCATCTACATCAGAGACTTTTGAAAAAAAAACTCCTCTGTTTCTTGATCACTGTGAATAACTATAGACAGTTCACTTCCCAGTTTGTAATTGTTAAGACAAATCTTAACATGAGAACAGGCACAAGAGCTCATGGAAAGGGGAGACTTGATGCCCATCTAATTTTTTGAAGTGGATAGCAGAAGCAATCACAGGTTGCCTCATAAATCCATTTTAGATGACTTTCATAATAAGAGGTGGAGTGTTTGGGTTTTTTATTTTTAAATTTCCAAGGAAGACTATATATAGAAATGTGATTGCACAAAGACCTTATACAAGCGTGCTTCAAAGTGAAGAATAGAAAATACAGAAAGAAACCAACAAATACAAGTACATCACAATTTTAAATATATTAGACCTATGAGACCTACGTCAAATAGCAGGGACCTTTTCTGGGACAAACAGGTATCTCAGTTTGAATACTCCCTAAATTTGATGGCATTGAAGTCCAAGCAGATACCTTGCCAGAGCTAAGTGACACATTTATATGTAAAATATATTCTATAGGGTAAGATGAAGCCTATAGCAATGTACAATATAAATAAGCTCTGAGTACCATGGAAACTTATTTCTATTTTTTATTGTATTATGAATCACACAAAACTAAGAAATTATACTAAGAGAATGAAAAAGGAAAAAAAAAGGCACTTAACACTAATTCAGTAAAAGAAGTCATGCAGACCTATCCAAGCTGTTCCTCAAAGCAGTCAGCACAAATTAAGTAACTATTTAAAGTTCATCCTATGCTGAGTCAAAATAGAAGAGCAGTGAGAAAAGGATCTCTGTGCAGCTGAGTAAGGGACAGTCCAGATTTCCATTTTGCTGTGTCAGCTGGCTCAGAAGCAAATGTGCATTTCCCCCTGGAGAGATACAGATGTACTTTTTTAATAACAAAATAGCCAATATGTCTCTAAATATGGTTATCATAACCACATATAACTTGTTGTACAACTATGCTCAGCTTCATAGGCAGGGCAGAAAGCCAGAAAATGTGGTGAACATATCCTCTTCCCCAACCCCTTGACCTACTAGTGTGATGTTTATCTTCATGCTGACATTCCTAAAAATCTATATTTCCCCCTTGAATTGAGCTACCATATATTAAGAACAGAATAACAACTAATGTTCTTTTGGCATTTTAGAAACATTTTTTCTTTGCATGAATTGCCTTGCTTTTGCTTTCCTTTTGTACTCTTCTGTCTTTGTTAGTCCGCAATTTATTTGTGACTGTGTGACTCTTTGCAGCCACTCCTGGTTACATGTTAAAAAAAATCCCAAGGAAACATTGTGGCTTGTGGTTTCAAATGCCAGTTTTAGTATGTCCGTGAAGTTTAGACATGAATGACATGTTGACCTTTGAAGTAGCATTGTCCTGGGACATAGCTGAGATTTTCTATTAGAGTGAGGTTTGCCTTTAACAGAAGAGGAATGTTGAGATAGACTGATTGGTACCTGGCCCCTGGGTAGGCTGGAAGTATAGCTTTCCCTCTCAGGCCTAATTCCTAGCGCAGGAATGCAGAGACAAAAGGAAACACAATAGGGAGATAAATCTAGCAGAAGTTCTTCCGAGCAGCTTTATAGATGTTTAAGCTATAAATTGGAACACATACTTCTTCCTTTGGTTATTTCATCCATTTTCAACTGTGCCTAATAGATCGTTAAAATATGCAACTTTATTCTGAAATTTAGATAGATTGATGAGTTTTTTTTCTTGGGAGAAATGTTTTGTGAAACTCTAAAGTAATAGGATAAGGTATAGCTTATTTTCTTAAGAGTTCTCTAATCAGCATTAGTATGCAACTCAGATTCCAAAATGTTTGGACCCCCACTGAAACAAATAGAAGTGTTGGATGAACAGAAGTGCACTGGTGACCTCAGAGCAATTTTTAATATTCTTAAGTGTTGCTTCCAAGTACTAAAATCTTTTGAAGTGGTGTTTAGCTGTTTTTCTATCATATCTGGGTATTAACTCTATTCTTTATTTATCTAAGCAGGGGTTCTCCTTCAGTGAATCTCATAATATTAAGAAGCTAATTGAATTAAGTAATTATAAAAGATATTAGAGACCAAACCCATGAAACCAAACTCATCTGCTATTAAGAATGCTCAATGTCATTGTAATTTTCCCATCCCTTTTCAAGGAGCCTTCAGAAATGACATTTAGTCAACGTGCCTGTAAATTTAGCTTTCGGATAGGACCTGCAACAGAGTAAAAAAAAAAAGTGGTAGATGAACTCCTATTAGGAAGTAGGAGGATAGCATCAAGATATACTAAGTACTTGTAATTGCTTTCCAACAAGCACAAATGACTATGACAGTACTCGAGATAGTGACCTGGAACGTTTAAGTCAACTCTTATCACCATTTCTCTCCTTCCATTTCTCAAATCCTGGCAACCCCCCACATAATTAAGCCCCAAATTGCAGCTCAGACAGGTGACCGAAACAAAGAGAAGAGCAGAAAGCAGTGGAGTTCAGCTGGAAGGAGAAAAGCAACAGTATAAGGAAAGACAGCAGAAACAAAGGACCCCTTAACTACTCCCCTCAGGATCAGACTAGTTCAGAAGCAGTTGCACAATCACATTCTTGATAAAAAAGATTATACAGAAAGGATGTGGCTGATTTTGCAAATATCCATTTGAAAACCAGTACAGCGATGCAAAGATAAGATATGGAATGGGAGAGGGAAATCAATTACTTCATTTTCCATCTACATATAATCACAACCTTTAACTTTTTTGAACATTGGCAGTTGAGACTTTGTCTGCTAATCTAGGAAATGATTTCTTGAAAGTTGGCTGCTCACTAACCAGACTAATCCATCCTTTGCAATACACAAACATAGTTTGTTTTGGTGGTGTTTTTTTTTTTTTTTAATGTTTTTCATTTAAACCCATGTATGTTGGCTTGTCAAAGCCTCTGCATGGAAAAAAAAATAGCTTAGATGCACAATGTGTGAGGAGTGGAAAATACTTGACAGTTTTGGAACCAGAATATAAAGCATCAAAATTTGTAGCAGAAATGGAAGAAATCTTAGAAACGGAAGAAATTGATGCTTTGGTGTAAGAAAAACACTCATTTGCCAGCATTTTCAATAAACTCCAGGTTGGATAGCTGAGACTATGGGTTTGGTGCAAGAATACTTCCCTTCTAGAGACAAAGAAAATACAAACTTGCTTATAAAGCTAAACTTCAGTGAAAGATTTCGGTCTGTCATTGAATACAGCCGCAGGACAGTGATTCTGTGACCCTTTCTTCTCACAACTCCAGAACACTTCAAAACAATGTTTTCTCCCCCAAAGGAGAACTGAAAATGCTGCTTTCTCTGATGAAGGTAAAATAACCATTATAAGAGGATTTAGTTTTAATCATCTAGATTTTTAAAATACACAACCCCAGACAACAAATACCTTTACACTCTTCAATCACTGTAAATGGTACAAAAGCGGACATAATTGATGCTAAATTTGAAGCTCTTTTATTCTCCCACACTGTTACGAAATAAAACTGAAAACCAGACCTGTTGTCATTTCTGTATAAACTGTCCATTAGAATAAAAACTAGGCTCATATCTGGGAGAATCTACAGAATGGCTGTCGAGATTTTTCCCCTTAGACATTATCTGATTGTTGACAGACTTCATAATCACATCACGATTCTGTACTCCATCTTTCTGGAATACAATCCTGTCCAAAACCAAAGATGTATCTGCATAAAATGTGGATTATATATTCTAAGATTTGTAAAACGATAAATTATCTACTGCAGCTTTATAGGACGTTACTAGTATGTAAGACCAAAAAATTGCAATTACTGCTTAGAACAGTTTGAAAGAAATTATAGTTACTGGAGATCACTGGGTATCTCTTAAAGTTCTTGGAATTAAGTGTTGTATTGAACGAAGCATAGCAGAAAGCATATGACGGTGAAATAACTACATTATCTTTCTTTTTTTTTTTTCATAAACTATCACGCACACAACAAAAAGATACACATACAAGAGAACAGAAGGAGAAACACAGTATCTACTAAGCTGCTGTCATGACTGACATTTTAATTGGCTCACAAGTGTATGGGGACTGCAGTATGTTTAGACTTAATTTCCACATGTACAATACAGCCATTACAACTAGTCTATTCTACATCTGGGAATTAGTTTATAGCATTGCAACTGTTGCTCATCTGGTCTTCTGCTGTCTTTGCCATGAACATGAATCTTGACAGAGAAACTATGGCTGGATAAAATAGCTAGCAGATATTAATGTAGTCCCTTTAGGTATACTAGCTGAGAAAGTACCTCTGTAAGCAGAAAGGAGCCCAAACCACAGCGTTTAGAACTGGAGCTAAATAAAATAGGGCTTGCAGACTTTGAGCGATGCCTCTTGTGTTGAGATGTGAAAAGCAGGGTGGATGAAAGGTACGGTGGGTACCCCAGCACATACAAACTAAAGCCAGTGCTGGAACCCATCTCATGAGGACTGCTGTTCAACTGCAGCGTTCAGGACACATACATGGAGCAAAGGACATCTGCATTACTGCTGGTTGGGACTTCTCCAGAAAAACCCCTTTTCTATCCAAAAATTATGATTCATCAGAACAAATGTGGGGTTTTTCTTCCCAAAGAAAGCGAACAATTTTCAAGAAAATCTTTATTTGAAACTTTTCTCTGATAGATCCATCACAAAATATTCCAAAGGAGTACATTTGCTTTGACTGTACATATACTTAGAATGATCTCCCATAGAAATTTCATTCTTTTATCACCATAAAACCAGTTGAACTCTCGCCCAATATTTAAGAACTTTCACAAACCTAAACAGTTGCAATAAAAGCAATGAAAAGAGACTGATTTTATTCTAGGATTTATCAGAGGTATGAGAGAAAAAGAGTTTTGTTTTGTTTTGCTTTTTTAATCATAGGTGATCTTCACAACTACTGAGCTATTTTAGAGCATTCACATACCAGTATCACTAGGAAAATAGGAAGGTGAGGGTTTGGAGGTTTAAGGGGTTTTTTTATATTTTTTTTTCCTATCCTGTTTTTCCTTCACACAATTTGATTTAACATGATGAAGAAAATAAAACAAATCCCCAAGCCATGAAATCTTTCAGAAACCAGAGTTCCAGTTTTCCAGCCAGCCCTCATCCACATGGAGGCCAAATGCTTTTGTCATATTATTAATTCAGTCTGCACAAGAGGTTGTGGTTCTCTTGCTAGAGGGACTCTGCTATGAAATGTGGTGCCAGAAAATCTGACAAGTGCCCTCCCTCCCAGTACAGTATTTTGGAGGGAGGAAGCACAGAGTAGAAGGCAGACTCTTTGTGGGTTGCTGGGGGATGGTTTGCATAACTCTTACACTTCTTTGTGGTGTGGTTTGAAGGGGGAGAAAGTTGGAGCATTTCAACAGCCTTTCTCTCTCCATCTCCTGCAGTTTATACAGGACAAAAAGAAACCTTGCAGAAAGAAGAAAGCAATGTTGTTGCTTTCCAGCCTTTTCTACCATCTGAGAACAAGGTCTATCAGCAAATTCTAGTAGATCATGCATTACTGCCAGCGTCTGGGAACACATATAGGAAAGGTTTTGGCAGTACAATAAGACCAAATATTTCATGAGAATGAGTGCTCAGTTTCAGATGTTGCTTTTAAACCACATTTAACTATATGAAATGTGTGGGTTTCTGGTTTTGTTATTTTTATCTTCCCCCTTTCCCATTTGAAAATACCTATTTTTAAGACTTCTTTCACCTTTCAGGTAAATATATTAACAGTGATATTGACTACTGTGAACATAAGCATTAGATCTTGGAAAGATGATTGAAACCCTAATAAATTTGAAACCGTTTTCAATTAGTACACAGGAAATTTACTTTGTGAGCCATGACTTGTTTTATTAGTGCCCTGGAGGGCAATTTAGATTGGAAAAATCAGGACATCATTGTTTGCCAAAAAAAGAAAACAGATACTTAGCTTTCATCTATAGTCTGGGATACAGCCATGAAAATGGGACTAAAATATTATTGAGCATAAAAAAATATTTATACATTGGGGTCAATCATAGTTCCAGAGTGTTGGAAATGACATCCCAAAGTGTGTAGTTAACTTGGAAGTTTGCCACTTGATAACACACAGCTTTTATTTTTAAGTGAACCCAAAGTAAAAGCTTTATATTATATTTTTAATAGGTACAATTAAGATATGAAAACAGTTGCTAAAGAAAGCAGGAGCCTCCTTAAAATTTATCATACCTCTCAAACTTTAATCACCTGTGTTTTCTGTGGGGTTGCATCATATACCTCATTCTCTATATTTCTTCTCTGTTATTATTCAGGTTCCTGGCCAGCCACAAAAAATTTACATCAAAGCCATAGAATAGAGAGAAGTAGGTACAGAGAAGGGCTCCTGCCAATGTGTAATCCCTTCTAAAAATATGAATAACAAGATCAACTTTTATGACTGCAAAATTTTTCTGCCAATTGTATTCTGGCCAGCAAGGAGAAAGAGAGGATACATTCGATGAAACAACTCTTAATATGTCTTTGCCTGGTGTTCACAAGCATCAACTACAAAAGTGTTCCTTGTGTGCTAACCTGCCTTGACCTCATCCACCTGAACAAGGGCCTCTTGCAGTGTGGTCTATAATTTTTCAATATTTTTTAATCATAGCCACGTCAGTGTCTTTCACACTTCAGCAAACTCCTTCAAGTGATGCCAAGCTCAGTTAGATTCAGCAGCACTGAACCATGGCTTAAACACTTAGGGCTAAATTATCATAACTCTTTCTTGGTCATGCAAGGGAGGGAAAATCTCCCCTCCTTTTTCCCCCCACTGTGAATGTAACTCAAGGGGAAAAGTACAGGAATACGAGAAGACCCTGGTGCACCCTGCTCCATATGCAGCACCTGATACATAGGGGGAGGAATAAAATTCTCCCAAATGGAGGTGAAGTGCTTTAGTATTTTCACCAAAGCATATACTGAAAGGATGCAACTAGAAACAAGTATTCATACGATTTGGCATTAGGTTTAATCTGTACAATGAGGACACTACAATCAGGTAAAAGAAGCTGCTTCACAAAATAATTCAGAGTATTTAAATAAAACTAGTACTCAAAGGCTACCTCTGTGAGAGGAACCTATATGAGTAGTGATCATAATTACTCCAGAGTTCACACAAGTGAAATTACTCCAGTCAGTCACAATCCCTATAATAAAAGGGAGCAATAAGAAATCCAGGGACATTCAGTAATTAATCTCCAAATACATACAGGCTTTGTGAGGGTATTAAAAGACCTTATATTTTTTTTTTTCCCCATCTGAAGTTTTCACCTTCAAAGTTTGTGCTTCTCAAATCAATCATAGATGCAGTACCTGAGCTTTTACACCTGAAACTATTTCAGACATGCAAACATTCAGCCAAGTGCTTAACTTGCAAGAGTGAACTCTTGGAAATGTTGCTTCCTCCAGAACAAAAAGAATACCAGGTGTGAAAACAGCTTTTACAGTTTAAAGCTGTAGTGTAGCTATAGTCCTGTCACACATTCCCACTCTGAACACATCTGACCCTGAGGAAGGGATATGATAGTCTCACTTCCCAGCTCCCCAGGGACCCTGGCATGCCTGTCCACTGAAATTTCCCAAATAAAACCAAAACACACAAATGGCATCCTAATGAATCAGTTCCCACCTCAGTAAGTAGGCGTGTCATTGTCAGGACACGTACCACGGACCAGAACTGTAGGGCACATCATGGACTGCACCTATGTCTTGTTATATGCATGGTAACTGTCTCAATCAAATCAGCTGTGTCTATTTGAACTTCTAGCCAAAGTTTTAACAGAAAATTAATCAAAACTAGCATTCTCATTCTTTCTATAAATTTCAGGGTGTTAGTTAGGATCTTTCAGGGACATAGTAATTTTGCACAGAATTTTTCATTACTGGGAAACAAACAGGAGTGAATAGTTAGTTTTAACTTATTTAAATACATATTAAAAAAAAAGAAAAAAAAAAAAGGGAAAGGGCTTACCTCACACAGCCACAAGTGTTTAATGGTCAAAGCAAAATTATCCAGTATGATTGATGTCTCTTTTGATACCCCTAGAGGAAAATAATTTAAAATTTGAAAAATACAACTAAATTACATAAAAACCCCATAAAAGATTAGCTACATCTTTTGAAAAGTAAATAAGAATGAAACCAATTACCATAGCATTGCTTTAAAGCGTCCAAAGCCTTGACTATGTAACAGGGAACATTCTAAATTCAGTATGATTTGGGAAAGTACGTGGCAGGGGGCTTGTGACAAAACACAGTCTTATTGCTCTTGTATAAAATATCAGCCTTTTTGCTGTAATGAAGTGAAGTCATCTTGGTTTGCAACTGTAGTTTGTTAGGAGTGTCTTATTAATAGGAAAAAAAAAAAAAAACACAACAAAACCAACCTCCTCCCTCTCCCTGCAAGCCTCTCAAAGCATCAATTTTTATTGAAATGAAGTTACATCTCCTTATAAAGGCAAGCCTTAGACGTAAGTCACGGAACAAAATTAGTTTCACTTTCTGAAACATTATAGCATGATTTTACTTTGGCCCACTCAGTTAATCTTGCTTAGCAAAAGGGGAGGTTTTTTTTTTTTTTTTGCAGTGCTGAATGAATAACGCACAGCACTGGTGTGGACCATCCCATAAATATTCCTATGACAAAAAAATAGCAAGCAAGAGCATGGGCCAGGGAACCTGCTGTGACATTAGCCAGAGTGCTGTTACACACAAGTCAGGTTGCCCAGGCCTGGTAGCTGGGCGTTTTTTAGCCTCGTCTGCTCAGTCACATGTGGGCAGCCACAAAGGCTAACTCCAGCCAAGAAAAGTTGATCAGAAAGCCAAGTTCATATTGGAGTAAGTCAGAGTACCTAACTTCAGCTGTAAAACAACCTCATTTTCTTTGCTGGAAAAAAATCAGATAATTCACCTTCCCGCTCTACCTTCAGACTATATGAATCCCCCTTTCTCCACCCAGTCTGTGGGTTTTTTTTTTTGTTTTTGTTTTTTTTTTTTTAATTTCTCCTGGAAAGGTGCAAGAAAAAAAAAGCTAAATTAAAAATATTTAAGACTTTCTACAACTCATTAACGAGAATTTTGCTCATGTAAATGGACCTTCCAAGCACTGGTGTGTAACTTCCACTGGCAATATGACAAACTTAGCGCTGCCTGACACCTATTACATGAACACAAACACCCGGGGCTGCAGTTTCCTGCTCTGGGAGCTAAACTAGACTCAGGATCAAGAGGTGCTAAAGAGTGAAAGGGCTATGGATGAACAAAAAAGTCCTTTTCACAACTGTCTGTATGGATTTTATCCATGAAAGATCAAGTCCAAATGGAACTAAACCCAGTTTGATCTACAGTCAGTTTATCCCACTGAACATCTCAAACTGAAGATTTCTGGAACACATGGACTGTGTTGGTTAATGCTGCTGTATTTCTGATAGCAGATGTTATGGGGACCCTCCAAATTTGGAGGATACATCTTGTGTTTCAATATGCGCTTGCACAATGCCTAACATTCCTTGGCAAATAAGTTAGTAACATTCTCACGTAAAATTATGCAAGGTCTTGCTTGTTACATGTGAATATAGTTTAAAAAAAGTAAAAAACCAATTTCTATATTTGGATCATGATGTACAGTTTCACTGAAGTGCTCTGGCTTTGTAAACATAATTGACACAGGAGGAACTATGCTAAATAATTTTTTTTTAAATAAGGAAGAAGCAAATGAGATTACAGCATACTTTTCTTGTATAAATGTATTACAAGAAGTTTGCTGAAAGTCTAGCCTCTAGTTTTAAATGCCTGGCAGAAAAAAAACCACCTCATCCAGTGGAAGAAACCAGTGTTGTGAACTTGACCACATCAACTGTCAAACAGAAGCCAACATGCACAATTAAAGTAATTAGAAAAAAAGTTTTAATATCTCAAAAATACAAGAGCTGATCTTTTGTAACCTAGACTGTCAGTGATTTAAAATGAAATAAATTATCTTATCTGCTAAAGGGAACAAAGTTCATAAATCTTACTTTCTTCTTTAAAAAAAAACAAAACAACAAAACATGGAATAGCTGCTGATTTGCTCTCCAGGGGCACTCTTCATTTTTTTTCCTTACTGTTGTTCTTCTTTTCAGGCTAATGACAAATTTCAAACCTTCCTCTGTCGTGTTAAAACCTGAACAAAGCCCAGTCAAGGAAGTGGAAGACATTTTCCTGAGCTATGGAAGCAGGACCCAAGCTTGGTTCAATCCCATCAAATCTAACAGACCTTCATCTGTAGAGGTTAACATAAATAATTTAAAAAGTAAACTGAGACAGAATTCATAAACATACCTCTATAAACTCTTTAATTTTCTCTTTTCTTAATCAATTATTTGGGAAGACATCTGAGAGTATCCCAGGAGTATTAAACATGTTTAGTGATCCAATTCTCCTAGAGATCTATTAATCACTACTCTAGCTCTATGAACATCCTGCTCTATGAACATCCAGAACATCCAGTCCTCTCCAGACAATGGTTTTTTTTTCAAAAAAAAAAAAAAAGACAAAAAGAAAAAAGCACAAAACGCCCCAGTTGTTTTAAACACTTTAAATCTGGAGTTTCTCTATTTCCTGTGATATGTATGCACATAACTAGCCTATGGACTTTAACATACAACAGCTGAAGATAGCATATCCTTAATCATAATAGAATTTGAGTGATGTTAAAATATTATTACTGTGATGGTTCTGTCAAAGTTCTATCAACACTTTCCAAAAATATGGTAACAGCTGTATTTTTTGAGTTTTATCATCTGGACAGAAAAACATTCTCCTTATTACAGTTTCCAATTAAAATTATATGTTAAAGAGACTAAACATTTTAACTTCAGATGTGTAAAAGATCCAGAATTTATCTCTAAGCCACAAAACCATATATAAATTAAATGATTTAGCATTAGGCTTGGGGTTTTTTTCTCTGCTTTTAAGCCAAATTTCTAGCATCACAGAAAATATGCTAAAAAAAAAAGAAAATATCTGACTGTTTAAAGATTCTCAAGAGGGGCATCAAAAGTTTAAGCACCCAACATTATTAATCCTTTCTGAAATTCCTATTGCAGGTGCATGCATTTCTTTCTCATGCGTATGAAGCTAAATGCAAACCTCCAAGTCCTAACTAGAATGACTACCACTGATTTTAAACAATGTTACTAGTCCATCTCTCCAAGCAAGGAAGGACTGACAACATTCTTGTACCTCTTTCTGGCATTTTCCTCAAACAAATATTTTATAGCTTAGACATGGCAATGTGAAGACCAACAAACCCACCCATGTGTACATACCTACATACGTGCAGAAATGAAAACTAATCTTTGCTAAACAATTTGTAGAATCCTCACTGCTTTTCCTTGTGCTCTCCCACTACTTCAGGGCCAATCACAGAAGCCAAACTACCTCCTGCTGGTTTTTACAGCTGAGGTTTCTCAGTCCTTTATAGGCACCGTTTGACCCCCTTTCCAGCTGGCTCAGATAATCAAATATGGGCAGCCGACTCTAGCCCTACCTCCCTTCTCCCCAAACAACTGCTCTAGGATTGAAAGGAGGAGACCACCCTGTTAAATGTTCTGTGATTAAAGCAGCAAAACGTTTAATAGGAAAATCTGCTCATTTTATTATTTCTTGCAAGACAAAAGGAAGAGAGAGAGCAGAGAGTGACCTTTTGTGGATATGATTAGTTTTTACTCACTTGAAAGTCCAATTTGGAAATAAAATATTGAACTATGAGCTTTTGCAGGCATACAGCAATTTTAAGTCAAGCAGACATTTCACATACATATGCTTTACTGTTAATTTTGTCTGTGGAATACTCCACATATGAAATGTTAGTTTGAGAAGCTATTTTAATTAATGGACTTGCACAGGCTTGAAATAAATTCAGATGAAACAATTCTTCATGCTTCTATATTTAAACTTTGGGTTTTATCTCTCTATGATTATTATATGTTATATACAATATATGAGAGAAAGACCTTAGTGATAGGTAAGAGACAAATCCATGCGGTCACATTGTCTAAACTACTGAGCTTTAAATGAGACAGGACCCCTGG
The DNA here is from genome assembly GCA_026546715.1 of Gallinago undulata. NCBI lineage: Eukaryota > Metazoa > Chordata > Aves > Charadriiformes > Scolopacidae > Gallinago > Gallinago undulata. Next base: position 9,531,880 of record JAOTQQ010000001.1, on the reverse strand, counting down.
AAGAAGGGATTGTACTTCCTTAAGAGCAAATGAGGATGTCTGTATCCATGCCACCAGCTGGGAGAGGCTCAGAGGAGTTTGCAGTGTGGACAGACGCTCCTGACAAAAGCAGAGAGCAAACACAGAGAAGCAATGGAAAAGGAGATTTGTCTAGGTAACGGGAATACCAGTGGTGACTGGGAGCAAGGTCTTGATTTGAAAGCTATAGTGGTCAAGATGGAGATTTCAAATCATCTTAATTTCCTTCACCAAAGATCTCTGGGCTTTCTCTGAGTCATGGGGTGTTGTTTTTTTGGTTTTTGTTTTTTTTTTTTTTTAAATCAAATGCAGTTTTGATGATCTGTCTTTTTTTCCTTACTCTACGTAAAAAGTTTGGACAGGCTCATCTCAAAATTACACCTGACTTAAGAGTCATCTCAAAGTATGCAAACCTAGACATATAAGTGAATACATTTTTGTAAAGATATTCCTCATTAGCATTAAACGTCAATATTTGCATAAGAAAGTAGTCCTTGGAGGCGAAGTCTGACTTTGACCAAATGTTAGAACTGTTTGTCACAAAGCCTTGAGATAAGCTGCAAGCAGATTGAAAAGTCATATAAAACATACTTTTGTGTTCTGCACAGAGATAAACTTTATCCCAGACATAATAATTCTATGATGAGAGATAGCATTTGAGAGAAAGTATTCTTTTAATGGAGAAATGGCATGTTACTGTAAATATCACTTTTACTCCCTATGTCATCTCCAAAGGTACACTTATGAAAATGTGACTTTTCAAAATTAGACTCACAGATGGGCAAAGTCTGTGGCTGTGTTTGGACAAAGTACATTTAATTCTGGTCAGTCAGGTTTCATGGTCTCCAGTTGTCATAAACATTCTCAGAAGCTATATTACGCATACTATTGTGTGTGTGCATAAAATTTTGGAATCTCACCAGCAGGGAGAGAGATGTAGAAACATTTCTCTGTCTTTGAAATTATTGGTGAAAATGAACACAGGCATTTTCAAAACCTGTCTCATTAATGAAAGCCTTTCCTGGCTGGTAGATATAAGGGCAAACATATTGTCCCCAATGAAAAACAGCTCTGGAAAAGTGAGGGAGAGAACTTCATGGGTGGTCTTCTAAGAAAATAAAACCAGAGTTTTATGCTCTAGCTGCATTTTAAAAAAGGAAAAAAAAAAAAAAAGGTAGATGATGGCAACCTTTGTGGCCCAGAGGCACAGGAGCAAGATTCTATATTTGAGTCCAAGAGGACTTATGTTCTGTCTTCCTCAGATTGATGCAGAGAAATGCTGTGTGTTTCCCAATGCTGCTTCAAAGTCAATGGAATGATAGAGAGTTTCACTCTCTGAATGGGCTGAAGCAAGATTGCTGTGTAGGTGAGGGACAATTGAAGGTTTCTAGTATCAGCAGAGAGTCTAAATTTACTGTAATAGGCTTTGGAATAGGCTTTTACCCTTGAGCAGAGGTCTCCAAGATATTTGATATTATGGCGTTAGCAGCATCCCAGCCTTACACTTGAGCAATTTAGTATTTTGCAGAATCTGGCATTCTGTATTTGATTCATATTTTAAACTCTTTGCTTCTGCTTCCTGTTAATCACACACTACTGTCTTTGACTACATCTTTACTACATAGATATATACACATTTCTGCTATTTTTAAGATGGGAGGATTAAATTTTCTAGTATTTGGGAGAGAAAGTCAGGAATATTAAAGTTGTCATTCTCGTATAAATTTCATTTTATTACAGTACACTGGCAAACACTGGAATTTGGAAGGAGTATAAAAAGTTAACACCTTCTGCCAGTTCTAGTTACAAATTTTAGCAGAATAGCCTCTAAACTGTTATCATTGATCATCTTTGCTCAGGCCGTTTAACATTTATTTTGTGCTGTCATATAGACAAATCATTTATTGCAATAAATATTCTATTTTTATCTCTTTTGATTTATGCCATCTAAATAAGATGCCATTAAGTGGAGTAACTAACTTTCTTGATTTCTTGAGAAATCATGGCAGACTGGCGAAGTTCCCGCAGACTGGAAAAAGGGAAACATAACCCTGATATTCAAAAAAGGGAAAAAAAGATGATGCTGGGAACTATAGGCCAGTCAGTCTCACCTCTGTGCCTGGCAAGATTATGGAGCAGATCCTCCTGGAATCTCTGCTAAG
>JAOTQQ010000001.1:9516389-9529600 GCA_026546715.1 Gallinago undulata | reverse complement strand
ATGGCTGGAGAGCAGCCCTGAGGAGAAGGCCTTGGGGGTGTTGGTGGATAAGAAGCTTAAAATGAGCCAGCAATGTGCACTGGCAGCCCAGAAAGCCAACCACATCCTAGGCTGCATCAAGAGAAGTGTGGCCAGGAGGTCACAGGAGGTGATTCTGCCCCTCTACTCTGCACTTGTGGGACCCTTTGGAGTCCTGAACACAGGAAGTACATGGACCTGTTGGAACAGGTCCAGCAGAGGGCCATGAAGATGATCAGAGGGATGGAGCACCTTCCCTATGAGGAGAGGTTGAGAGAGCCGAGGTTGTTCAGCCTAGAGAAGAGACGTCTCTGGGGAGACCTTATAATGGCTTTTCAATATCTGAAGGGAGCCTATAGGAGAGCCAGAGAGGGACTCTGTCAGGAAGTGTAGTGAAAGGAAAAGGGGCAACGGGTTTAGATTGGAAGAAGGGAGATTTAGATGAGATACTAGAAAGAAATTCTTTCCTGTGAGGGTGTTGAGGCATTGGAACAGGTTGCCCAGGGAAGTCATGGATGCCCCATCCCTAGAGGTGTTCAAGGCCAGCCTGGATAGGGCTTTGAGCATCTTGGTTTAGTGGGAGGTGTCCCTGCCCATGGCAGGGAGGTTGGAACTAGATGATCTTTAAGGGCCCTTCCAATCCAAACCATTCTATGACTCTGTGATTCTTCCATATGCAAAATTGCTTACGACATTTCTGATCACTCTGTGGTGAAGGTTCCAGGATGAATGAAAGAGATGCAGAAGCAGATATAACTGTAGATTAACCTAACGTAATGCTATGAGGTATTTGACTTAGAGGCAGTGAATGAATCCATCTCCTGTGCCTCCTACTCATGTTAAGCTTCCTCTAGGCTCATCTAAATACATTATTGCATAAACATCACCACATAACTTTGGCATGACTATAGAATTACTAATTGACTACTCTGTTCAAACTGATGTAAGACCTTTCCTTTCTTCATTAAGTCATCTTTCCTGCCAGTAGATGTCACAGGACATGCGATTTCCTCCTGAAAAGGTCATTAAATATGTCAAACTCGCAAGCACAATTTGCTTCCTCCCTGAGGCAGGGATCCAGAAATTTTGCACAGGAGTCTCTTGCATAATGCTCCCTGATGGTTAGTTTGGCAAGTCCAGCCAGCACTAGTAGCATAAACTGACTTGGTGAGGTATACCTTTGAAAGTGATTCATTCCAACTGTAAACAAAGAACAACACTGGGGAAAATATCAAACATTTTAACTTCTTCACTGAATGTGTTTGGGGTTTGTTTTAATTCAGTGAAATATTCTGCTACCATGTTATGCTGTTCCCCACACTGCAAAAATGCTAACTGATGATCAATAAAAGATGTTTCAACCCACATTCATGACCTTCATCTCAAATTAACTCATTAGTAAGACTCCAGGCCATTGGAAAACATTGAGTCTTAAATGACTTAGTAATATACGCTTGAAGATTCTGGAAATCTTGTCATTGTGCATATGTTTCAAGCCCTTCTATTCTAATTCAAGTGATACTGTATTTATAACCAAACTCATTGGACAAAAAAAGTGGAGAGTCTTACCTGAAAGCTTACCACTTTGAACACAGTCTATATCTGTATTAAAGAAAATTAATCTATCAGTGAAAATTCAGCAGCTTACTTTTGCTTAATAAAATGGTCTCCACCAAATTCCAGTACTGATACTGTCCAAGAGCTGCAACTCTTTACAGCCCTTGGAAATGTCCTGTTCAAGACTAAGGAACATTAAAAAGATTAATATTATTTATTAATAATATTAATATCTTGCTCTACGTACATCACTAATCTTTTGAAGAGTAATAAAAAAGACTTAATCTCCTTGATGTTTAATTCAGAATTATAATTTTTTTTCAGAAGAAAGCTGTTCCTTATTTAGAAATAAAACAGGTTAAACCATTTCTCCGCATCAGGAAATATGCTGAGCCTCTGTAGAGAAGGGACTGATAGGACTTCTGTAATGAATGCTGAAAAATCAGGTCTTGTAGATATATAATTCTTAGAAAGCTTAGTGGAAAAGAAAATATGAAAACAAAAAATGCTGTGCTTCATTGTAGAGCGAAATATCCTCTTACAGGGAGAATATTTTTTTTAAAAAAGAGCAGTTTATTCTCTGATTGTGTTCTGTCATAAATCATACAGACAGATGTGTGCCTTAGTCACGCATCAAGGTTGATTACCATTTCTTTAGGTTTATACAACACAGGCTAAGGATTAGACTTTTTTATTGTAACTTCTTTTTTCATTTTATAGTAGAGAGAATGTAATATTGCATGCTTTTTTCTTTGTTACAGCACATCTGTACAATAAAAACAATATTTACTTCATACAATTTTCTGCTGTTATGAAGAAAGATCTAGTCATAGCTGGATCTGCTTGTTCTCTTTCTAAGAACAAGTTTTGGGGAAAGCCCTCATACAGGTTAAGATAATGACAAAAATTTGTCATTGCATATTCTGCTACACACATGCCTGTCAACTTTTTATATTTTAAAAACTGGTTTATCAAGAAAATCTTAGAATATATGTACAGATGATACCATCTAGAGAATAAATATTTACCAATTTAATAATTAAGCCCTGCTGAATTCCTGCAGCCATGAGTCAAGGACTTTTAAATGGCAGGGTGTGTATAATGTTTTTTAACTTCATTGTACCAGGCCAGCCTGAACCAGAAGTGTGATTCTTCCTCGGTTTAGTTCCTTACCAAAGAAAACTCTGTGGGAGAAGAATATATACGTTGGGGATAGTGATCTGACCTCAGCTATTATAGCTAGTCATAGCTGGCATGAAGAAGAGGTTGCTCATGAGGTTACTCAATATTTCTATTAGATAGAGTTCAGAATTAACATTAGTCATGGATATAAAGTAAATTTTGACTCTGCTTCGGAATTCAAGCTCTCTTAGTTATCTGCCAGCTCCAATGAACTTACAAAACCAAGATTGTTATATCGCACAAAGGAATGAACACATGGCTGAAACAAAGAAAATTTCAGATTTGACTGAGGAACTCATAGTGAAAAAAATCACTGTTGACCGTTGTTTGAAATTTACCAGATTAGATTTATTTCTTTAAAAATATAAAGTAAAGTGAACATCTAATTCATCATTGAAATAGCAGTCACTTTGTATTATTTCTGGAGGTGAATGGCGCTCTCAAACAATCTCTTGACAAATGCTGTGTGTTGCTTCCACCATCACAAAGCTGTCTTCTCTTTTTGGTTTCTCTTTCCACAGGAAAGTCCAGAAAGGCCAGAAAGACAAGAGAGGTGAATTTGCCTGTGAAAATGTTAGACTGCTTCAAGTTTGGTAAAGAAGAGTATTGCCTATATCAGTCCAAGAATGTTCAAACATGAATAAAATGTGAGTCAAGGAGCAGGTTTTGTCCTATCATAATATAATTCATAACATAGTGGATCCTGACTCATTGGTATCTTAATAGAAACAATAAATCTAATATCTCAGTAGCATTTCACTTAGAAATTTATTAACTTGTCACACACTGTGCTTAGTGCTCATTTATTTTTTCTAGTCTGAACAGAAATGGGACAGCTATTTAACTGTATTTTGTTGGTTTTTTGTTGGTGTTTTTTTCTTTTTCTTAGTAAATATCAAAACAAAACAAAAAAAATCCTTGCAAAGAGTTCAGGGGGTTTTATTTTTTTTTTTTTTTCCATGGGTGTATATTTTTCCCCATAGCTGTGATGTTTATGTTCACTCTGACTCACACTGGAAGGAAAGGAGGTGCTAATATCCATGATCAAATCAGTTCATAAATTTACTTCATTGCCTAGTCACACCATCAACACTTGCTTTTCCACTGAATTTGTTTCTCATTATTTCCTCTCTTTCACCTCACCCATGAGTAGTTTGAAACCTACTTCAACTGAAAAACGTTAACTAAAACTTCCCCATGTAAAGAAGCATTGTAAAAGCAAGGTGACTTACCTTTTGAAACTTCTGCCTCAAAATGGAAAGTTTCATGCTTTTTTGAGTCAGAAACTCTCTTCTGAGACTCTTCTCTTCCCTTGCCTTTCTTACACTGTGGCTTTAACCTCTGCCATCATTATAATTTCCTTAACCAAGGACTATGATGTCACAACATTTTCATGTTATGATGGACCTCTTTGGATTCTGCATATAATTACTACTTTTCTGGGCATAGCTATACAGTTGTTAAAGAAAAAGAGATAATATAAAAATAAGGAAACAATCTACAATGCCTGGTTCTTGGCCTATTTTTCTTTATGTGGATATTATTTGAACACCAAAGTCTCTAACCACTAACATGCATAAGCATTTTGCTATCTTCTGAAGGAATCAGAAAGTAAACAACTGATTGACTTATTTCACCTTTCCCTACTGAAACCTGTTATTGGTTGAAAGACAAGAAGAACCGGTCTTTCTACTGCATCTCATTCTACTTCCTAATCAACTTCTTTCTCCTTTCAGCAGAAATTGAATATTCAAATTAGCTATAACGTAGGTCTATGTGATGATGAAAAGTATATAATATTTTCTTGCCATCTTGTTACCAATGAATACACTTTCCTGGATAAATGACTTTTGGGGTCGTAAAGTCACTGAAAATTGGCAGTAGGAACTCTGGTCAAAGAAACATTTTTATTGCGAGCTTCACATTGCAACCAAGCTGAGCAATTTCTGTTACTTTGGATTTTTAAAACTAGATTTCAAATGCTAATTTCATCTCAGCTGGGAATGAAGTTTCCCAAAAGGGGAATCCTAAAGAAATCAGCTTCTCAGTCCGCTAAGCAAAATATCAGAGCCAACTGATCAAGGCTGAAATCAAAGCTGAGCTCAGGTCAGGAGAGTTTAACCAAGAGACACACTTCTTCACAGGGCTGCAGGTGTTTATTTTCCCTGCTGGAGTTCTCCACATCTCCCCCAAAAGCCAAAGATGGGATGATAGTTTGTCCCAGTAGCTGTGCAAACTGCTGTGCTAAGTACAAAATCCTTACTGACGTGCTCTGGCAATGAACACATATCTGATGGCAACCCTGTTTTAGATAATCTTATGCTCTGTCCTTCCCTTTCTGCCCAACATGAGAGAGACACAGTTAAACATAGGGTAACCTCTCTCTCTCAAAAGAAGGAAAAGCACTTATGTGCACATTGCCCTGCAATATACAGAGCTCTGCTTTGACAGTGACCTGTAGATTGGGTGTGAGGGTAGTCAGAGAGTGGACATGTCCTGTGTGGCACAGAAAAGTGATGAAATCCTCATCAGCAACCTGGAAATGAAGGTCAGACATTCAGTCTTCATGGAGCCCCATAAAATGATCTCAGTTTATTTGAGGTGCTTTGAGTCACAGGGCCTCAGAATGAGAACACCAAATCCTGCAGCAGGTGGCCAAGTCAAGAACCATAACAGCAGCTGTATGAGTGCCACAATACCTTTACACTATTGAGACTGAGCTGTCATTACTAAATGCAGTCAACTGCAACACAGGGAGCTTGTTTATGCCTGGAACAATTACATTTTAAGTATAATGGAAGAAGCAAGCATCTCCACCAAATGTCTGCCTGTTATGTGAAAGGAGTTTGTATTGCTTTAGCTCACGAGCCACTAGGAATACATTGATTTGTCAGCTTGAAATAAAACTCAGGGAATCTATTTGAATATCATGGGCTGTTCTTTGTTTTTGTTGGGTGTTTTCAGCTTGATGACTTAAAATACAGAGGGTGGGTATGGCTAAACACTCTACTCCCACTCAGTCATTCCTAAAATGTATGTTCATGTTCAGTTTCTCCAAGGTCCCTCTGGATTTGTGTCACTGAAGCAGTGCTATGCCAGCTCCACAAGCTGACAACAGACGTCCTGCTCTCACCCAGTTGCACATCCCCCAGGACATATAATAACTACTTGGTGGAGAGGAACACTTTCTGTGACTAACATGGAAGTTCCTTCAAAAATGATTACAGGGCTTTGCTTTAAGCCTTTGAGCCTTCATACTTTCTGGCATACTAAAACAAATCCTTCCACAACCTCTCTCCTACCAGTTCTAAGCAAGAACATTGGAGGATACAACATGCTATACAAAATTATTTTCTTTATTTCTAAAATTTCCTACGCTAAAATAATGAACATCAGATGTCTATTTCTTGCTAATGTGCTGTTACTGAAAAAAATGAATACCGCAACTCACAGCCCAGAACAGCATTTCCTACTCTTCATGCTGTGGACCCATAAGAAATCACAGTCCAGATTTAGGTCACGAAGCATTCAGCCTTCAACTCAGCCTAAGATAGATGTCCCTGTCTTCTAATGAAACTTCTGTAACCAATGAACAGACACAGACCCTCATTCCACCTCAGTTCCCTTCTGGAGGTAACTATCTCTTATTATTAGAAGAAATCTCCTGCACTAACTGCTCTTCTGTCTTCACTGTTTCCATTAAATGCCTGAAGGAGGGGATGATTTCATCTCTGGCTTTTTTAACTTATTTCTCCCCACATTCCTCTTCATCTTGACATTATTCTGACATAACTCCATTATTGTGGTGGGAATTCAATCAGGTAATGATGCAACATCCTTTCTGCACACTGATCTCTTGTGATTTGAACTCATGGGTGTAGTTTGTGATTGGAAAAGAAAGTGTTCGGCCATTGATTTTGTCTGCAGTTTTCCCCTGTAATTTTCATGACTGTATCTCCTGACTGGGTTCACTCAGTGCGTAAAAGCTTAGTGGAGTAAATGTCATGCAAATTGAGACAATCTCATTGCTCTGCTATACAACTAACACACAATGACAAACCTGTTGAACTGAATTGCTCATAAGTTATGCAAGAAGAAATTAATCTACCATGCATCAGTTCATTTTGGCTTAAGACATTGAAATGTATATCAAGTGAGATACAAAAGTACAGCCAGCATCAGCTAAGAAGGTGTATGTGCAGTAAGGTAAGAACTTATTGAAGTTAGATGCCATGGTTAATTCTTTTCTTCATTAAGTGAGAGTCATTTGAACATTAGGTACTCAAGGACTTATTGATCTTGGCAAAGCAACAAGATTATTTTTTAAAAGTCAAGTTGTTCTTGACCTGAACAGACCTTATAACAATATATTCACGTCTGTACTTTTATCAATATTTTAATCAATATCATGTTTCATTTGATTTATTTTCATTGTATGATCTTCCTCTTATGGACCCCTAAATGAAATATCTGGGTTTTATTTACAGGTAATCACTATGTCTACTTCAATGTTTTTGATGAAACACATTATAAGCTTAATTGTTTCCTCCTCAAAAATATCCAGACCAATATTTAAGGTTTTATCAAATCTCAAATTCAACAAAATTTGAGGGAAAAAACAGTGCAGAAAAAAACAGTTCTTCTTTTCTTATGTTATCTAAATTTGATAAATCAGTTTCTTACTTTGTGTTGAGGTAAATACTGATTAAATATTATGTCTGTCTGTATTTATCTCAATATAATATCACAGATAAAGTAAAATATTGTAATTAACAGGCATGGCTCCTGTTAATAAATTTTATTGGCTGATTATTATTTTTTCCCTGAAAGTAAAGAACTTCATAACCAAAAGCTGTTAAATAATTTCTGTTCCGTGTAAAAGTAATATTTTCTGAAGTTGCAGGTTGTTACCACTGGCCATGGTGCTAATTAGTCTTTCTTAATTTTTTTCTTAAACCATTCCTTCTGTGTGTTATCTCTTCTATTTATATTGCAGGATCTTTAGAGAATAAACCACCATTTTGTTCCAAATTCATGCAATATCTGCCATGTTATTCTCATATTTTATGAATGATTCAACTGAAATCATCATCTTTGTTCTTTTATAAGTAGTTGTCTGTCCCCACAAAAATCTCTAGAAGAGATTTCCAATTTCAATATTGATATTATGAAAACTCATGTAATAACATTATTATATTCAAAATGTTGTGTAATAGCTGTAAGTAGGGACAATCATCTATTAAGGAAATAGTTTTAATCTCAGAAAGAATCCAAAGATCAATGTACACCTCACACTATATGCTAAAACGTGCTACTATTGATATGAGGGACATCCACTGGACTGAAGGAGGATAGGATATATAGAGCTGATATGCACAGACTCTTTGCATTAAAAAAAACCACTTCTGTGGATTTAAGCTACAAGTTTAGCCTAGGTTTTCAATGGGATCTCATGAGTCACACCACGCTGCTTTGCAAGATGTAAGCCTGCTACTGTAAACCATAAGTTGGCCTTTTGTCTCAGAGCAACTATACAATTACTGGGTTCTACCATGTTACATCACATCATTATGATATTCTTGAGGCCACTCCTTGAAAAGCTTGGGCCATTTTTAATGTAGGATCCACTGGATTTATAGTATTATCCTTTAATATGCTATATTTTTCCAGACATTAACTACTACCTTTCATTGTAGCAGTAAATTATATAGTAAATGTGGCTTTTACTGTCTTTTTACTGACTGTCTAAAATAAGCAAGGTTAAGGAAAATGCTAAAAATATCACACAGCATATACAATATGGTTATATTTAATCTCAGGGTGAGAGACAACTTTTGTAATGTAATTAGGTCTCATGCTTTTTCTTGGTGTTAGATACTCTCTTTGTAAAGTGGGGATAAAAATATTAATATTTATGATGCTGAAAGAAAGTAAGCTCTACTGTTGAAAAGCTATGTGTTATCATCCTCCTCCTCTCTAGTGGAATAAATCTTTATAGATGTTAAAATTATTCTCCCTATATATTTTTTCCTGCTTCAGCATTTAATAAAATAACCCCTGGACTCCAGACAAGAATGTTTTTTTTATAACACACAATGATGTCTGGTTCTGTGCACAGCAAAACAAAAAAAGATCGTTACTATCCTCATGAGTAGCCGAAAAGTTAGATTGATTATGTTTTGCATTCATCCACAAAAAAACTTGGAGGAAAGGATTAGTCTTATTTCTAGAAATAAAATATGTTTTACTATCCAAAGATTTCAAAACTCTTTCACCATACCTAGAAAATATGTACTGCATCGTATTTTACAAGTGGCTTTTGTTCTCAGTAAGTTTTTTTCTGATTTTTATAAAACTTTTCTCTGCAATGGCATGAACAATTTTAATCATTTTATTATTTTGCTGCAGTCTGCCTTTTTACACTATTCCAATGGAATGATTTCTACATCCCAATGGTACTTAGCTGAGTGTTTTAAAGGGTTTCTTGAATTCAAATATAAAATGTAAATGAGACCCTTAACTAAATCACAGATGCAAATAACATCCAGATGGATCAGTACATGTATTTCATAAACAGCCCCTATCTTTGTAATGGGTTAAATTAAAATCCTGGATCCAACATGTAGTAAGTGGAAGTTTCAGTCTTCTCAAATCCTTGTTTGGATCTGATCTGTATGGCTGATGTCCATCTCTAGTCAAAAATCTGTTTGCCCAGAGGAAAATGATTCCACTGTAGTCACAAATAGTTACACATGTTTCCATGGGTGCTTGTGAAGCCAAAAGTTTGCACAGGCCAGAGAAGCAACCTTGTCAGAAGGAAAAAAATACACAGATCCCATGCCGCAATTGTTTCCTGAATAAAATACTTCAAGCCCTGGTATGTCTGGACTGCATATGGAATGAACATATGTATGTTTATATGCATGTGTTTATGTTCTTATGTAGTTTCAAATTCTAATGTATATATATAAAAAAAAAAATAGGAATGAAATCTTATATATTTGACATCACCAAAACCAAGAGTAAGTGACCACTTCAGGCTAAAATTACAATTATTATCAATATTGTAAGAAAGGCTTATAGAAATCTGTGTGAATTTTACATGTGTAAGTACATGCATGTCTGTTCATATAGAAGTACATTAAAGAATATATTTAACTGTATGAATAGATGGGACACGGACTTTTTCTTTAAACATACTGTGATAGCCCCAAACTCCATAATGGAAAAACTCAACAACACTACAGTCAAAGTGCTACACTCAACAACAGAAACCCTGGGAGATAAATGGAAGTTACATTGACAGCAGAGCCAAAGTCTTCTTGGTCGTAGCAAACAGCAAAGCAAGAGGCAAGCAACAGAAACTACAGTTTGGGAGGATCAGATTAAACTTTAATGGAAAAAAAAAGATAAGAAAGTTGGTGTTGGCAATCATCTCACTTTGAGCAGGAAGCTGGACTAGATACATTCAGAGTTTCCTTCCAATCAGCATTTCTATGGTTCCATGAAATGCATTAAAAAGTGTGTACCAGGTATTCTATCTTAAAAAAAAACCAACACACCAGTATGATAACCCAAGCATAAGGGTTAGCATAAGCCAAGCAAGGCTTAGCTAAGGATATCAATTAGTAGAACAAAAAGTAACTGTATTTCTACCCAAGCCACAAACATATGCCTGTTTGTGAAAAATATTAATTGGATTTCTCCAATAAAAAACTTACAGAATTGACCTATAGAAACTTACAATACAAGAGTCCCTCCTGGAATTTCTAAAATTTACTTTTTGTTTGATAAATATTGCAAGTTCAAGAAGTGTAGGAAGCTGTTAGAAATTATTATCTATATCAGCACCTTGGATTCCATTGTCTGATTACAGTATGCAGGTCTCCCATTCTAAAGTGCAATAAATCATTGGTTTCTTTGATCATGAAAGATCTTCCATTATAAATGTGCAAAATTTATCTGTATGTAATGATGTTAATTTGATGCAGCCCATTATCATAGAAATATAATTACAAGAAATATTAATAAATAGAATTTATTTCTGTATTCAAGTATAATGTCAAATATTTTTTTCATTCTCTACCAAAACAGACTGTGAAATAAGTACCTGATCATAAATTTTAATTTATTCATTTGAAACACTTGCAAAAATTCTTAATACTGCCTTCATTGTCTTACATAACTCTATGCTGTTGCATCCTTTCCTTCAAAATAGAAAATGACCTTGTATTTGGTGGTTGCGGGCTCAGATATTTTGAGACACTCCCCAAAGTTTCCTCTTTCTACTTGAACTTCTGTCAGAAGATTTCTAAATGTAGGTACTTTAAAGTGTGTTCTGATTGCTTAATGATGAACAACCGCAGATTACTTGACTTCTGCTTGCTTAGGTACTAATTATAGATGTCTAGCTGAAATACACCCAACATTTTGAGTGAGCATGGGAGAAGCTTGGTTACTATTCTGACAGGTGTTAGAATGAAACTTTAAGAATGACAAGTAGGAATCATTTAGGGAACTAATGTCTGGAAAGATTGACTCTAACTAGTCCTTGCTTTGATTTTTCAGCTGTAAAATAGAGAAAATAATGTATTTTAGGAAAGAAATAACTCTTTGAAGTATTATGAAGATACCCTGATTTTGCAGACCACTGTGAGTTTCTCGTCTGGAAGGTGTTACATATGGTGAGCAAGTTATTGCTTGCTGTCTCCTATCGAAGACAGATGTATAATTAATCATGAATCCCATGCTTTCATCTTGCAACCCAGATGCAGCAAATATATTTTTTTTTACTTGCCCTCATCTTAACAGGGAGAATTACTGGTTTCTTAATGAAGTAGACAAGCCTAAATCCAGCTTTCACTACGAGACTAAGACACTGCTTCATGGTACCCTGATATATCTGGTTCTTTCATGTTCACTGTGCATGCATATTCTTAAAAAGTCAGTGCACATTTAAAAAATGTCACTGCACATTTACACATCAAGGAACGTCATAGGTTTTTGTTTCTGCAATACTGATCCTGAAGATCCTAAAGATCCTGAAGTTTGTCTGAATTTACATTTATAATATTTTTATTTTTGTGATAAGGAGAAAGTATGAGCCTATTTTAATTTACTGCACTGTTTGGTAAGTATTAACACCTAATCCAGATGACTAGCTAATAGACTAGTGGAGACAAAGCAAAGAAAATGTATGCTCAGTAGTTAACTAAAATTAAAAATTGTTAATCTTCCAACTGCCCACTCTTCATTTCCTCAAATTTACCAAGAAATATTTCAGTATATACCAATAACTAAAATATGGCCTCCTTCTGTTTCTCTTATGAAAATGTAAAAAATAAATAAATAAAAAATATCTGTTGCCTTCTTATTTAATAGTGCCAATTTCTTTGGAAGTAGTACCTACGGTACTAAGAAATAGCACTAGTAGGTGTTTCCTTCACTGCCAACTTTACACTGGGAGACAGTTGGCCCATTCCTACTTGATCCTGTTAGAAAATAACTCGAAAAGTATTTTATGACTAAGCATTTCGACAACTGAACAGTAAATTAAGCATGTACAGTGTGATATTTTATACTATATGATCTTCAAGAGGAAAGGGGAACAACAGGAGAATCACAGGCTCTTGACATTAAAAAAAAAAAAAGGAAGCGTAAAACAAACTGTAGAAAACACATGGAAAACCCTTGCTTGCTTCACAGCAACACAGAACAAAATTGCTTAAGCCCTTGCTTAATTTCTGAAATCAAGATCCCATTCATGTGCAAATAAAGGAGCTGCCTGCTCCCTTAGAGCCAAACATTTTCTGGACTGGGACTGCAGTTCTCAGCACCAGGCAGCACCACATCTTTCTGAAACAGTCTCAGGACCCCAGACTATGAAGCAATTCCTAAGAAACAGTTGATCAGATAAGAAGAATGTTTTCAAGCAATAATCATGCAAAGGTTTCCCAGATGGATGATTTTGTGCTATGAATAGAACACTGTGGGGCACTGTTTTTTACAAATAACTTTTAGTCTTTTTTTTTTTTTTTCACAGTTGCCTTTTATTTCCTCTCAATGTTGGTGGTAGGAATTGCTGTAGGCCTCACAGGAAGCAACCAGCCAACTTGGAGCTTCATAAAAAACAGTGTACAGGCTTAAGCCTGCCCCGATACACTGAAGCACAGAGCTGAGTGCAGGGCAGCTATTTTACCTACACTCAAGCACCAGTAAATCAAATCATATCATAATCTGATTTAGGATATACCAACACTGCAAGGCAATGGTTCTTTTTGAGCTACCTCAGGTGTTGGAAAAAATAAAAATGATGTTCATAAAGTGGTCCTCTCAGCTACTTTGTCATGTCACTATTTGTCGTGCCTGACAAATTTAGTGGCCTTTTATGATACTGCCACACACTTGGTGGACAAGGGCAGAGTAACAGATGTCGTTTACCCTGACTTGTGCAA
>JAOTQQ010000001.1:9493717-9516289 GCA_026546715.1 Gallinago undulata | reverse complement strand
AGATTTAGATTAGATACTAGAAAGAAATTCTTTCCTGTGAGGGTGGTGAGGCACTGGAACAGGTTGCCCAGGGAAATGGTGGATTCCCCATCCCTGGAAGTGTTCAAAGCAAGGCTGGATGGGGCTTTGAGCATCCTGGTGTAGTGGGAGGTGTCCCCGCCCAGGGCAGGGGGGTCAGAACTAGATGATCTTTAAGGTCCCTTCCAATCCAAACTATTCTATGTTTTATTCTATGATTCTACTTAACAATTAACCTAGACAGAAAACCTTTTCTCTCTGTAGCTGAACTTCTTCAAATATCATGAAATAGCACAGAACTGTTATAATCATGACCACAAACTGGTGTCTTGGATACAGTCCGAGTCCCCTTGAAGGGACTAGAAGTTTAGTAATAATAACAATGAAGAACTGAACCAAGAAGGAAGAGAAAGGAGCATTATAATTTTGTTTGGTCTTCTTCACTTTCTCCTTACCCAGAAAAAAATCCAGAGTGAAAACAGTGAAAAAAGAATCAGACTTGTGTTTTGTGCATGATTTCCAGCAGCCTCAGCAATACGAATTGGAAGCCACCCATCTAGCTGATGCACGAAGACCACTAACCATAGACTCAATAATGTATTTCCAATTTTTGCTGTCTTTTTGGATTATTTCAATGGCACAGCTCAAGGCAGCTGCTCTCAGTGCCTAAGGAGTTGCAGCTGTTCATCATGGATGTGTCAGGAAGGAGAGGGTTTGGAGCTTGTTTCCAGGGATCCTACTGTGTAGAAGGCTGGCAAGGACTGTGGAAAAGGGAGGGTATTGAAAAGAATTTCTGTAAAGCTGTTTCCCATAGTTGTGGCTTTGGTCACATATGGTGAATAGTTGAGGTGGTTTTTGGTTGGACAGCCTGGGCACTCTCACAGCAACTATCAGGCAGTCAGCATTTTGGAGCTGGTAACTAAATTGTTGAGGGCTTTGGTTTTACAGCCATTTTCCCTTGGTATATCTTATAAGGCCAGTCATGTACGGATGTTTGTAATGAAATAGCTCATTCTTTACATTTACTCTTTCAGGTTGACTCCTTCAGTTAAACTCCTAATTTTTTGAGAAACACTATTGAAAGACACATAAATAATGCTTCATTACAAGGAATTTACATCTCTGGTGGCAAATGTAGAAGATATGTATTGACAATTTTAATACAGATCAAATGCTTCACAGGTTATGGAGTCTTTTTTTCCATATGGTACCCACACAGTACAGTTTTATTGGTCTAGTTCTCCAGCTGCATTAGTTTATAGGAGGTGTATATGCCTACAATGCCTATCTCTAGGTGCTGAACATATTTCATATCCCACCTCCCACCACTGTGGCAAAGGTAAACAAAGCAGGATTTAGAAGATAGAAGAGGATAAATGAATCTGGCAGCCTTTGGGTCAACTCAACCCAGAAGACAGAAAGGAAGTGCTGTGTTTCAGCAAGAGCCTCATGGAAATTCCTGACAATTTTGCGATTCTCCCACAGATTTTACAAATGTTTTGGATAATCCTTTTGTCATAATGACAAGGATGGTAGACATGAATTCAGATGATGTCTAACAAATGTCTTCTCTCTCTTCCTGTGTGTTTATATATATCCACACACATACATATAAAATTGAAATCATCTCTTAAATAGAATTTTTAGTACAAGCCATATTCTAAGGAGCTTCATGATCCATAAAAAGTGACAACAAAGCAAATAGGTACCATGTGTTCAAGACAATCATGGGAGAGACATTTACAGGCACTCAGAGATCAGAGGGGTATACCTACGCATATTCAGGTTATACCACTCATGAAGAAACTTTAGGTTCATTGGAAAAGTTGAACATATGAATGTTCAATGCTTATTTCATGTTTAAGTTCTGCATATGCCAAGACCCTAATGTGATTTAGGTATGGTTTTGTTTAATGCTTACATGGCCGTGAGGTTGAAATCTGATAGTTTCTAGGTGACTGGGCATGGAAATTGGAGAACCTGTTCATGAAGAAGATTCATAAAGAAAAGCCCCATGTTAGACAGGAAGGCAATTCTTAAGGCTGGCCTCAAGCTAGCAAATCTGACTGGCACCATGTTGGTCTCCTGTAAAAGGTCACTGCCTGATCAAGGATTGAATTGAATTGAATTGAATGACCAGGTATTTCCTACAAGACTATGATCATGAGAAGTACTGTAGGTATCAAACATTCATATAAGCATCCTATAATAAGATTAATAAAATAAATGTAGGAGAGAATGGATCTGAAAATCTTCCTCCTTCCATGAAGTGAAAATTTATTACAGAAAGGAAACAAAAGCACAGTGAAAATTTTGGTTATCTTAAAAAATATCTTATCCTAATGGTTCCCTGTGACAATCAGCTAATATTTTCAGCAATAAAAACAAACATTGTAACCAAATTAATCACTTGGAATATTAAAGAAGACTCCTGTATTGGTGCTTTGTTAATGCTGACCTTGGCAAACTGCTTTGAAATGGAAGGAATGCTTCTGAATATTTCTGAATGAAAGCAACCAACAGATTCAGAATCAACATTTAACCTCTCTGTAACTTAAAGAAGGATATTTCAAGATTTTTCTTTCTTTTATCCTAATCAATAAAACTTAATGGACTTCAGAGACTAAATAATTGCCTAATAATTTACTAATTTTATCCATTTAGTCTTAAATCCTCTGCATTTAAGCTTATGACTTCTGTGAGCCTTCTAACCTGAAATTACATTTTCATCTCTGAGTGAAATTTTCACACAAACATTTCTTGTCATCCACTAAGATGACATGTTGCCAAAAGTCTGATTTATTTGGTAAATAAAAATAAAATAAATCATGGAACTCATGACATCTGTGACTGCCATGAAGAAAATTCATTTTGCTTTAGGATTTCCAATGCTCAACTCCTGTTAGCCTGGTGATAATTTAATTTCTTTACACAACTTTCATGTATTTGGTTTTAATTCAAGGCCTGATATATATTTTTTTTCTCATACATCACATGGTAACTTTCGATTATAATTTTTTTTTTATTTTGAAAGTAACTTTTTTCCCCTTCTGAAATTTGAAATCTGCCATTTTAAATATGTTATTTTTACAGAATACAATATAGTTATGGTGTATATTTATAGTAATAGTTAAAATGAAACTGAAGCTAAATCATATACTAACATCTGTGGAAGTATATGAATTTAAATCAAAGAAAAGAATATGAGACATGGAAATGTTTATGCTTTATAGCTGGAAAATGGCGTCTGAAAGAGACGAGATTAAAAGAATTCAGAACTTGATGATTAATGGTGGAAAAACAAAACACCCAATTTATGCTGCCTGTGCAAGGTTGTACATCAATGCAGGGTTGCATTGCACATCAAAACAGATGCATTTTTGTATTTATTAAAACTGAAATTTGGGAAACTATTCATTCTTAGTTTGAAAACCCACTTAAAAAATATTTATACTTCTGGATCTCAATATTATTTTTTACAATAAGACTTTCCATTTTGTCTACTAATTTGGAAATTAGAATATGATTTTCTTGGACTTTATTTGGCCAAAACTGATGAAAGAATTACTGGATAGCGTGATGGAAATATAGAAGAGGAAAAGGAGAAGACGATGATGAAGATCAATTAATAAAAGTGACAGAAGAGATTAAAAAAAAAAAAGAAAAAGCAATTTTTAAATTCATGAGGGGAAAAAAAAACAAAGATAGTATACATTGTTGAATTGAGTTATGTTTTCTTTATGCAAGTGCAATGGAAATGGGTAAAGTACAAATAATATACAAGATTTTTGGAAGAAGTTTACAAAATCATTAACCATGCACTAGCAGCTCACCAATAATGAATGAACCCAAGACCGTAAATACAATTTTTGTGTTGAATTATTTGACTAGTTAGATTCAATAAATCTTTAAATCAGATTTTCCTTCTGAGGTATCTTTTATTGTGTGCTTTCACATTCATGTAGTTTTATTGATTGTATCTTCTTCACTGCCATATGTTAAATTGCAAGCAATAAAATTGAAACATTAAATCACATTCCTTTCCTTTCATGTGTCACTTACCTATTGGGAACATATGTTACACTGGCACAATAAAACTTGCCCTGAAGGCCTAGTCTGTGTACACAAGGCTGTGAAAATGGAGGCATATAAAAATGTCCTTGTGTCCTAACTGAAGATTAAGCTTCAATAAAATAATATTATAAATATTTAAAACATAAAATATGACTTGTAATGATGTAATAACAAATTCTCTGGAGTCTGTGGCCATAAAAAGAATGCAGAAGGATATCTGCAGAGCGTGTCTTCCAGCAGAGTTTACCACTTCACCCATGATGAGGACCACAATATTTTCCTGAAAGGATTTAACTCAGGCACTCTTTCCACTCCGTTGACTTTTTTTGCTGGGTTAACCTAGTGTGCATTTATTCTTTATATAACACATTTTTTTGCTATTCATCTGAGACAACTGAATGCTATACAAAGAAAACTAATACTAATTATATTACATTTTAAAATAAATTTAACAAGAAGGAAAATTAAGTGTTCTATACAGTAGTAAATAAAACAGCCTAGATTTAGTTTGAGTTATACCTCTGTACTTTTGATTAGGCAAGAAACTGTCTTCAGCTTGATTTTCTCTTTTGGAAGGGCATAACCTTTCATGATTGCCATTTTTATATTTCCAAGGACCCAGTTCTGACCCATTACAACTGCAGAACTGTCTGGAGTATGTCTTCCAGAACATTGAAGCACATCTGTTACCTAACTAATTGAGGTTAGGATATGAAATACTCACTTATGCCTTTGTTAGAACTAGACTGATTGGTTCTATCTGAGAGAGAGCCTATTAAACAGTTCATTTAAGTCATTTCTTAAAACTCCTACTTTTCTAAAGAACTAGTGCAGATAATGAGATAAAAATGTTAGGTTTTAGTCAAAATTTTGCTCTTAACTTCTAAGCGCCAGCAGTGAAAAGTTCTGAATTTTGTTTTTTTAACAGCATACATAATTCAGAAAGATTTGCTTGTCTTATTTCTTTTCCCTTGGTCTGGCATTGGCAGAGATTGTTCAGTAGCAAGCAGAAGCATGGCACAGCAGTTTGAGGAAAGTGAAGAAAAATGTTTTTTATAGCTGAATGTTAAGTTAGTTCAAACCAGAGAGTATATAATTGTCAAAACCACACTGGAACTAACTCACCTATTCTTTCTAAAAGTGCCATGGGGTCTTCATTTCACAACTAGTCCGTGGGACATTAGAGCTCATTGTTTGTTTCATTGCAAAAGACTATGAAATACTGAGATTGAAAGTAACTTTAGTTTCATTTCCAAAAGAAAGAACAAAGTTTTACTGATATTTGCTAGAGCATGAGTCCAACAAAACAGCTGGAGTTTAAATGAAAAACACTTCTATTTCCATTATAAAAATGAATTTTCTGTGTTGTCTGGGAGAGATGCTATGTTCCTTCATCTGCATTAGGATAATAGTACTACAGTCTGACTATATTTATCTATCTCATCCAATTCTTTTCCTTCTAACTATAGTCCTTGCAAATGAGTTTTTCAGTAAAAAATCAAAACATTGTCTAACTTAATGAGCATTATAGAACATTGAGAAAAGCTGTCAGTTCATCTGACCCTTATTATTTCATCATGAAAAGTCTGATCCTGAGACATTATCTATTGCTTTTTATTCTCAAAGCCCAGGAGGGAGCAAATCAATTGCAAATGCAAAATTTGTCAAAGGCTTTGGGCCCAGCCCTTGAAAAAGAAGTACAGCCCTTGCTAAATGGCTGTGCTCCATAAAAACTACAATGGAGGTAGTGGGAAGGAGTCTTCAATACTGGCCAGAAAAACTGCTTATGCAGCTGGGTCACAGATGATAATTTAGAGGAAGGGGCACAGAAGTGATTGCAGTTATTTTCCTCCAAAAGGTTTCATCCAATATATCTGTATAGCATTTTGATAAGTTGCATACATTTATAGACTAAAAATAACAGTATCAAGCAGGGAAGATGTAACAATCTTATACAAGGAATCCTCTTGTAGCTGTTGTTGCTTTTTTTTTGTGCCACCAAATTGCAGCTCTTCAATGAATGCACCAGTTCCGTGGATATGTGCCTTAGGGTATGATATATCTCTTCAAATTTTAGTCCTCTTAAGTGTGATATCTAAGTCTGAGCTAGTTACCTCTTTTCTACAACAAAGATCTTTCAGAGACAGATGCCTATTTTAGAATGAGGCAAACCAATGTCTGGATGTGCCTACTCCCTTTTATTGATATAAAGTGAATTTAAGTTATTAGATCAGATATTAACTTCCTTTACCCTCTTAAAATCATATTCTTACTTCCTGTTTATTATTCTTGTAGAGCTGAATTCTACAAACCTCAATCATGCTTAAGTCAATCCCTTCCTAGGTGAATAGTACCACTGTTTGGAAGGGGTTAACCAAGCTGTCAGGTACTACTCAGTGAATAAGCATGGTGTAATCTGGCTCTCTGCCCAAGCATGTTGAATGAGGTTGGCTAAGAATACTTGATTTACTGTGAACAAATAGTTAAAGAAAAATTCAAACCAGATAAATAGATCATTCACTCCCTGCTACTATGACATGTGCCCATGCAAACCTCATGAAGATCAACAAGGCCAAGTGGAAGGTCCTGCATGTGGGTCAGGGCAATCCTGAGCACAAATACAGGTTGGGCAGCAAATGGACTGAGAGCAGCCTTGAGCTGAAGGACTTGGGGGTGTTGGTGAATGAGAAGTTCTATATGAGCTGGCAATATGTATTGGCAGCCCAGAAAACAAACCATATCCTGGGTTGCATCAAAAGAAGCCTGGCCAGCAGGTCAAAGGAGGGGATTATTCCCTTCTACACTGCTCTGGTGGCACCCCACCTGGAGTACTGTGTCTACCTCTGGGGCCCCCAACACAAGAAGGACATGGACCTGGAGAGCCATGAAAATCATTGGAGGGCTAGAGCACATCTCCTATGAGGACAGACTGAGAGAATTTGGGTTATTGAGAGAACTATTGAGGTTGTTTCTAGAGAGAAGAAACCTCTGGGGAGATCTTCTAGAAGCCTTCCAGTACCTAAAGAGACCGTACAGGAAAGATAGGGAGAGATTCTTTACCAGGGAGTGTGGTGATAGGATGAGGGGTAACAGTTTTAAAATGAAAGAAGGGAGATTTTGACTAGATAGTAGGAAGAAATTCTTTACTGTGAGGGTGATGAGGCACTAGAAAAGGTTGCCCAGAGAATTTGTGGATGCCCCATCCCTGGAGGTGTTTGAGTACAGGCTGGATGGGGCCTTGAGCGACCTAATAGAAGTTGTTCTTGCCCGTGGGGTTGGAACTAGGTGATCTTCAAGGTCCCTTCCAAGTTTAACCATTCTATGATTCTATGAATACAGAATATCGTTAGGGAACTAGGATTGTGAAGCTTAGCTATATTGCAAATTCTGTGCATGACTACACAGGATTATCTCAGTTCTGTAAGTAAGTGGAACCGTCTTTGTATTGCTTAGGGTGAAAACGGTGCAGTGAAAGACAACATTTCAATACAAATGTAGAGTCTTTCCGTCTGTGGCTTTGTGCATAGAAAAACAGAAAGTGCATGGCTGCATTTAAATCATAGGTAGGTAAGCATGAGCTACCAAGAAAAAGCAGAGTAAACTCATCTGTGTAGAGATTCCTGCTGTTACAGCTAAGCTATCTTTAACCAAATGAGTTCACCTAAGCGAGGCTGGATGTCTTTAGACTTAACACGCACACATATATATAAATAAACACATGTATACATGCCTATATAGCCTACGGTATTCTTGCACAAAAGCTGTGTCAGAGCTATGACAATAAGAGCCTCTGACATTTTGAGAGTACTTGAGAGTTGGCTAATGCTTTGAGGTAGATCTGCATAGACAGTTCCTTTGCAGTGAACTCACCAGAGTCTGAAAGACTTTTAACCTGAAAAAAGCCAGATTTAATTAGACTACACATTAGGACAACTTCCATAAATACAGCTCATCATAACTCAGTCAAACACAATAGAGAAGGGTTTATTTACAACACTGCACTATGTCTCTGCAGGGATGCTCTTAGCTTTAGCCAGCTCAGTAGCTTTGAGCTGCAACAAAGTTGGCACAGCCTATTGTAGCCCTGGGGAGGTTTCTTTCCTCATTTCTGATGTCTGGTTGTCTCTCTCTGCTGCTCTTCTCAGCAAGCTCTCCCACTAAGTTGTGTTGGACTTTTCTGTGATTTTCTACTCTTTGCTGACCAACTTTCAGTGTCTGAAAGCTTGTCTCCTCTGCATGAACTAAATCATCTCCAAGAAAGGAACAATTTTTCTACCCAGGGAGCTTCATCTGACCCAGTCATTTTTCTTCAGTTCACATAACACATTAATAGAAACAAACAAAGAATAGTGCTATATATAAAAAATAGTAATATTCTTCCCTAGCAGTGATATTATTTACTGATCCTAATCATGAAAGACAGAGTATAAGGAAGGTTTGCAGGATCTAATACAAGATGGAAAGTGCTCAAGGACTGACTGAATCAAATCTATGCCAAAGGCTGGTTCTCCTATGCAGGATATTTTGTCTGCAAAGCTCAGCTAAAGGGCCTAAGTAGGACACACTGCCTTTCTTATAATTATCAAACTTACAAAATGCATCACAGGAAGAGAGATTCCTCAAAGGAGCCCAGTGGAAGAAACCTAATAACAAAGACCTTGTTGCTGAGAAGTCACTTCAGATGAGGCAACAAGGCACTCTATATCCAGGATAGCTCTGAATGGGTTTTGTTCTTTAGGAAACTGGCAACAACCCTGGTTTTCGGAGTCTGAAAAAATCCAAACTGTAAATCTTAACCTCTGTTCCTTACAAGAAGAGATTATGGGTTTTAGTGGCTTTGTTGTTTATTAAACTGGAAGTATAGTAGTGGTAATACATACTTCTGTCCTTCTAGAGGGTTTAATAATATTTTTTTTACTAAGTGCAAGATATGTCAACACTCTTGAAAATAGACTGCACAACAAAATTGCATCCTAAGCCACCGACTTCTTGAGCTGGGCAGCTTGGGGCAGAGCAGTAGGCATCAAGGGAAGTTTTTATTCAAAAGAGGAAAGCTGCAATAAGCATTTATAACTAGAGAAATAATAACAAAGGCCAGACCTTTGTATCCAAGTTGGAGTCATATTTGGTGACAGAGTTTCTAAAATCTGTTTTCTCATTACGCCTAGCATGTCAATGAAAACCAATTAGGTGAATGTAAATTAGATTCCTTGAAATAAAGGCAAACCATTGCATAATAAAGATCTATGAAACATTCATTTTAATGACAGAAGATTGCAATACCTAAGATAAATATCTTTTTAATCTTTTCTTCCTAATCCTTGCAACCAATGAACTCTT
This sequence comes from Gallinago undulata, assembly GCA_026546715.1. Lineage (NCBI taxonomy): Eukaryota > Metazoa > Chordata > Aves > Charadriiformes > Scolopacidae > Gallinago > Gallinago undulata. The sequence goes on along the minus strand of JAOTQQ010000001.1, from coordinate 9,506,857 downwards.
GAACAGAGAAAATGTCTAGAAAATCCCTGTCCCCTAGCAATGCTTGATGCTATTGAGTTTAGCCCTCCTGTTGCTGATTTGGTTCCTCCTTTGTTAGTTTAGCAAAAATATAGAGCAGCTTGACAAAAGTTACATTTTCAGTAACAATCCTCTTCTAATATGAAACTATTTGACAATATTTCATGACAGACATCATGTGAAAAAACATTTTTATCTTGATTGAAGTAAAAGGTTTCTGACTTTAATTTCTATTTATAGATTTTTTTGACTAGAAAAATAACTATAAGAACGTTTTTGACAATACTCAGGTTTTCTGAAAAAAACAGCAGACTTTTTTGTTCTAGTTATGGCATTGGTGAGAAAAAGTTCATTTTTTGTGCTACAGTTTACCATTTGAACAATATTTGCATGTACCATTTACCCATTCAATTCATGTTCACAGGTAACAAATGGAGCCAAACACTGAGACAGTTAAAGTGTTAAAAGTAAAAAAAAAAACAACCAAAACAAAACATATTTTAAATATCGTTAAACCTAATCCCAGAATGATAAAATGAAAGTGGATCGAAACATGTGAAGATGAAAACCATACCTTTTCTCTGGAGTTTTGTTCTCCTAAAACCCTCCAGCTTTTTATATAAAACTACTCTGTACCTCTGTCTTTCTCTTCTCAAAGGTGCTTAGTATTCCTTGACAGGAATAAAAAATGCAAGCAAAACCCTGAAAGAAATCAGCCCACTTCCTTCATAATTTTTGTTCACACTTACCATGTAGCTCATTTTTTTTTGTAGTAGGGCCAAGGTGTGAAATTTGCCTTTTGTCCTGTTTCACACAGTCAGCAAAGCAAACCATCCTAGGGAATGCTCCAGGAGACTAAACTTCCACTTCTCAAAAAGTAAATCTGTTTAATATTAATAGCCTACTTTTGCCAGTACCCACCCTTGTAGGAGGGTGATGAAACCACTTTTCCCGTTGAACATTCCAGCATGCCATCTCAGAAATGTAATACCTAAGTCCCATTTAGAGAGGTATTTCCAAGCACCCCCACATTCCCGTTGTTTTCCTGAGGCTGAATTTATTTTTAAGATCTCTGCATATCTGTTTGTCCAAGAAAAGGACACCAAATGCTATGCCTATCAATTACTAAATACATATATATGATCTATTTGGAAAATATTGCAAAAATTTGAAACTCTAAATATCTTTGCAAGCTGCAGAAAAATCAGATCGATATGCTTGAAGGTGCTATGAATACATGAGTGCCAGATGTACTGGGCTACAGAAAACACCACTTCTTTTTGTTATTTAATGCTTAGAGTCCACATGGTGGGCTAGTGGTAAAAACAAATCTGTTCACTAAGGCCATTCACAGACTGATGAGCAATGTAACCTTTTACAGAGATAAAAGTAAAGAAAACAAGGACATGTGAGTGTTTAATATGATCAAACTAATGGCAACACAACTTTAAACTTATAAAGCTCTTAACCACCTGGTTTTCACAACATAGAGCTCAGGGTGGAATTATTGTTCTGGTTTTCCTGTAACACTGCCATGATAAAGGGTAGGTTTTCCAAAATAAATATAATCAAAACAATCCTAGGCAGTTGTGTATACCCAAAACACTCTGCAGGACAACACACAGATGTGAACAAATGGCTCAGATGTACACTTTATAACCCTTCAGGTTATTTTCTGTTGACTTTAAGGGGAGAAGTAACAAACAATATTTCTTTACATAGTTCAGAAAATATTCAGTGCCAGCCATCATTATCTCAAACTGGTAGACATGTTCTTGTATTTCAAATCAGGTTGATGTTATCTATTCTAGTATGATTGCTGTATTTTACATGATTGTAGTTGGTCTAAGTTTTGATTATGGCCTGTGGGCATTCTTGCAATCTGAATTGATTGATTGTATATAGGTCTTCAGTTAAAATGATAATAAATGTGTAAGGCAAACTAAAATCAAGAGGATAAGAGCAACAATTAGCACAACAGTTCCATGAGAAGTATAATTACAATACCGAGAAATAGACAACACTTGAGAGAATGAGACTATTAATTGAAATAATTTTCATCTTCACAAGTAAATTTGAAAGATTGTTTGTCCACAACTCAGTGTTCAGCATTGGGGATCATTGGGAGATGATTCTTTTGCTCTGAGCCTAAGGATTCATCTCATCAAAACATAGCTTTTGGGACTCAATGAACTCTACCGATGGAAGAGTTGGTAAGAAGAAAAATAGTTTCCTTCAATATGAATTATCAGGATGGGTTTACAACAATCATCAATTTAGTGTTCTAATATTCCTAATTTATGTATCTGATGCACATTTTTTTATTTTAGTTACCCAGACTCTTTACATATCAAAGAAAACTTTCAGATGCAAAGGATATAGGTTTGAGATACACCAGCAAAATATTCTGAACGCTTTCATTTAAGCAATTTGTGTTAGACTTCTCACTATTAATAATGAGTCACAATTTCTTCTGACGTAAACTGGCACACCTTTGAAAGCAATGTGATGGTGCCATTTTATTATAACCAGGAGCTGAAGCCACTGTATCAGCTTCAACTTGTTGATATTCTGTGAAATTAAACAGCTTTGGTTTCAAGTTGAGCCTTCAGGATTGCACCAAATAGTCTGGTAATTTTGCATATGAAAACTGCAGGCTGTTAGTGTGTAGAAGAAACAAACAGATGATACACAGAGGACGTGGAAACAGAAAGGAATCACTGTCTGAGCTATTTCACCCTCCACATGTGGTGCACCTTTATTCAACAAAAACAGTTTGTTTCATTATGTATTTTTTCTTTTCCTTTCATTCCCCTATCTAGAGATTTTATGGTTTATTTGGGATATAGCCATTTTGAAAATGTTGTTTTAGTTAATTTTTTGATAATGTGCCCAGAAGTTTTTGCTCTGAAGGAAGAAAGCTTCATAGTGTAAAAAATTTAGTGTTTAAAATTTGTTTCAGTCTTACAAACATTTACAAACATGCTCAATTCAGAGGAAGTCAAATTAAAGCTTCTGAACTATGAATATTTTGCAAGCATATGGTATGAACAGATGATATAAAACAGGGTAATAGGAGTTTGTAAGAGCAAACTAGCATTATCATGGCTTAATTGTGAAGTTATCCAGCTTCTGAATCCAAGAAACTACTATAACTCACTTTGCCATGTAGAGTTACTCTATATAATTACTATAACTGGGCTTAATAATCTGCATTTTAAATACTGTGACTATATACTTAAAGTTAGAGATATTTCTTAAAATCTGTTCAGGTAATAAAGACTAAGAAAAAATTTGTGAAATTGTTTCTCACTAACTTTAATGGAGTAAATAATACTTTTATGTTTTTCAGAACTCAAGGAATACGACATTTTTGTCCAAAGGAGTTCACTCTGAAAATTAAGTACATTATATAAATTTTAAGGAGATTCTCTTAAGTGATGTTGTGAAAACTGATTTTTGAAGAAGACAGGAATCATTTTAGCCCATTTTTCTTCTTCAGTAATTTTTGTGCCAAAGATGGTTCAGGAAAGAATGTCTTATTACATTGAAATACATGGGAAACCAATGACTATTAAAACGGAAAGGTACGTAATATATAGAGGAAGATGGGAGAAAACTTAAAGGTACTTTGGAAAAAGCTGCAAAAAAATGCTAGGAAAGAAAAGTGGAATAGAGTACAGTGAAATAAATTCTATGCCCGAATACAGTTTGACCACTGGAACTAGGAAAACTGAGAAATTAATGTGTTACCACAGATATGAAAGAAGAAACTAATGAGTGAACGCATAGTAAAGCAAAAAGTAACTCCTGAATTTCAGATAGGAAAAAACTCCAGGAAGAAGCAAGCCAAAGATGATCAGGTACAGTCCATTTTTTCAGCAGGATTGCTTGAGAACAAGTCTTATGAGGAGAGGTTGAGGGAGCTGGGGTTTTTCAGTCTGGGGAAGAGAAGACTGAGGGGAGACCTCATCGCTCTCTACAACTACCTGAAAGGAGGGTGTAGACAGGCGGGGGTCAGTCTCTTCTCCCAAGTTACAGATGATAGGACAAGGACAAACAACTTTGTGCTCTTCAAGTTACGCCAGGGGAGGATCAGACTAGATATTAGGAAATATTTCTGTACTGAAAGAGTTATCAAACATTGGAATGGGCTACCCAGGGAGGTGGTTGAGGCACCATCCCTGGAGGTGTTCAAGAGACGAGTTGACATGGTGCTCGGGGATATGGATTAGTGTTGGGTGGTGTTTTGTGTGGTGTGGGTTTGTTTTGGTTTTTTTTTTGGTTGTTGTTGTTTTTTTCTCATTGGTTGGACTAGATGATCTTAAAAGGTCCCTTCCAACCTAGGTGATTCTGTGATTCTGTGATTACATTTCACTAGATTTCAAGACCAGAAGAGACCTCTATCGTTATCTAGTTTAAACTCTCACATCATAAACCATAGAATTTAGCCAATGATTTTGCAGCATGCATATAATTTTGATTGAACTAGTACATATATTTCAGCGAGGTATCCTAAAATACTCAGCATGCTTAAGATCTATTTCTAGGTTATTCAAGTCACTAATAAACCACTCTATTAAGCTATTAGACTGTTTTTCTTACAATTCCAGCCCTTGGTTCTAGTTACATTCCCTGCAGGATCAAAGACTCTTGCGATTTTAGCAATGTCACGGACCAGTAAGATTTGAGGATGACCTGAATATAACAGAAAATGCACCAGGACACTAAAAAAAGGACAGTGAGAAATAGCAGATTTAGGCAAATAGGAGGACTAAGAAAGAAATGAGAAAATATGTGATGTCAGTTTTGTGACATAAATTCTCATCAGAGGAGAAACATGGGAAAAGAAATTGCATTTTTGCCAGATGCATGAAAAGCAAAACATATGGCTTGTTTGTCTCACATTTTTTACATATTTCTTCTGTGTTGACAGACAGGTTTAGAAAGATGGAAAATGCTTTTCATTTCAGTGAAATGTCCATATACTTTTTATCAGTCTACTAATACTTTGCCAGCTTGAAAAGGACTGTTTCAAAAGGTTAAAAATTATTCCAAAGAAAATTAAAGCCAGGAATACAATGGAAAAATTCAAGAACAAGCCAGACATCTTAATGAAGTCCCACAATTTTATAAAAGACAAAATTTTTGGGGAACCTCATCTTTCCCAAATTACTGGTGAGGGAGTTTTAGCAATAGAAGAAAACAGTACTTATATATCTCTTTATTTGTCAGGATAACAGAAAATCTGGATAGACTTTCTCCTACATTCATTTCTCCTTATTTTTTTTACTACTTTTTACTTGTTAGTGAAAAAAAATCCTATTCTTTTTGAATACAGTGAAAACAACAGATTCAAGGAAGTAGCTTCTTATTTTTTAAGATATTTTTCCTTTAAAAACAGAAATTGCTGCCCTACTGTCCCACAATATATCTAGAAATTAATAAAATCAATGTTGGTTAAAAAGCTAAGGTGAAGTCCTGACCCACCTGACCCAGAGCAAAAATAATTCTAATTTTTCTTCACCTGTCAGTGTGAGAGTACCTAAATGTAGATGCCTGGTCCTGGGAATAGACTTCAGAGATGGCCTCCCAGGTTTGTCTCAGTCAAAGGAGGCAGTCTGGCATCTGAGAATGGGCTCTGCAATACCCAGTGTATTGGGCAATAGGACAGTGAGACATAGTGAAGAAATAAGCCCTCTTCAAGGCCTCCAATGTCCTTGAACAGAATATCAAGGTCTTTTGTCATAGATGCTAACCCTGCATCTGGATGTCCTGGGAACGTGATCAGGATATCTAAAGTGTCTCTAAGCTAGAAGCACCTCCATCTAGACATAAAGCATATATGAGATATATAAAGATATATGAGTCCGTACTTATTTTCTTTCATCTCAAGGAAATCCTGTTAACAGCACAGAGCACTTGGGTTACCTTTTCATTTTATCATGGTCTGGGTACTGGAAACAAGGAATTTAGATGCAACACTTTCCACACAGAAACAATTAACGGGAGAATTTTGTTTATAAATATTAATTTCATGGCCCATTCTTTCCTTTTTTCTAGTTTGTTTTTCTGCCTTGTCATTTTTGAAACACAAATTTTTTTAGAGTTTTGTGAAACCACAGCTCTCAAAACTATAACAAGACTTACAAGTAATTGCCACTATCAGTGGCTGGTAGTTAAGCATCCAAGTTAGCACAACATGTCTTTGAAAATGATCCCAAAGTGATGATATTAATAATTTTGATTATGAAGTGGAGAAGAGAAATGATAATTAGCAATTAATCTCCTACATATATGTTGGCAAAGTAAAAAAATTATTATGGATTAAATATCAAAGGAACAAGCCAATTCATGTAACAAAGGCAAAATTAGACTATACATCGGGAAGGTATTTATACAGGCATCTAACTTCAGTAGAGAGATGTCCACTGATATGTATTGTATAAAAATAGGAGAAAAACTGAGTTAGTGAGATAAAATAGCAAAACAATAGGACTACAGGAGTATTTAAATACCTTTGGGGTAACTAAGGATATGTTTTGCATGAAGGAGTAGCATAAAATTAAATTTATGGATATGCTTTCAGCCAAATATTTTAATGGTATGCAACAACTAGAATATGAATCTGTCTGAGAACAAGTTGTGTAAAAATTGAATAAGGGTCCTGAGATATGTGCCTTTGTGTGATACCTTTATAAATCACTCCTGCAGAACCAAAGAGTCAGCATCCTGCTATGCACAGCTGCTTGCCGAGAGAACTTCAAATAAAAAAAAATATAGAAAAATAACTAATGTGGAAAAACACTATACAGCTGAAAAATTAGACAAGCTCAGTTTGTACTGGATCATTAGTCATGTATTGGCAAGTCCTCGTTATCAAGGGTGTCACCCGCTCAGAAGTCATTTTGCATTCTGATGTAACCCATAAATATCTAGTCACATGCTAAATAGTCATTTTTACCCATGTTATTTTAGTATAAGATTTTTTAGCTATTTGGGAACTCCCATGAATGTTTTGGAATTTCAGCATACAGAACAACTGGAGAAGCAAGCCCTTAACTAAGTCAGTTATAAACTGTTATGTTCTTACAAAATGGGTTATCTATGTGCAATCTTGTGATCACACTTTGTTGAGCTGAGCCAGTAAAAAGGCAGGTAAGATCCAGAAAGCTAATGGCAACTAATATACAGTTCATTGGATTGCAATAGAAGACTAACACTAATAAAAAAACCTTCCACAAGTAGAAGTGAGTCATGTGAGTCATGGAGCTTTGCTTAAAAACAAGGTGCATTTCAGAGAATGCCCAAGGAAGATCCTGCCCCATGGAAATGGAAAGAAATGGTACTTTCAGAGTGAGCAAAGAGGCTTCACAAAGGGGGCAGATGACAGTACTATCCAAACAGTTAAATGCATTTGGAATTTCCAAAATATTGAACCTTGATGAATAAAGTTTACTCCAATGCACACACATGGAAGATGAGCAAGGAATGCTTTATCCATTCACAAAGCAAATGAATGTTCACCATTTTTCCAGATGCATTAGATTAAAAGGAGATCAAGTCGAGGAGACTGTTTCAGGTTGCTAAAAGCAAATATTCCATTGAAAGCAGATTAACACTGAAAGCACAATTGTTCTACACATTTTTCTTAAAGATTTTAATGTCACCTACTAGGGTGCAAAATACAGACGATGATGGGAAATGCTAGGTCAGAGACTAAAGGTGAATTCAAGGTGATAAGTGCCTTAAGAATAGAAAGAGAGAAAGAAACTCTGAGTATACCCAGGCAGGAAATCCTTAAGATTAATTGATATGATGGCATAATTTATGCTTTTCCTGTAGTGGTAGTGTACTTATTAATAACTAGAAGATATCAGTGCAAGATCTGCAATAAGAAGAGTGGGGATTTTTTTTTTTTTTTTTTTCTGAGCAGAATTCAGCAATATCTACATGGAAATACAAGTTTATATTTACTGTAAGACAGGCAGGGAATTGCATTCAAAATTGAAAATGGGAAGAACGTATTAACATAGATTCTTGACAGTTGGATAGCCATAGTCCAAGGATAGGTTTTCTAGTATTTATATTCTTTAAAAACTGTTCTAGATTAATAGGTTTCTATTGCCAAGGGTTTGACATTTCTAGATATTTATTAGTTTTCCCTCAAATATTTAGGGGATAGTTAAGAATTATTGAGATTTCATTTTATTGGCAATCCAAGACTTATTTCTAAAATATTGGAACATAGTCACGTTTCAGGGAGAAATCACTAGAGCAGGAAATCTCACTGGCAAAAAGTTTTTATTACAATAACTGAAACAATCTTTTATACTGAGTGGGATTTGTAAGGGCTTTTACCTGCCTCTAAATAAAATGCATGCTATAAATGAAAATGAGTAATAATACCTAGAGACAAAAGCAGTAGACAAACACATACTTGCATTATTCATGAGTGGTTATTTGACTCGGAGGTCAGGGTTTTGTTATTTATCCACCGATCTGAGTAGCTCAAGAAACATCAGCACATTGTGATTGCAGAGTAATGTAGCAGTAAAAAGAAAACATATTGGCACTTAACAATAGTTTGGAATAGTAAAGTGGTGCAGTGATACAATAAGTGAGGTCAATGTCTAGTTAGGAGCTATAATTGTTCACGATCCTGTCTGGAAAAGCTGGTTTTGATGTTTAAACTCAAGGTTCTTGGTGAGCAGAGATTTGGCCAGACTGGTGGAAAAAGTAATGTGTTTTTAAAAAGTTTAGCTTTTAGAATGGTTTCCAGCCCTTATATTTTTGGTCATTGAGGATGCATGGCCACTAGGAGCACAGAGCAGTCCTACGCAGGGGTTTAGGATTTGGGCATTACTAAGACAATTAGTGAGGAAGCTGTAGATCCAGTGCTAGTGATTTCAGGCTGTGGGCTTTTTATTTTGAAAAGTCCTCAAATACAGTTTTTCTGGCCAGCCATTTAGTCAGATTAATTACAAATACATACTTATTTTTCCCTTTTTTCTGTTTGGTTACAATAAAAAGACTTTAACAATAATGCTGATTATTTCTGTCACCTGTGGCTCCGTAGATGGCTTAAGCAGTACACAAATGTACATTTGGAGCCCAGACAAAACCTCAGTGGAACCAAAACTAGACTTTAAAAAGCACATGTCATGTTTATGTAATATTTTCTAATATTTCATATGCAATTACATTTAGTGTTTGGCTGCCCTCTAACTTACCTACCTCCACTTTGTGGTTTTCCCAGTCAATAATTTAAATATAAAAAAAGAAGAAATCTTTTTATCTCTGTCTGTTTTATGGATTTTAGGAGCTGAGTCAAAGTGAATTTACCAATGGGCCAGACAGGGGTGTACAAAGATGAAAATAGATTTCAGACCTGTTATTTAATTCAGGAAGCATCTGCGGGTGGTGAAAATTAAACAATGTCATCTATCTTGAGTTTTACTGGACTTGAAATTGCTTTTCCTCCTCTATAGGAAAAATAGAGCTTTAGCAATCATCGTTAGTCTAAACCGAAGCTTTGTTTTTAGAAAGAGATGACCCTAAATATACAAATTACTGATCCATATTTTTACCAAAGCTGAGGGGTATTAGACATGTATTTATATTACACATAACAGAATTTGAGATTGTCATAAAGTTCTTGCATGTATCCAGACCATTGCTTTGCTGACGGGTGAGCACATCCAGGCCCATTCCTCATTCTAACAAATGGGAAATAATGGCATTGTCTTGTTTTTCCTCAACTCTGCATAATCTGGCTGCACTTCCCCCTGCAAGAACAAATTGTTTAAATCAGGTTATAGTATGTATACCAATGGCAGTGGTAAAGCTACTTCCAAGTATGCGCAGAAAAGTATCTGGCCTACTGCCTTTTCCCCAGAGGAGATGTGGAACAGCTGTTTGGCCATTGAGCTCTGTCTGCTCAGTGGCATGAAATACACATGGCCCTCTGCAGAGGTGGCAGATGCTGATGCCGTTGCTGTCAACTGGTGCAACTCAGTTCTTACTCTGTGGTGGCATTGTCTACTCAGGAGGTGCAGATCTATGGAATTGTACCTCTTTGACAATCTGTTTTTACATCAGAATATGTCCCCAGCTTTGAGTAATCTGTAGGTTAAGTAAAAATATTTCTGCAGTCAATGTTGTCTTGTGGGAGCCTAACCTAGACTATAGACATGGTTGGTTAAGATTCCTCTTCTAATTTATTTTTGAACTAGTAATATTTAGACTTCTGTTATGGTCAAATGGGAGAAATGGAAACTTGTAAGGTGTGAGTCATTCTTTGGTAACTAAATTATTTAAAGTAGGTCAGACAAATCACTCTCTAGAAGTGCTTAGTTTCTTTGTCAGTCTACAAAAAGGGTCTTGGCACTAGTTAATGCGTGTGTGTGTCCACATTGCAAACATTTCAAGTTTGGTTGGATGAACCTCAATATTTGCGCAGAAAATGCTCACAGTGGCTTAGAATAATTTGATAAGACTGGAAATAAGGTAATAGAAGATTATTAGAATTATTCTTTCAAAAATTTACACAAAGTACTCATTGAAAACTAAGGCTGAAAGTTTAGAGAATGCAGATATTACAAGTGTGCATGTATGTATGAAGAAGTGTGTAGATTCAAATGCCAAATGAGGGCAAATGTTAGTATGCTGCTTTAAATAAACATCTAGTAAGTCACAGTGGCCAGGGGCAGACATTCAGAAAACAGTCTATGAAGCTTTCTGGCAGACAATCATACAAGAAATTTTCAATGGGGAATTCCTCCTTACCAGATAGTGGTGGTTTTATCATGTGTACAATAAGGGATCAGAAAAAAAAAAAAAGCCTGAGTGGATGAGAATCTCACTTATCTAAGGATATTCACATTAATTTCTCCTGGAGTACTTATCTACTCAATGGACAGAGAAGAATAAAGCCTAAATAATAAACTACTGAACTACTTGCCTATGTTTTTTTTCTTGCTGTTCCTTTGTTAATTCTGTTATTTCTTCCGTGAAAGCACACATTCCAATACCCAGAGTTTGTATTGCTGTGTTGGCATGTTAAGATTACTATAGGACTTATTTAAATTAATAAAATATTAGGTTGAAGAAGTGGTTGAGTGTTGGGAGCAGTGACATATTAATTAATACTTGCCTTCTTTGGTAGGAAGAAATGCAGAGTTCATAGGCTTTAGCTTGAATGAGGTGATAGTATTACAAACAAGTCAGGGAGAAAGGCTTAACTGTACTCTACATAAAGAATAAAGTTGGTAAACAAATCCCACTTGGATAACAAGCAGGCTACAGAGCTTTGGCAGCCTTGCTTTTGTATTATTTTTGCCTTGTGTTGTTTTTTTAATTAAATGAAACAAGGCAGAGCATTTAGAGCATGACTCAAGCTATTGCTAAAAGTACTAAATTAGATTAGTTTGGCATTTAAGTCCCGGCAATCTTGACTCAAATGCTGGGACTGTAAAGAAGGGAAGCCTTGAGGAATGAGGCTGAGGTCATTGCTTCTGAAAAGTCAAGTCCACATACTAAGCATCAACACACAAGACTCTTAATATTTTTTCTGTGTCATCCATATGTCCTGGTTATGCAGGACGTCTTAGCGAGACAGTTTATCAGATGTTTCTGCACGTAATTTGGGAGGGGGTAGGAAAGAAGGAATCAAACCTGTAGAAAATTACAGGACATTATACATGGGTGCGTGTAGGGCAAAGGCACTGCATATGGCTAAATCTTCTGTGTTTTTACAAGTGTCTTTTTCCAGAATGTGTCAATCCACTCTGCATGTGCTATCATAACATTAAGAGCTTGTGTTTCATCTGCTCCCAGGCTATGCACCACATAGCATACCAACAGGAGGCTTCCCAAAAAGGGGAAACTCTCTTTATCATAAGACTGAGAAGGCTACCTAGATTAATAACTTTTAAAAATAATTTAAATTTCTTTACGTCTCATGTTACTAAAAAGAACCACAGTTCATAAACTGCAAAGATCCTTTTTTTGCCCATGAAGAAACTTTTTTCTTTTTTTTAAATTCATTTGTTTTTCTTTCTGTTGGATTCTAGCTAGAGAACTGTAGTCTTAATATAAATTGAAGATGTAGAATCATTTAGAAAAAAAGAAGATGACATAAGACTTAAAGGTTAAGTAGGTTCTTGCCTACTTCAGCCCCCTGATTAAAAAAAAAAAAAAGTCGTACACTTTGTACAGGCATAAAATGACCTTTCATTTATTTACCACTGTCTGACAGCAAGTTCTCTCTGCCTTCAGATGTTTGCAGAGCACCCAGCTCAGTCTGACCTCACTTCTTACTGAGGCTTTCCTGTTACTCTAATGCCAATATTTACCAGCCAGGATTACTAATGCTTGTAAGGCCATATGCTTTTTCTGCAAGGAAGTCTGTCTAACTTGGGGTGAAAATCACATTTTATCTAATAATGTTGACTTATCTGAACAAATCTAAGGATAGATATCAAACATATTTATCAGAAAGGAAAGTGTCTTATGCTTATGATTTACTTTGAAGGTATATCTATCATATGTCATGCTACTCTTTATTTAAATGACCTTCAACTGGGAATGGAATTTTGCATCCTAGGTTTGTGACATTATTATTTTCATTTATGACGTTCCAGTTGTAAGATACAGGTCATTATGAGACAGTAAGTAAGTGACTTTAAGTTGTCCAGTGATGGGACTTTGCTATACTGGACAAATTTTAAATGAGTCCCTTTAAAAGACCAAAGCATTATGCTTAGTCCCATTGTACTAGTGATGCAAGAAAAGTTTCTGCCTACGTATGTGAGTTCTTGGGGAAAAGAAAAAAAAAATAATAAAAATTACCTGTACTTCCTCTCTTCTTTACAAGTTCATAGAACAAAGTATCATAGTGTTTCCTTACTGCTCCTTCTATAACAGAGCTCAGTGTTGAGTTCTAAGTCACGGATCTGACTTGAATGATGCAGTCTACATGCAAAGGGTGTTACATTTCCACATGACAGGTTCTAAACTTCCTTGCTGTAAAATGCAAAACCATAACTGCATAAACAGTGATTACTGCACTTCTGGAGCAGATGTTTATTGTTATAACAATTTCTTCCTCTTAACAGACTT
>JAOTQQ010000001.1:9480261-9493617 GCA_026546715.1 Gallinago undulata | reverse complement strand
AACTGCATAAACAGTGATTACTGCACTTCTGGAGCAGATGTTTATTGTTATAACAATTTCTTCCTCTTAACAGACTTAAAGCAGTAATGAAAATCCAATTTGTTGGGTTCAGTTTTATAGAAGAAAAGTGAAAAAAAATATTTTTTCTTTAATGAGGAAATTTTTAGAACAAACAAGATTTCTAAACCCTGTAAAAAAAAAAAAAAAGAAAAAGGAAAAAACAAAAACAAACCAAACACTCCCATTCTAAAGACACATGAAGAGTTTTCAATATCACTGACCATAAGGGCAAACACTGTTCTGTTTTGTTTAGCCACTGATTCTTTACCAATATTGACCCATTAGTGTTCAGCAAACCACCTTGGATCCTGATGGTTTTTATGCCAAATATACCATTCTAGCTCTTTTCACCCTTCCAAATTTTGCAGAACTTAATCTATTCCAAACAACACTAATGAAAAAGATAATATGGAAGACTAGAAATATTTATTGGGCCAGGCTAAAAATAATAATATAACATGCATCTAGAAAACTAAATTCTTGATAAAAGTAGTTTTAAATGAGTCCCTGTAGAGCTATTCTGAGAGCCTGTTTTGGCTTTTGTAAGGAACAAGTTCTTTGCTAAAGAAATAGAAAGCAATTCTAAAGACTGCAGCAAATAAATATTTGCTTCATAAGAAAAAAAAAACAACAAGAAAACCAATAGTAGAAGAAAACCAAAAACCCAAACCAGAAAAACCCCGAAAAAACAATACCACCTAAAATGTAATCTAATAGTAGATCCTTGACATGCTGTTTTTCCTTTATGGTTGGATTCTTAAAATAAATGAATAAATAAATACATAAAATCATGCAACAGCAGAACTTGTGCTTCAAATTGTATGTGTTGAATTTTCACTGTTATGATAATCTTTTACTAATAAGTGACATATTTCAAAGTCTTTAAACATAAAACTGTGCATAAACTTCTAACTCTTCAAAAACACAATTGATTTTGTTCATGGAAGCATGCATTTTAGCACTTTTCAATAAAAAAAAAAAGAATAAAATACTGATGACAAGTAACTGTTAAAATTTGCAATCAATTTTTTATACCTGGAGTTGTTTCTAAAAAGTTGCACAAATACAAAAAATGAAGTCATTATCTAACTTATATGATGACAATTAATTCTTCAGTGGATACTGTTCTAAATAAAACATGTCTTCCTTTTACTAGCTTTGCCAGCAATATAGATGTTTTAAAATATTGTTATCTTATTAAATACTAGAAATACTATTTCTAGTCTGAGCTGAATATATAGCTAGGTAAATGTTCATCTCCTGTTGGAGGCTCTCTGGGATTCAGATGTTACGTATGGCTACCTAAGTTATGGAATCACACACAGGACCATGAGTGACACAAATATACTTGAGCAAGACTGAGCTGAGCATGAGAAGGCAGAGACTGTCTTTTGCCATAACAGTCTCAGGGTCACAACTCTGTTTTTCAGTGATGAAATTTGGATTAGATCCTTCCTTGTCCAAAAGCTTGCAATCTGTTTCTCAGGGAAGAAGCTATGATCTGTTCTGGGGAAGAGGAGAGGACTCTGTACCCTTCCTGGTCCTGTTACCTGCTGTACTGTCAATCACATTGGGTACGAAAGTCTAACAGAAGTCTATTGTCAATGATCAATAACTAGAGCATCAGCAGGAAAGAATGGCCAGGTAGGCTGCTCAGGTGGATATTAGATACATCAAATACCTTTTTGCTGTTCCTAGAATATGCTACAGGGACAGTGACTGTGCTAATGCTCCAGTCTGAAGCTCCCTTCAGGCTGCAGAGCTCTACTATCAAGAAGGCACAGTGGTAACAGGACGTCATGCTTTGCACTGGAGCAGTTCTGGTTGAGGTCATTGCCTGCCTCAAACAAAATCTGCCTATTCATCCAGCTGTTGCCAAAAGCCTTCCCTAGGCAGGTAAATTAGTGCTACTGCTGTTTAGAAAACAGTTATCATTAAATTAGCCAGCAGCAAAGTGTCAAAAATATTCAGTTAATAAAAGCAACATTGCTAAATGAAATGGCTGTAGAGCAGGCAGCCTGAGTACCATGAGCTATGCTGTTCTCTGCCTGATGTGCGTTACTGAAAAAGCTGCACTGCACTGTGCACAAAACAAAGATAAGTTTCAATAGCCTAAGAGAAAGTAAGCATACAGAAAATTATTTTAAATGCCTTAACATTATGACAGGTAGAGCTTCAAATATTCAAATCAAAAGTTGCTTCTCATAAAGAAAAAAAAAAGTTAAAAATCAACCAAGCTAAGATTAACACAAAATCACCTACTTTACCTGCATTATGATAATATGTCTGCTTGTTCCTGGAGAGATCCAGTGTGTTTGAACGCCTCGGAGTGCAAGTTATCTCCGCCTACTCCAAGGAACTCTGCAATGTGTCTATGTGTCTTGCTTGAAGGGTCCTGACGGGCACTGACCCATGGTGCAGATTTACTCCCTGCATCGTCAGTCAGGTGTATGGAGAGCCTTATTAACTCTGTCTCCACCAGAACAATTTATTAAATAAAGAAGTGTACCACTTTTTTTTTTTTTTTTTTTTTTTTTTTTTTAGTTCAGTTTTAAACAGAGAAGCACAAAAGCCACAAGTGACTGTAAGTGTTTTCATTCTATGTTTGTGAGTGGCTATTTTTAACTCAGGACTTGTTTTTTGAAAGTGAGGAAGAGGGAATTGTTATAAAAAACCACGTTCTGATTCAAATCAACTTATGTACAAAATAATTGCATTGACATTATCCTACATCTACACTGCTGGTGTACTCAAATAAAGGATTTGATTCAGGAACTGAAGTTCTCATTGAGCTAAGAAAGCGTTTCTTGTGTAACCTTCTGTGCTTCGTCTAGTTCAGAGAAGATGGTGGGGTGTTTTCATTGGCTGAAGGAGTTGGATAGAGATATTGTGCTGTTAGTAGTTGCTTACGTATCAAGTCTCAAGTCCAGATACAGTAATCTAATAACACCACAGGCAACCTGTATCCAGGCAGTTCAACAGCATAGAAAGAAGTCAGGAAGTCTAAGACTTTGATGTACTTTTAGGTAAAGAGCTTTGTGTGTTACAAAAATGAAAGGGACATTGTATGTCTTTTACCATTTCTAAAGATGCATTGTGCTGTATGGAATGGATTTTGCTGTCTTATGCATCAGTATTACACCTACGTAATTCCAAAGCTGTGCTGGACTTCCACTGATGCTGCTGACAAGAGATTCAGGCCCCAAATCTAAAATCCAGTACATTCTCAACACAGAAGTGCTTAACTTCCAAGACACATGACCATAGCTGTCTGCAAACTGGTTGTCTCTGCTGATGTGTTGTCATAACACCATCATTGCCTGTAG
Source organism: Gallinago undulata (assembly GCA_026546715.1). Lineage (NCBI taxonomy): Eukaryota > Metazoa > Chordata > Aves > Charadriiformes > Scolopacidae > Gallinago > Gallinago undulata. The sequence continues at coordinate 9,490,231 of JAOTQQ010000001.1, read as the reverse complement.
AGACACATACAAAGCAAAGATCTGACTTTCTTTTGCACTTGAGAAAAAATGAAAATAGTCAACACACAAGAGGTAAATTGGGCTATAATGATGTTTCTTGGCTAACTAATGTGAGCTACATTAATTTGCAATAATAAAGTCTAAATATGAAGATTTAGTACAAGTGACACTGTGAACATTTAAGGATTCTGAAAACTATTGAGAATAAACAGAAGCTTAAAGCCTGGATGGCAAAACCAATCCTTTCTCATACAGGGCGTTGCCTGAAAAAATACTGAGAAGGAATCCCTCCTCTGGGAAGTATAACTATTGCACAGGCTTTTTCCCAAGGGGAAGGTACAGACAGATGGTTGTAAATCCTCTGGCTTCTTTCCCCATGAGCCTTACTTCAGACTCCAGAGGACTCTTCACTTGAAGGCAGATTGAGCAACCGCAGAACTACCCTTTTCTCTACAAGTAGCCGCGGAGCACAGCTCCTGCTCCAAGCAGAAGGGAAGCACATGGTTCTGCTGTATTCTCAGCTGTCCGTCAACTTTTGTTTTAGGCTGGAGAATTTCACTCTGAGGAAATGTGTTTAAATTCGTCCTATCCTCTGGTGGATAACAACAGCCATGCCTGTGTTACCTTGTGTAGTAGAGTAAATAATCACTGGAAAGCTGGCAATTATAGTTAAACAGAGGGCAATGATTTTAGAAGGAAGAAAAAGCTGATGGCTTCCTGGCTCTGAGTTTTGTATATTTCTCTACATTTATTATTCTGTTGAAATGTTTCCTCAAACCAGAATGATGCAACACATAATCTCATGTTCAGCTGAAACTGTAGATGGCAGAGAATACAGGGAATACAACTCCAATCAAAGAAAATAAGAGTAGACATTGGATCTGATCAGGCAGTCTGGTTATTTTATAGCTATCCTGGCCTTTAAGGAAACAGATCTCTTTCCAAGCAGAACCTGTTAGAATGCAGACGTTTTTTGACATGCTAAAAGTCTGCGTTTGTTTGATCTTGACCAACAATCTGAATGTATATCAACAGAAAGAAAGCACACATCTGCCACAACAGGCATGTTTACAATCATTTTAATGACACCATTAGATTCTGTTTGCCAGTGTTCACTTATTTCAAGCTTTTATACGAAAAACATGTGAGTGAAGTTTACCACCTGTGCACAATGGAAACACCCCATTTAAATGAATAATTTTAATGGCAATACATAGCTCAATAATTTTCCTCTGTTCACCAACATAATTGTGAGAGCCCAATTATGTTTACCTGGAATACACAGAGTTTTTGTGTTCCTGTTGAAGGTTTCTTTCTTTTCGGTGGAGCCTAGGCTAAGAATTACTCCAAATGGCTTTGCATGCTTGCAAAATACACAAACATGATTTAAAGACAAGCCACTTCAGAAAGTTTTTTTCAGACAACAGGTGGGATTAGTTTTAAATGAGAAATCCAGTCCTAAAAGACATGTGAAAACATCTACCAACTATGTTAAGCTCTTCTGGATTTACATGTTTTGAGAAAGTTAAAGAGCTCGTCTTTGAGGGCTTTGTGTTCCCACTGATGTTGTTGGGAAAATCCATGATAGTGTCTGGAGAGTACAATTTAAATTAACATTAAAATTGTGGTGTGACACAAAAAGTCAGAGAGACTGAAGATACAGAAACAGCCTTCCACTGCAGATGTGATAAAATTTCTGATGTTATATTAGTTAAAATAAACACACATGCATCTTCTCCACTCAGATCTTTGTTGTACTGCTACTAAATCCCACAGAACCCCAGGCACCGACTGCAACTCGTTGTGCAACACAACCAAAGAACAACAAAAAAAGGCTGTCTCAGACACAAAGAGATTAGCATCAAATCCATGGTGTTTAAATCTCATTGAGTGGATGGATATTTATAGTCTAATTATCTAACATGTAATTAGCACTCCTTCTGTAGAGAGAACAGAACTGGGATTTACATGTGACGTTGCTGAGATGTTACTAGAAGTTGTGTGCTGCACATTACAAGCTTTTGATGTAAAGGAAAATGGTGATATTAATTCAGAGTCCAGATCTGTCCTATCACTTTGCTCAAGGGCACTGAGGAAAACCATTGCTAGACAAACAGCAATGGTGAATGTCTGAATTGCACTCAGGTAGCCTGCCCAAATCAGTGAGCATCTGTGTAAGAAATTCAGCTGGAATCAGAACTGTACTAAAACCTGGTGTCATTAAACTATGAATGATTTTAGCACCAATTTTCAAAAGGAACTTAATTATCTACAAAGACAGGGTTCAAAATGCACATAAAATAGCCACTGACTGGAACTTCCAGAGAAAATCCGTGGGGATTAAAACCGTAACAGAACAGAGCAAACAAAAGAATCAGCTAAACCGCAGCTTTTTGTATTTTTCAGTTTTATGAAATGAAGTTCCAATGAGCAGTTCTGAGTTTCAGGGTTGTTTTCATTTTGAGTTTCTTTTTTTTTTTTTTTAATTGCCGGAAAAAATATGATTAGATTTCAGTTTCCACTGAAACCTTCAAAGGGAACAAAACTCCCTTTTTCCTAGACCCACTATGCTCATTACAGCTTGGCTAAAAAAATTAGTTTTCGTCATGTCACATGTTCAGTATTGTTTTCTTACTGCCTCACGTTGTCTTACATTCCTAGCAGGTAACACCACTTTGCATCCTGGAAAATGAGACATGTTACCATATTAACTTTTTTTTCTGAAATAATGCCCATGCAGAATGGAAATTGGGATTTTATGGTTTTGTTAAGAGTCTTAATTAAAACTGACTGTGATTCTTAAATTAAAACAAAACGAAATAAAACAAGACAGCAACTAAAACCAAAACAATATATACTTGAACAAAGCATAGACCTTTCTTGTAATCAGCATTTTAAATTACTGGCATTAAACATAGAAGAGAGCTCCTGGCAGTTATATTTGCAAGCAGATTTGCAAATCATAGCATTATTCAGCATCTTGGACTACATAGTGTCTTAGAAATGTCAGGGGCATCTTTTCAGCAAAGCTTTTAATTGCACTGTTACACATGTATCTAAGTACCACCGAGCTACGTGAAAATGTATTAAAACAAGGTTTGAACACGTACTTACATTTAAGCACAGTTTTAAGCACAATGCTGAACTGTGCTCTATGACATTTCTATTTTCCAAACAATCAGTAAACCACTCTAGAGTATTTAAGGACGTTCTTTCATATTTCACAGGTGGGTAGTTAAATAAAATGGACTTTTTTTTTCTCCAGGCTGTTTTAAGTTGTTTTTATAAGGAGAATTTTATATGCGTTTCACTGAGCAAGTTGAGCAAGCTGAGCTCTGACACGTGCAGTGTGTAAACCAGGTGCACTTATTTGCCTGCTTACCTAGAAGGTATGATTCATTAAGAAGGGGATTGCCTATCACCACCTTGTATGCAATAAATGTTATATTGCAAGTAAATTTTGCAGTAGTTTTGCAGTTAATCTCTCAACAATCCATGTTAATGGGGGGTTCTCAGTTGTTACAGAACCACTGAGTTGAGAAAGCACCTCTGGAGACCATCTAGTCCAACCCCCTCCTGGATCATAGTCAATGACAGCAGGTTGTTCAGGACCATGTCCAGTCAGTGTTTGAGTATCTTCAAGCATGGAGAATGTATAGCGTCGCTGGGACAACCTGTTCGATTAACTTCACAGTGTTTCCTTATGTTCAGATGAAATTTCCTTTGTTTCAATTAATGCCCACAGCCTCTTGTCCTGTCACCAGACACCACTGAGAAGAACTTGGGTCTGTCTTCTTCCAAGCTGTATCTTGCCAATTTGTCTGGGAGAAGACTGTGGGAGACAGTGCTAAATACTTTGCTGAAGTCAGAGGTAAATGAAAAGTGAACTAAAGCAAAAATGCCTAAGTTTGGCATGATGATCGAGGATATCCTTGTGTATTGTATCATTCATTAGATGAACTTGCTCCAAGGTTAATTTTGTGCCCATGTTTACAGAATGTGAAAAATGTAGAAATAGAACACAGTCTATGCATCAAAACTGAAGTACAAAAATATTTCTACTGTCCTCTGCATTTGCATGGCTTTTGGTGCCCTTCTCACTTTCCTTTTCCCTTTCCTTTTCTCTTTTCCTTCCCCTTTCCCTTTCATTTCCCCTTTGCGTTTGTTTTTGCCATTTCCCTCTTTTTAGATCATTTTGCCAAAGCACATATTTTTTTTTTCTCCAGAAGAGTTATTTTTTTGTTTTGCTTCATACCTTCTACTGTCCAACTGTCAACCAAAGGTCACTGACCCTCATATCACCTGTACTTTACAAAAAAATAGTAGGAAACAAAACTTGCCTCTAAGACCCTGTAAGTTTGAAGTGCATAAAGGTCTGTCATGCTGATAGTTGTAAAGGTACCTTGTAATAACATATAGGCTCTAATCATCCACTTCATCTTTTGGGGTAAAAAAACTGAATCTCCTCAATTAGGAGATACTTCCTTATGCTTTAAATCTTATGGAAAATACTCAATCCTTTTGAATAAGGACTAGATGCAAATAAGGAATATTTTAAGGAATAAATTGAATCCCACTGGTAATTTATACGGACAATATTAACATAAGCTTTTACAAACTATGATATATTGAACCTGCTGACTCAAGAAGTGGTTGGGAGGATCCTTGAAAATGATGGTAAAGGTGCAGGCAGGACCTTCACACGTACTGTGATCAATGTGAGCCATATTAATGTAAGGCTGAGTTTACTGTTATGGTATAGTCAAAGGCAGTGGAAGTTTTCATCACTTGTCAGTGGGAATCTTTTTCCCTTTGTGGATTTATCCTGCATAGAGGACAGTCTGATGAGATCAGGGGTCAGGAGTCCTAAGCCCGAGGTGCTTTTTTAAAGGTGTATTTAACTCCAGGGAATTGACACAGGTAAATCAAATACAGCTCAAGGAGAGTAAGACTTTAAGGAAGTGTCTGCTCCAAATAGTCTGAAGAGAGTAAAAGAAAAACAGTTGTTTTCTTTTTCTCCCCCTATCTTACCCCACTTCCTACTCTACCCAGTAAATGTGCATGACTAAAAAAGAAAAGAAAACAGAAAATCACAGGGGAAATAAAGCCAGAAAAGTGAAATCAAAACATTCTATACACTGCAACTATTCCATAAATGAAACTATTCAAGGCTTTGCTTGTGCATCCCATTGAATTCACTATTTGTCTTTCTATCAGTTAAAACAGCTACTTATTTTCATACAGGACTTTTGTTGTTTATTGCTCTTAGAAAGAAGCATCTGTACCATGAGGGCCTCTGCCTCCTCCACATGTCCCAACTGTTTACTATAAAAAGACAAAATGAGATTTTTCTGCCCTACCCACTCTGATTCAGTGTGCACAGACACCTGCCACTAGTGTATATGTTTCCTTCTGTTGCAAAATGAACTTGATTTCTACAACTCCTGACTACAAGAGGATCTAAAATGTAAAAAACTGCCTGTTCATTTTTCAGTAAACCTTAGAATCCAGCATATGAGTATAGGAGAGTTCTCACCCACCCTGTTCAAAATATGCCAGTTCCAGGGTCCTAAAAAAACATGCCTAGTACAATAAAAACACTTTTTCATAGTCAAAGTGAATAATAAAAATTCTGTGTCTGGTCTAAGTTTAGACCAAGAGATTCAGATTCAGGTGGAGAGTCTTGGTATATTTCTCGGTATATTGAAGAAATCTGGGAGATGGGAAGCTGAATTTGTTCCACATAGGCCTATCCAAATGCCACATAAAACTTTCACTGGAAAAATCATAAACCAACTTTTTCCTAAATAAATTAAGATATACATTCTTTCCACTAATGTTTTCTCCTATGACAGCAGATAACAGCTGGATTATACCACACAGTCCTTTGGCAATGTATTCTTGATTTTTATTACAATTTATCAGGTGCAAGTTAGTGGGAGACAAAGGGACATCACCTGACCTATTGGAGAAGATGAAAAGTAATTTATAAGGGCAAAGAACCCTATTAAAACTGTTGTCTCCTTTCTATGTAACACAGCCATGTTTTCTTGTGTCCCTTTATTCCGTATTAGCTCCTTTCAAACTTTCCATATTCTACAAAATGTCTGCACCATTTCACCCTGAGGTATTTTTCCCCTTCTTTAAAGAACCATAATGGCCTTTTTCTTTTTTAACTGTGCCTGGCATATGTTGAAAGGTATCTTCTAAGATTTCATTTATGATAGCTCAAAAATGTATGTCTTGCTAAGACTACAAAGCAAGCTAATGGTTTTAAAAGCACAGCGATGAAAAGCCTGGCAGGGGAGTCCGTGCTAACTACACACACGGATCATGGAAGAGGGTAACAAGAGGTCATTTTTTTCCCTCCTTTTTTTCTTTTTCTTTTTTTTTCCCCATATACAGGATCAGTTTAGGTCGCATTGGTTACAGCCAATTGCACAGTGGCATTCTTTGCCATTCATCCTCGTGCAAATCCTTAATTACGGTCTACACAATCAGCTGGAGTGAGAAGTCACAGCCCTGTATTGTTCCATGGCGAGTGCTCAGCAAAAAGGCAGGAATCTGATACTTAGCCACAGTTTGCAAACACTGTGTCTGAACCACCTGAGAGGGTCACATTTTTACATTCTGAGACAATTTATTAGTAACGGTGCTTGTCACTTGGAAATCCCCCTAAAGCTCCTTCCTTTGCGTAGGCTATCTGAAGGCGGCTTTCACTCAGCAGTGGTTTAAGCGAGAAGCAAATAAAATAGGCAATCCACCCACTTGAAGTCACTTACAAGAGCACGGAGAATCCTCATCCTTTCCTTAGAAATTGTCTGTTAAGAACTTCAAAACTAGCGATAGACCCCTTGGTCTGAAAAAAAAACAAACCTGAGAGAGTCTTTCACATCTACAAACAGATGGGCCTGATGCAAGCTTAAGTCTTTATATATATATATATATATTTAAAAATCCTCCATTGGACTCCAAGAGCCAAAAGAGAAGTCATAAATGTTTTTCTTATATCACTTATGTGGTAAACACTACCTCTTCACAACATACTGTACAAGCCACAGAGAAATGTAGAATTGTGAGTCCCACATCAGAGACCTACCTAAACCTTTTTCATTTAAGAATGTAAAAAAAAGAATGACTAAACAGCCAAACAGGGACATTTTGTTAAAATACTTCATGGCACAAACCATTCAAAAATGTCAAGGAAATCTGAAATTATTGATGCTTCTTGAGCTTTTAGATACAATAAATCAAGCTCTGAGGGAAAAGACTGTGAATTCAATATTAATACTCCTGAAGTTTTAAAGAAGTTTAAGATCTGTGTATGTTTAAGCTGTTATTAAGTGTGTGCTAAGATGTTCCCTATGATCTGCAACATTTGCTCAGTAAAGGTAGCCTTATTAAGCTGAACCAATCTGCTGAAAATAATATTCCAAACCCATGATGCCTGACCTGCTGGAGCCCTCTGAAATCAAGGAAGTATTTGTACAACTAAAGGTTACACTCTTCATGCAATTATTTCCCAGAAGACCCTTCTAGTTCTAAAAAAAGGTGTCAAAATATGCTGTGGTCAACATATTTTTTAAGTTCTTACAAAGAATTTAAGGAAATAAAATTTACTCCTCTTTAAAGACAAACAAAAATAAGATGAAAGACATTTGTCTCATATAATTTCAGCCAAATTCTTTCTTAGAAATATCTCTATAGTAATTTACCTGTTTTTTAAATCACTATCCAGGCAACATAACATTGGTCTTGCTTATAACTAGGCTGTTTGACACAGTTTTTTAGGCTCATTGCATTCACAGAAGATTGTGTGGGTGATTTGAAAGGTGTGAATAAGGAAAATTGAGATAAGGACTGGAACACAAAAACTCAACAGAAGAGAAACATAACTTGCAAAAGGTGATAGAATTTCAAAGTGCATGTTAAAAGAAAATATTTTCAGCAATTTTGACTGCATGTTAAATTTCACAGGAGGACAAAAAGTCAACCTTTAAATGAAAAGAGAAAATGAGAGGAGGACAAACAACAGATAACACATTTCTTTTGTCCAAATGTTTTCTTTCTTTCAAAATGGTGAACATCCCTTTACATTTACAACAGCAATTACCAACTTTGTTAATGTATCTTTTTATAAAATATGTTGCAAGGATCCTAAAAGAAATCAGGTCTTTATCTAGTATCGTGTACTATTACAGCCAACAGGGTGGGTGGTTTACGTAGCAAAATTTCTTAATTAGAAGTGATGTGCCAATAAATAAACAAATAAAATAATCATACATGAGACACACTGGAGAGATGAAAGACTAGAATCAACCAGTCTGGAAAGAGGTAGATTTGATTTTTCTTCTGAATTGTCCAGAGACAGTTCATTTTTCGTGTTCATCTCATATTTTCTGAATTAGCAATGAAAGTAAACTATGGTGTCTCCCAGTACCCCAGGCCTAAATCACTGCAATGCACAAGAATGACACAAATACTGCTGAAATAATAGTGTTTCCAAGCACCTGGCAATTTCCCAATGATTTTGAACCTGGAATTTTCTGTGAAATTTCTCTGACATTCAAAGCCACAATTGTTATCTTAAGGCCACTTTTTGATTCTTCCATGTACGGATGTATTTAAGGCTATATAGTTGGGAACAGCATTCCAGAGTTAATATCCACCTGATGTCTTGATATTGTAAAAATAGTAAGAAAACAATTAAAGCGATGCATATGGCATTCTGAAAATATTCCTCATTATTTTAGCAATCTAATCAAAGTTCAATACTGGAGTTAAATAATAGAATCATAGAATGGTTTAGGTTGGAAGGTACCTTAAAGATCACTGACTTCTAATCCCCCTGCCATGAGCAGGGACACCTCCCATTAGGCCAGGTTACTCAAAGCCTGATCCAGCCTGGCCTTGAACACTTCCAGAGATGGGGCATCCACAACTTCCCTGGGCAACTTGTTCCAGTGTCCTACACATTAAAGAATTTCTTCATAATATCTAATTTAAATATCCCCTCTTTAAGTTTAAAGCCATTAACCTTGTCCTGTTGCTGCACTCCCAGATACAGAGTCCCTCCTCATCTTTTCTGTAGGTCTCCTTTAGGTACTGGAAGGCCTTTATAGGGTCTCCCCAGACTCTTCTCTTCTCCAGGCTGAACAACTCCAACTCTCTCAGCCTGTCTTCAGAGGAGACAGTCTATCATTGATTCAACTTTTTCTTAGCCTTGTGTTTCCTATATGATCAGAAAAATAATGAATAATTGTGCAGTGGAGAGAAAGGGGGATGTTTGTATGTGTTACTGAACTTCCTCTGTTCATAAGCAGGAAGGTTAACCTCCCTTATATATAACAATAATTTAGAATAGCATGGATTTAATGACAGATGTATCTCCAACTGAAGAAATGTATTTGCAGCATCTCATGTAGAACATATTTTTTTATCACTGTTGATATATATGACTTTTCAGTATTACTGAGCCCAGCCTGCAGTTCTGAGTTGACTACTAGAACAAAACATTTAATACACATTATAAAGCTTAATATTTTTTCCTGAAAGTCAATGGGAGTTTTGCCATTAAATTGAATTGGTATTCAGGTTGTCACATAAAAGGAGAGCACTTGAAACAAATAGTATGCATTTGATTTGGACTACAACCAGTTATACAATCCAGAGTCCTTTATGGTGTATCCAGCTGGGAACTCATCACTTCACAAGGAAATCCACTTGATTTGATGATCACTCAGACAACATGAAGGAAATCAGAGGTTCCCAGTAACTGGACTATTATGTGTTGAACACACTGTAATAGTGATCAGAAAACCTTGACTCCATATGGATAAAAATCCAAGAATATATCTGTTGTGATGAAGAAGGTAAAGAATCCATTTATTTAAAAAGGAAAGGAAAAGAAAAGAAAAGAAAAGAAAAGAAAAGAAAAGAAAAGAAAAGAAAAGAAAAGAAAAGAAAAGAA
>JAOTQQ010000001.1:9460064-9480161 GCA_026546715.1 Gallinago undulata | reverse complement strand
GAAAAGAAAAGAAAAGAAAAGAAAAGAAAAGAAAAGAAAAGAAAAGAAAAGAAAAGAAAAGAAAAGAAAAGAAAATTATTTGTATAGAAAATTCTAGACACTGTTTCTGCAGCTCAAATATAAGCTATATTCAGTGCCTTTAGTGTTATATAATGAATTGTCTACACTTCTGAATGTATTCAGTTATACAGAAATTTTCAAGTAAAGACTCCAGTCCCTAGACTGCATTCAGACATCTAAAAGAATACTTTCTGTGTGTAGAGCAATTGTACATTCATAATTACGAAAAGATCTTGTAAATGACACTTGTTCTCCTACTTATTCTCTCTCAGCTACTTCCTGATGCAGTTAGTCCAGTTTACAGAGGCAAATTTATATTTTATTTTTTTTTAAGAACAGAGCCTTTGCCTGGAATTTGAATATAAAACTTTTTAGTTTTTAGTCCATTTTATGGTTGCTAAGAAGTGGCATATTTTTCAGTAAAGTAGCAACAGTACTGGAACGCAAGGTATAGATGAATCCTGCTTATATGGTACTAATAATTTATCTGTCTACATAAAAAAATCAGGAAAAACAAAAAAGAGAGGTTGAATCCCACTGTGCAGGCATTTTTTTGTTCATAACCATACTTTGAACCAAAGCTGACATACTTCTAATTGAAACAACAGCATCTTGGTAAGATATCACCTTTTAATTTCCTAGTCTCAGTCAGCATTTTAAATTCATTTATTAGTCTGTACTTTTCAGCATTTGAGAAGTTCTGTGCTTGGTATGGTAATGTGCTTTTCCATTGGAAAAAAAGAAAAAAAGAATCTTATGTAAATAAAACATACTCAAATGTTAATATTTACATATAAATGTAGTCAATTCAGGAAACACACAATTAATAACATTTAATGTGGAGTGTCACTTAAGCCTGAATTGGCTTTATTAAAGGAAGCAAAATTCTGTGATGCCAACGTAGGTGATGATTAATCTGAAATATGTAATCTCTCTAGTGACATCTGACTTAAAAACACTCTCTTATACTACATTGCCACCAGTGTTTTAAATGGTAAATGCATTATTAGAATTTTTTTCCCAGTTTGTTTTATTATTAAGACATCAATTAGGACAACTCACATACTGTAAGTACATTTCCCATATACACTGGAATATGCCCGACATAAACCTATTTGGGGACCATTTGTTAATTTAAGCACATATGGGACTTCCATTTCCACTATTTCATGCTAATGTAGTATCTGGCCTTAAACAGACATGACTCTCACTTCTCTAAGTGGATTCAACCACAAACAACCAGACTCATTTCCATGTCATAGCATGTGTTTTAAATTACACCATAAATTAATCCAATTTATTTAAAAAAAATCTTTTTTTGTTCTTTTGTTTAGAAAATGAAGTCTGCAGAAAACGTTATAACATATTAAGACTTTGGCCTTGTTAATTACTGAAACTATTTTTTCAGAAGAGCAAATGCAGTAATAAATATTATAGTGTTTTATGAGTAAATTTGCCGTACTGCAAAACAGTAAGTGAAAGGCATTTCTGTTGAACTCTCAATGTTGTTACCAATTTCTTCATATAGCATTTACATTGAATCTTACTTATGGCTGTGACAGCTGATGCACGACAGTCTGTGTTCCTTTTCCATTTATCTGTCATCTGTTCGGTTTATAAAATAAATTATCTATATTGTACTTTAAGAATGTGTTTGATTCCATGATTTTATTTAAAAAAAAAATAATAACTTTTCCAACATCAAAGGAGTTATTCATGATTCTCTGCACTACAGTTAAAACAGGATTGGGCTCTATGTCTTTCGCTAAAGGACATACTCAGAGTGATGGAGTGAGTGGCTACATGCACACCAGAGTTTTATACATCACCAAATGAATTCCTCATCATTAATGATTTATCCCACTATCAAATTCCAAATTAAAATCCTGCTCAACTACTAAAAAAAAAAAAAGTTTTATTTTGTACTGTCTTTTACCACCATATTTCCTTCATCTCATTTATCCCCCTATTTTTCACAATTTTCTCCCTCCAGAAAGGCAAGAATCACATGTTTGGGATAGATTATCATGAAAAAACAGCACTTTTCAATAACTAAGCTGGTTTCAATAGCTGTCAATTATACAAAGAGGAAGATCATGCAATATTCTAATATTTTGTTTGCTTACAATAAAGAGAAATATTAAACTTTTATGTAATCTTATGCATAATATCTTTTTGCTCCTAGTGAAAAGGAACTAAGAGACAGAGGAGCTTCAAGACCAAAAGTCACAATTGAAGAAGAAGCTGAGCTTCTAATTGAAGCCACATTCCATTAGATGTTTTAGAGACAGTTTCCTCTACTGGCAAATATTTCTAACGAGCTTAAAAAAACCCTGGATTTGTTCCCTTATGTTGAGAGATAGTTATTAATATGGAGCTTGATGCTTTCCATGAAACTTTGGTTATTCGCAGCTTCAAAGTTATCAAAGTGTAGGAGAAGAAAACAAAGATGTTGGGGACAATGTTGATTAGAGTTTTGAACTGGGGTCAGATTGGGCAAGACAGATATTAGCACAATTTTACTTGAGTCAACATAGATACTTCAGACTGAGAATTCACAGCAGTTTTCAGAAAAAACATACTTTTTATAAAGGAACAGTGTCAGTAGTATAAGACAAATAATACAAGATCAAAGTCCATCCTATATCTCAGCAAGCAAATATTCATTTAAATGTACAGATTTGTAAGGTTTTGCACCAGGAGAGACCACAACTCACGGTTGCTCTTGGAATTCCTACAGATGTAGCCAATATTCAGAAGATTAACTTATATTTTGCTAAATGTGACCTCAAAAACACACACAGAAAGGCTATATTTTCTCTTTGCAATGGCAATGTTATAACTGCGCTTAGGAGGAAATGTTACTTTTTATTGGGAATAAATATCCTCTGTCTCCAGTGAAGCCACAAATGTTGTGCTTTGATCAACTTTAAAAACTTTTAGTACAAGACTGCATTTACTTTACTCACCTCATTAGGTCTACTCTGATGAGAATGATTGTATTTCAGTTTTTGCTTTACTGTGTGCTCTAACTCCCTTCCTTACTGGTTTCATCCCATATTTCTTGTTCTCTTTGTCCTATTTTGTCCTCCAAACTACAACTCTTCATTTAATTTCCTTCTATTCTCTTGTCTACCTAAATATACTGCCAAAAATCATATGGACGTACAGTGTCAACTGCTATGATGTTCTTCCTGCATATGTGGTGACCACTCTGATTACGTCTAGTCTGGCTTGTCAGCTGTCTGGGGCACAGTAATGTTTTTATCCTATATTTAAACAATGTCGCAATGGAAATACTTCTATTTTGGTCAACTGGCAGCATTGTGATTCAGAAAAAAACACATTCCACTCTTCCTCAGAAAAACACTTGCGTATCCACTTAAGCACCTGCTTAACTTCAACTGAAATAATAAAAAAAACTACATCCATAAACTGAGCATGTGCTTAAGTGCTTTTTAGACTAGAATATGTGAATTTCTGTGACATTAGGATGTATGTTAGAATTTTGTTTCCTTTATTTTTCATTAGGCTTGAAACAACTGGTGTGTAAGCCACAAGACAGATCTTTAATTAATCAGAAGATACAGGAACACTTGAAAGGTAATTAAGCAAACTGTTTATAAGAACCAGGTCTAAAAGAAAGCTTAGACTCATAAACTATTTATACTAAAATGTCACTGAATTCTCAGATTGCAATGATTAACGTAGCTATTTGTAAACAGGATGGATGATCAAACCCTTATGAAAATAGAGTGAAGTAAGCTTATTTTTCAATTCATGCACAATTTTTGCTTTAATGTTATTTACTCAAAAAATGTAACAGATATTAACAAATTTGAGAACTTTGGGCATAGCAAAAATTTGTAAAAGCTGGCTTCTCTAGTATCCTTTCCTTTCTGTCTATTCATGAAGTGATCATGAAATTTTCATGCCTTCCCTAATGCAAAAATGTTCACAATTTTTTTTTCCTTCCCCAGGAAATAAGCCATGGTCTGCAGTTCATTTATGAACAGTTCATTTCTAAGATCTTCAGTTCACCACGTGGTATTGTTTCTGTTCCAGGTGATTTATTGTATGGTATGTACCTAACAAATACAGCATGAAATATGAACACCGTGAATCTTATATAAGGCTGGAAGTAAGCTCTAGGTAAACGTGGGAATTCTCAGTCTTAAGGGAAGATTGCAACTGGCTTTTTTTGACTGCCAAAGTCCAAACAACAAGAGAGCGAATCATTCTTCTTAAAGCACTCAACACTGTTATTTCTACATACATTGCTTACTGTCTACACTTTTTGGTACAAACAACATTTTGAGGAAGCAAGTACTTCTCTATCTTCCTGTATGTGACTGGTCAGCTGTCAATGTCTTCTCAAAAATGTTCAAATGTCTTCATTGCTGCTCTTGTAGTGACCTAGTTGGAGAAGGCACAGTGCTAATCAACTCAGCCAATATTGTGTCAACAAAGAGAAAACACAACAAATAAATCCATGGCAGGAGTAAAAAAAAAAAAAAAAAAAAGAGAATGAGGAATGTGTTTTTAATAAGGAGTAATACAACACAAACACTGAAATCCAAATTTATTCATTTGGGAACTGACCCACAGCCCACAGATGCCAGCGGGATTCTTTATTTTAACTTCAATGAATTTTGGTTGAGATCCTTTGAGGAAAGCTAGAAACAACCAGATCTGTGGGAGAGAGGAAGAATGACCCACTAATCAGAGCACAAGGTTGTGAGTCAGGACATCTAGCTGAGTCACCTGCTTTGCCCCAGACTTTCTTACATTATGGGGCTACTTCTATATGTAAACAGCATAGTAGGGTGTAGATACAAATGACCTACTTGAGTGTGTGGCAGCTCTGAAACATGTTAATAATGTCAGGCTGGTACTTAACTTAGCCTGACATGGAGCTAACGGAATTCTGCCTTCAGATCTGAGTTTTTCTCCAGATAAGGAATGTGATGCTTTGTCTGGTGATCTCAGGTATGCCTAGATGAGTGGTTCAATGTGAGCCTCTCCAGGGCTGTGGTGAGGTAAAACAGTTATGGGAGAATTCAGGGGTATGTTCATGAAGGGCAGTTTAAAATGTATATCACGGAAAAACCCACCAAAACATAATTTTCAGTCACAGAGAAAGGACAAAAAAGACTCCCAATATTATGGGGAGGGTGAATTTACAGCTGCTTTGGTGTCATTATAGCCAGATTTCAATCAGATATTATTGCATGCAAATTCAGCTGTGTTCAAAGAAAGATTAAATTCCCTTCTTATCAGACTTCACTTTCAGATTCAGAGGGGGAAGTGAAGGTTTCTACAGAGAAATTAAAAAAAAATTAATACATTTTTCAAATTTTTTTTGATCAATGTGTTTGAAATTGTTTTCTAGTCCTTGCTGTTAAATACAAATACTTGATTTTCTATGTTGTTCTCTTCTTAGCTTTCCTGCAACTTCCTGTCTACATGCATGATTCTTGTATCAGCAAAGTAACAATCCTGCTAATTTTACAGCTTTGAACTGAATGTACAGAGCTTGAAAGTCAATTTCTGAACTGTTATATATACAAAAATAGAGACATAGATCAGGGTATATTTAGAAGAGTGGACAGGTCTGATATGAGGTTCTAAACAGAGGCCAAAAAGGCTATCAGAGGTTAACCACAAAGAAGATTAAGGCTATCAAATGAAGACATATCCTTCCTGCGATGACCCTAGAGCAGTGTGAAAAGAATTAAATGAATTTAAGAATGAGATATCTTTAACAGAATCTGACCATTTTTACATTGCTTTGAAGTTTACCATATCTAAGAAAATGACTGTTTTGTAGACAGTAATGCTTTTTCTCTGTCATTTAAAAATTATTAAAAATCAAATTTATGTCAAAATGGCACAAACAAAAGGAAAATAAAAAGGAATCTACTGTCTACTCACCGATAAGAGAATGGACTATATATATGTGTATTGAATAAAGTTTTTACAAGTTTAAAAATTGCTGGATTAAAAGGTAAAAGTAAAATTGCACTTTAATATTTGTTTATTAATATTGGTATTAAAACACTAAGGCTAACTATATTTCAGGTCTAGACAAAGATGACTGTTTTGGGGAAGATTAAAGAGGTACAGTAATGTACATGATTGTTCTATGGTAAAACTTAAACCTTGTCTTTTCTTATGCCCTGTTGTTTCAAATGGTTTTCTGTGACATATTTTACTGGGTCACCAATTCTTGCTTTGTAACTGCAAGGCTTGCATCCAGTCAAGGAGCAGTGACAACCCAGTGCTGCCTGACAACCCTTCTCCCCCACCCACTGCATCAAGTGACAAGGGCATGCCCCATATTATGGGACTATCAAAGCTAAGATAAGCACAGAGCACCACAACTTCTCTTAACCTTTCCATAGGCGGTACACAAGGTCAGGGAGCTGAAGAGACCTGAATCCCTGGGAATTTGCAAGTCCTCAGTACTACAGTGAGGTAAGAGGACATAGGGAATAACAGGACAGCCAAAATGTGCAAATTTCATTTGGATACTGTCACCTCTCTCCTGCTGTATTAGTGTTACAACTTCTACATGAAGCTGAGTTTTCTTCAGTACTGTTCAGTGTCACTTTAGACTCCAGGTACTGGAGATGTCAATAAAGAAAGGATAGTATCTTTCCCACACTGGAGCAGCAAATTAAGAACAAGAAAAGACAACCTTGTGCACTTTTAAGGCAACAGGCATGTACATAAGGGGTGCTGTGCCCTGTTTTACTAGTCAGACATAAAGGTCTCCTAACTTAACATTGTGTCCTAATGTATTATTCTATCTCCTCTTAAAATTTGATATTATAATAACAAGTTAATGTGTTCAATTCACAGTATCCTGAGATTTTTGTAGTCTTTCCCTGTTATTCTTGAGGCTGAATCTCTTCAGACAGTTTAGGTCTTCTACAGACTCTTTGCATGGATACTTGGACACGGTGAGTTTGGGATCTTACAGCAAACTGTTTGTCAGTTGTAAAGGACCTGGAAGAAAGGAAACTGACATGTCCTATCTCTTTGATGTATAAAAATTCTATTTTTTCACTCTGTCACTCATTCCTGGATCTCCCCTTTCAACATTGAGCTCTGCCACCCCACAACCCATGGTAGAGGCCTGGGAATTACACTATAACATAATAGCCCCCATGGATATAGTTTGAATTCTTACAATTATTTCTTCCCTTCTGGCTTGGTTTCATGATGTTTCTGAAAAACCAGAAGACTCGGAAAAAAATTATAAAATTATTAAGAGTGGCAAATATTAAAGTCGAGTTAAAAGACTTGTCTAAGAACAAGGACTCTTTGCAAAATAATAAGTTGCTCTACCTAGGTTGTGTCCTTGTTTTAGCAACACACACTAATTTTATTTAACTCCCATGAAAAGTTAAAGCCTTTATGCATCCTTCTTCCCCCAGTTTAGTGGGGCAGTTTCTGAAGCTTTTGTAAAGCATGGAAAGTAAAGGTGATTGTAAAACATGTGGCACCGGAGTAGTACACTGCAAACACCGTCACAAGTGTGTCATTCTAAATCCAGTGGAAAAGAGATTGTAAACAGCAATATTACCAGATCTCCAGTTGTGGACACATTATTTTTTTCTAGCCCAAGAAGTAAGTCTCCCTTTGCTAGACAATGACAGGCAGCAGAATATGTCAATGTACTACATCATGAAAAGAAACTTTTAAATGTCAGTTCAACAGATTGAAGAGAGGCTGCAGTGTGAGGTGTAAGCTAGGAAGAAGTCCCAACTGCCCCAGCAGCCTCAGGAACCGACAACATCTGACCAACTTCATGTGCTGCTCAAGAAGTACAACACAGGCAGAGAAGTGTCAAGCAGAGGTGCACTGAACAAGTCTCATGTGAAAGTGTGGGACAAACCTCCTATTTATGGTACTGATCTGGAAGATAGCTGTATGTCCCCAGCTGGGAATGAAATCATCATCTGTCAGAACAGACTACAATATTGGACCTCGGTCCTTCTTTCTCTGCCTCTCCTTCCCATAACATATAAGACTGCAGATGAAAGAACTGTTTGAAAGGACTGATGTTGTGATTGGTGAAGTGGGGAAGAAAGTTTGAGGGTTTCAGAATTCTATGAAAACCTACCTAGCAAAGGATGGACAGCTGGCTTGAATAGGTGACACTAATGGAGTATAAGGAGGTTTAAAGGCAACTGCTGTTGAATCAGTTCCATCCTTGAGGTAAGTCCTCATTGCTTTTCTAGTTTGATGCTGGGTAGGACTGACAAAAATGGAAAGGACTGAGATGGTATAGACTGAGCTCAAGAATGGATGTAAGAACCAGAAGGTATGGAAAGGAGAGTGGTGGGAACCAATGGTAGGAGCAAACTGATTCTTTCCTCCCGCCTTGCTATATCATAAGTGTCAGAGATGCAAGTGGCTTTGTCAACTACCTGACTGAAATTCAAAATATATCATTTTTTAATAAATTTCTTAATTAATTTGAAAATTTGAATTTTATGTTAGAATAAGAAACTGATCCTAAAGAAAGTAACTGTTGAATCAGCTAGATTTCTAAGTCTTAGTTTGCCTTTTCAAATTTTCAGAGGGATTTGATATGTTGAGACTTAACTCAGTTCTACAATTCAGATACAAAGTATTATCCTTCACTGTATTCTTTCATTATTATTCTTCCACTATTTCATCATTCTTTGTCAATACTGTACTCTACAATTCAGTAGTAGTTTATTATAATCCATTGACCGTTAATGAAATTAGCTCTTGAGAATGTGCAAAGCTTATGTTACTCATTTCTGTAGTAGTTATAAACAAAGCATAGGTGCTGTGGGCCAAAGCTGATGTAGAAGTTTCTCAGTGATGTCAGGGTACTACCTGCTTCTTCAATGAAGCTGTATTGACAAATGGGGAGTTCACCTGTCAGTGACCAGCAGTACCATTTTTCTTTGCCTTTTGTAACTTGCTTGAACTCAGAGCAAGAGGTCACTCATCACTCTTTCACCATTTGTGCAAGCAAATAAGAAGCATGGTTTCGGAAGTAGATCTTTAGCAACTGTCACCGATTTCCCTTCTCTTGTTGATGTTAGTAGAGGAACGTGTATAGACACTTTATCACATTAAGCTAACATGGCCATGAAGCTGGAACTATATAACGGGTTATTTCAGCAAAAGAACATTCAGACAATTTGAAGATTGTTTTTGTTTTGTTTGGTTTTTTGTGTGTTTTGTTTTACATAGCTTAGTAGTTTTCAACTACTGTTATGCAAATGAAATAGTTTTGTATAGGGGAGATGGGGGAAGCACATTTGTTTTTACTGTGATTTCATATTTGTCATAATAAAGTTCATTTCTAACTGAGGATAAAACTTACCGGGAAAAATCCTTCTTTCTCTATTCTATGAATGTAATGTATTTGTACTTCAGTAAAACCCAGAATGAATCCCTAACCAATAGACACCTCCTGATCATAGCATGTCTGTACAAATTTGGAAAATTATGGTCCCTGCTTAGAGTTTAATGGTAAAATTAAGTCCTGTAAATGATTGCCACTTAATTGACTTCCATGTAGACTTTGTCATAGAAGATTTCTCTTGGTATATATACTAGGGGAGAATTTGTCCCAGTGGATGTATACAGCAATATAACTTCCTGGATATTTAAATATGTACTGGGGGATGATGTAATCTGAGATACACCATAAATTAAATAAATTATGCTTAAAATATAATATACTATATAGAAGAGAAGCAATTATTTGAAAATAGATACCAATAGATTTATTTGGAAAACAGCCATTTACAAAAGTAATCCTCTGTTAGTGCAGAGGTTATATATAAACCCTATATCTTATTCAAACTTCTATCAAGCACCACCTTTAAATAAAGAATTATTTTTCCTTCCATTACTGTTGCTGAACAAAATCTTACTTCTCAGAAGTTAGAAACTATTATTTTCTGGGCCGGTTCTACATTGGGCCTATATCAAAGTTTAGAGAATAATCAGACAGTTTTCTCAGCTCCTAGAGTATATCATCAAAAGATTCTGGGTTTTATATACCATATGTAATAATAAGAAATCACAATGCTGGAATTTCTTTAATTTTTTACTAAGCTTTGTTAAAAATCCTAAAATCTAGCAGCCTCACACTTTAGAATTGAATTTAAAGACAGACTCCTAAAGATATTCAGACTCCATGTAATTTTCAGAGCCACTTTATTTACTCTGTAATTTAAGATGTCTTGTTTTGATTTAAGAAAAATTAACAAAAACAACTTTGAAGACCTTTTCTCCCTGGAAATCATATTTTCCATGGAGTGAAATGTACCATATTAAATTGATCTACACATCCAGACTTTTGAATCCAATTAAAATGTTCATTTTTTAAAAATTTTTTTTAAAGACAGAATAATAGAAACTTAAAAACAAAGGAAAGGCAAACATTGCTAAAAAAAGATAATAATTTTCTGACTAATACTTGGAAAGATGATCACACATGGGAAGAGATTGCTTTCAGGACAAAGACAGGAACAGATTTATGAATGTGAAAGGATGCAGTACATTGTTCTATGGTGTCCAGTTGTGTATCCTCTCAAGTGACTTCTCTATTGATAAAGGGGCTGTAATTTTTCCAACAAAAAAAACCTTTCAGTTGTGTGCCTATTCATTTTGCCCTGTCTTTGTATTGATTCTAAGCATCTTGGGGATATGATTGGAAATCAGTATGCAATTCTTTTTCCTTGGTTTTGGTTTATCTTCTTTTTTTTTTTTTTTTACATAAATTTTTCCAAATTACATGATCTTTCACACACAAAATCTTTGGAAATCTTAAGCCTTTCTGGGTATTTGTTGAACAAATATTCTGGGTTTAATTTATATTTCATTTCCATAACTGTTATTTCATAACTAGTCATGCATTTTTGGAAGCAGTCTAGGTGCTGATTTTTTAAAATAGTCCTGATCCCTCCAAGTGTCCAAAGCTAGACAGTTGGCTGCCATTGAAAAATCAATCCATCAGTGGGTTTTAATTGCTTAAAGATTTTTTGAAGACGTATGCCTTTGTTTTAGTGTATTGTTACAGCCTCCACTGTCATATCTGTGCAGTTCTCACTGATGTTAGAGTAGCCGCACACTGAAAATTACAGACTTTCAACTTACATAAACACCCATTATGGCATCTATGGCATCTTTTTACCTTCTAAAGATTTATCATATCTACTTTCAGAATCTTAATCTTTCCACACTGGAGACACATTTTGGTCCTTTCCTGAAACAGAATTTGTGCAATACCATATCAGGCAAGACATCAGTAAAACTTCCATAAAGTACTACGGAGGAACAAAACAGAAATTGACAGTATGTAACAACTTTATACATCTAATTTGCTTCTGAAAAATGACTAAGTTATTATCAGCATAGTTATTTATCAGAAGAGCATCTTTGTTGAACTTTTCTTGATAGCCAAAAGATATGCTTCTTGGAGCAAAAGATGTGAAGACCCATCAAAACAGAACACGACAGAGAAAATCAGTGTTTTCAGAAATTGTACTCCCAAATCATTAATTTTCCGTGGGAAATTATGCTTAACATCTTATCACATAAATGGGGACATCTTTGTTACAAAGAGGAAGTCACTGATAGTGATTTTTGTTTACTTGCTTAATTTGTCATTTTTTACCAACCTAGTGCTACTTCATCTTTTAATGTACCAAATTCTTTCCATTTCTCCTAGCTGTCACTGGGAAATATTTTGCTAATTAAAATGAACAAAAAACTTCAATATCAAAATTCAACAAGGAAAAACCTTCAGATTCCTAAAGAAGTATTCTCTCAATCAGCATAAGTAGAAAACAAAAATAAAGAGCTCACTATCCAATGAGCATAATATTACATCAACAGTCCTTTTAAAGATTCATTAGTGTTTCATCACCAAAGGTTGACCTGTTTCTGTGTTCGAGTTGCTTGAATGTCAATGGTAAAATGAAATGAGTATACCAAGAGGTGAATAGCTCTTTTATACTTATCCAGAGAGTAGAACCAATGAGTTTTAAATCCAGGAGGAACGCAGATCTACTTTACAAAACCTTGTTTAACAGAATTTTTGTTCTTCTAATTAACCCCAGGCCTCCCAAGTTGAATAAGATAAATGTGCAAGAAGAAACAGTGCCTTAGTCAGCTGTCTGTAGGCTTCATTTCTTTAAGTTTCTAGGTCTGATTCTGACCCCAGACAAATTGTTTTTATGCCAAAAACAATTAAAAGTGTTCAAGGGAGGCACTCCCACCTTACTTGTTTAAAAAAACCCAACCACCTCTAAAAGTCTGGATATTTTTCTGATCTGTGATTTCCAGAGGAATTAAGAAATATAGGCCGGGTGATATGCCAAAGCAGCACAGGAAGAGGAAGCATTTCGAACTGTATTTGTTCCATTTAATGTCAGGGAAAGAATTTTGTTACATGGAAGAAAGCAAACTCTCTATCATTCCTACATCAAGTGTAGCAAATCTGCCCTTTAACAGCAGAAGCTAAAGTAGAAGAATAATTGCAACTTCTTTTAGCCTGTCCTTGTTCCAGAGTAGCACAGTGCTGCTAGCTATCATCATTGCTTAGGAGGCAGCAATTTTCAGGAGGACCTTTAAAGAATTTTAAGCTCTTTTTGCACACCCCAATGAGGCTGGAGGAGAGGAATAAGAAGTGGCAAAAATTATGGCTTACATTCAGCTTCCATCATCCACTACATCCTTTTCATGTGGTACAGGGGAGAATTGCAACATTCTCCAAACTCTTGGCATGTGTCAGCCTGATCGTTTGAGGTTCTTAGAAACATTTTTTCAAGATCTCCAGTGATAAATGGCTTGGGGTGTATATCAGATATAACTGTTTATACCTCTGCTACAGTGTGTGGTGCAGACTAAACATGCCTTACATGGATTCTGAAGAAGTACAGACTTATACCTACAGACTGGAATATCTTCCATAGCATGGAAGTCTTGCTTCTGTTCCTTGTTGGCAACAGGATTTCTGATTTACAGGGTTTTTTTGGTTCAGCTTTTGTGACGTTTTGTGAAAAGTCACAAAATTGTAAAGGTGCAAGTACCATATGATTTGTCCTAAATTTTCTGTAACCTATTATACTTTGTGAGTAACTTCCCCTAATATATGCAGGCAGGATTCTTTCCATACTGAAGTTAATTGGAAATAATGTTTTAAAATGTGCTTTAAGGTAGCTGTAGCAAGAAAATCATTCTAGCAAAGCAGCTAGACAGCCTTGTTAGCAGATATGAAAATAAAAGCTGCTTGACGTGCTTCATATGCAATAACAGTGTTCATTACAACCAACAATCAGCAACTTAGACAAATTAAAACTTAATTGTTTGCCCTTCTAACAATTCACAACTGTTCAGACTCTCCAATAGTTGTAAGTACTTCAAAGAAAGGTGGGCTTTACAGCATACCATGAAAGTCACCAAATGTAAATTATGTGGAATGTAAATTATACATGTTGTGTAATGTGACTGACAGCATGAAAGAAAGCATGAAAATAGCAAAAAAATACTTGCACATGTAGAAGTGCTGAATGAGATTCCCCCACAATCTATAAGAACAGTCTGAAAACTATGTTTTAGTAGCTTTTGTTAACATTTTTCTTGCCTCCCAACTCCTGTGCTTAAATGTTGTGCTACACTGGAACCTAACTCTGGTAAATGCATGTTGCAGCTATTAATGCATTAAAATTGTTTCACCAATTCTTAGAAATGGGATTAGGAAGAACTTTTTGGTAAGAGATGCTTTACTTATATGTCAATCTCCTTTTTCAGTTTTACAAATGTATGAATCATTTGCAGTAATTATGCAGACCAGTATTTGTATAAAAAATTAGTTTAATACAGTGAAACATTGCCATATTTTTTTCAACATAAGCAGGTATTTTGAAGTATAAAAGCAAACAAATTCCCAATTTAATTTTTATTTCACGTCATTTTTTTTGCATTAAAACAGTTGTTGGAAGACATGCATAAATCAACCACTTATGCATGAAGAGATATGATTTTGTATTTTGTGAACAAGCAAATAGTCTAAAACAATAGGGAAAACCACATTGGCTACATAAATAATGTAAATGCCTTATGGGAAAAGGAAAAAAAAAAATCATTTGAAGAAATTGTGTTATGACATACTTCAGAATGACCAAACTATTTAAGTCTTGCCAACGTAAATATTGCACACCATATACAATTCAGTTGGGAAAAATCAATTAATTTCCTAATGTTTATGGTTCATAACAGTTGCAGAATTTCAGCAGTGATTCCATACTTCTACTCTCTCAACCAGTTCAAACAACACTTCAATGAACTTTTAATTGCACAGACAAAAGCTGGATCAGTGAGGGTTTTTGAAGAATTCTCCTACCTCAGTGTTATTGTTATTCAGACTAATCGAGGCTTCTTTGCAAGAAATTTCTTTGACAGCACTGACTGGCCTGAACTCTGTGTCTCTATATTTAAGCTTCTGCTATACTTTTGTTTGGAAAGGTATTTGTGACAATATGTAAACCTTCCCTTTTTCTGATTCTTTCATGAGCAGGAAAATATATCTGTTTTAAGATTTGATTATTCAGTCACATAAAAGAACAGTTACATTCAAGTTTATTGTAAACTACATATGAACGTAGTGGCTGGTCACTGGATTACTGTTTGTCAGGACACCTCTGAAAATACAGTTACTTCTTAAATCTCTAATAGCTGGTTATGTAAACAGTGTGAGAAAACATATTGATTGCATTCATCTGAGACCGTTCATTAAATGAATTAGTAGCTTTAAGGTTCATGTAAACTTTATGAATATTACAATGAAAAACAGATAGGTTTGTTGTTTTGGGGGACTTCGAAAGAACCTGAAGATCCCAAGAAAATTTGGGACTGAATTTGGATGAAAATAAAATAATTTTGTTTGCTTTATAAATAAAGCATGGTTTTATATTTAAAATAAACTGTTAGTAAAGTGAAATGAGTACGCTGAAACACTTAAGTTAGATTTTTATATATATATATATATATATATATATATTTGGATAGATATATGTGTATGTATGCATAGCTATATTTTGTTCTGATCATGGTTAGGTGCAACTATGATGATTTCCTGACAAGTTCTGGAGTCACACATATTCATTTTTCTAAGGAATAAGGATGTTGACATATTCTGAAGAGTTTTGGCAAATTCCCCAAATAAACAGAATATTATTATATAATTCTCTCTATATATAATTTTATATATTCTATATTATATTCTCTAATATAATTAAAGAATCAACTCATTATTAAGGTAATGTTTCAGACTGGTAGCATCAGTGGACCTAGTAGACTAGTGAAGATGTGGATATACAAATATATCTATCCAACAACCTCCCTGGAACAAACTATTTTTTTTTTTTTTTTTCCTAAATGAATTGTATAACTAGTTTCGATGTACATTTCTATTCCTTTGGGCTTAGTTCTTGAAATTAATCAGGATTCGCTTCCATGGCACGAATTTTATATTTTAATCTCTTCTTATCTTAATGGCTGATTAGGCAGCATTCAACGTGTCTCATAACAAGTTCAGCAGGGCATCAAGTGAAGCTATCTGGCAGCAGGTTGAAAAAAAAAGAGAGTATTACTTTTTTTTTTCATTTAATGAAAATATAAGTTGTTAAAGTCACTGTTGCAGAGTGTTGTGAAAATAAAGACTAAACAACTTAAAGAAGGTGATAGCCATAGCTTCTTTGAAGCAAAGCTTTTTGAGGGCTGCCAGCAAGAAAGATGAGATGCACCTGAAGTCCAGAAGCCAGGGGATGTGCCAAAGGGCAGAGGCATTTTATGCTCACACTTCTTTAAACATCATCTGCTTCTGCCGACCACAGTTCTAGGCTGGACATCGGTACAGGCTCAACTCTGCTCTGACTTTTGAAGTTAAAGGTAAAAGTACAATGGTTCTGCTCAGTCCCCACATAGGATGAATATATTAATATGTAAGCTGAATGACAGATCACAAATAATTGGGAAAATAATAAGAATAGTTAATTAAACTAGTGCAACAACTATAGCTTGAAGTAAATGGGGTGTGAGGTAATTCCACCTGCAACCACCATTGTATACTGATCTGGAAGAACAGCATACATATCCTCTTTTTAAATACCTGTGTTTACTATAATATCTAATGATTTTGTACAGCACTTTAATAGACATTTAACCAAATCTAGTAACAAGTCTGTGTTTTCTTATAGGTACTGCTAAACGATGTAATATTACTTCCTGTAGCTATGGAGACCTTTGCTCTCGTTAGTGCTGCTATTCCATTTGACTGTAACCCTGAATAATCTTTAAAGAATGTTTTTAGTCATGGGCCCTTCACCTTTTGGTGATTTCATCCAGATACAATTTCCACAGGCTTTACTGGGTTAGACAGAATAAAAGAAGGGACCATCTGAATAAAATAAAATGTCACCATTAAATTGGCTTTTGTAGCTTAAGGTATAATGTAATGATATTTTCCCAACAGCTGCTTTCAGTTGAATTCGAAGTTTTGAAAACCCTTTGCATCTGACTCAAGTAATAAAATGCAGGTTGTGTTACTTCCTCCTTCTGTGTCGTATACAATAAGCAAAACATTGATACTTTACATGCAACTGGTGATCATTAGGAATTTTTACTGTATGTTAACATTATTTGCTGACCTCAACATTTGATGAATGAGTCACCCAATGAAAAGTTTGCTTAAAAATCAAGAGGTGGATGGATGTTATTTGGGAATTAAACAATTCAGCATTTTTTTTTCCTAATTTCTGTTGCTCACAAAGTGTTATTATCTGTAGCTTATTGTTTGTATTTTCATTTCTTTCAGTTTTTACAACTAGATTGGAATAAAATGAGTGCAATTCTACACATCTTCCTGTGTTGCCTTTTATCCCAAGACATTTTAAGCAAAAACTAGACAAAAGGATCACTTCATCAAGCACTGAATATAGCCATTCCTGAAATGAAATGTAGCAACTGCTTGTCAGTTTATCCAACCATTGCGCAAGAATATAAGACAAGGAAGGGAGAATAAGCATAGTCTTAGGAATTTATTGAGGCAAAATCAACACCTGAGATAATATGCCACAGTCCTCTGGTGATAATCTTTTGTGAAGCTCACTTCTTAGGTTATCTAAAAGAAGGCATGTCATCCTTCATCATATGTTCTTTACTATTACTGCTACCATGGTAAATACTATACAAACAATGCACTTTCCACCACCCCAAGTAATATTCCATTTCAGTATGACCAATGTCCTTGATCCTAAAGAAAGACTTCAACCATCTTATTCAACATCTAACATGAAGACTTTAAGGTAGTAGGGATTGGAAAGACGAAGATGGTTTCATAGAATCATAGAATTATAGAATCATTTGGCTTGGAAAGGGACCTTAAAGATCATTGAGTTCCAACTCAGAGGTTTCTGAGAGCAGCAGAACTGATGAATGACATAAGAAAGCAAGAACCATGTTCTCATACAAACTGTGGGTCACAACAACAAGAAAACAGGAAAGTATTGTCCAGTAAAATCAAATTAAAAGAGAATCAGAAAGAGACTAAGAACGTGCACGAGGCAGAATATAGGAAGAGAAAGGTGTGAACAGATGAAAAATATGAGTCACAGTGTTCAGTAGAAGAAAGGAATGTAGAGTCTAGAAAAGCAGGAGAGAAAGGGATTAAGAATGTGCATGAGACAGACTGCAGGAAGACCTTGGAGTGTGTGCAATGTAGTGAGAAAAAATAAATAAATTCCCAGTTGTGTTTTTCTAGTTCACTTTTGACCCAAACTGTTGAGATGACAAGAACAAAGCAGCCCTGTTTTCATAGAGAACAATTTATCTGTTGAGTTGACTTTTCTCTAGCTTTTTCTGTTACCTGGTTTTCCCTCGAGGATGTGACAGGTTAATACCAGTTCAGGTCCTTCTAAATGAGCTGATGCATTTGCAACACTATCAGTTCTTCACTCCAGAGGGAATGCCACTGCATGAGGCAATCTCATTACAGAAATTAACATTTACTGTGACTCAGCTATCTTCATCTCAGAAACAGCAGAAAGAGACACAAGCCTTAAAAAGATACCCTGGCATCCCTAAAGGAGCACTTTAGGGAACTTCTCCATGACTGTGGTTTTAATTAAGCGTTAATAACTGCTGAACAGCTGCTTATTTCAGTGACATAATGCCAGACCTAAGAATTAAGAATTATGAAATGTCAAATGTTTATCAATGCTTTTCAGAAATTTCAGGCTTAGATTTCAAAAATTTTGTATAAAACATTCCCCTGCCCCATGTCACACCCTGTCTTTGGTTTATACGTGCTCATAATCTTTGGTCTCAATTAAAGTTTTAGGTTCTTTTGATTCCAATGACAGGAAGTGATATATAGCCAAATCATGTCTCGTTTGCATTGGAATCATTAAAAAAAATAGTTGTCTCATTGACAATGAAATCTGTAAATCCCTCAGAATCCTGGGAGGTTTTACCAGACCAAAAATTTACATTCCTTACTGTTCCGAACTATATATATTAACAGGTGTATGACTGTAGGCTAATATTCATTCGGTATTGATGACTTCTGACTTGAAAAATTGTTATTATTGGTTTTGCCGTAAAGATTCTGGTATCAAGGAAATCCTTCTTACCAAACTCTCCCTGGAGAGGCATCAAGGCCTTTTCTGTTTCTCACACTGCACTGCCAGTGAGTAATCTGAGGGTACATGAGAACAGGGACAGATGACCCTAAGTGACCAAAGGGATATTCCTCCCATACCATACAATGTTGTGTTTAGTAATAAAAACTTGGGGAGATGTGGAGTTTTCTAGTGACTGGCTGAGCATCCATTGGCTGATGGGGAGAAATTGCCTTTGTATCACTCTCTTTTCCTTGGGTTTCTTTTTTCACCTTTTTTTAATTTCCTTTTATCAATGAAACTGTCTTAACCTCTGAGTATTCTCACATTTGTCCTTTTGTCTGCTGAGGTGAGGGAGTGAGCAGCTGTGTGGATCTCAGCAGCTTCCTGGGGCTAAGCTACAACAGGGATATAAATATTCCCACTGATCAATAGGACTATTCTGGTATTTGAGATTTACTGATGTTGATTATGCTCATCATGCACAGAAAAAAAATAAATCACCTTCCTTCTAATGATTAGAGTTTTTCATAATCTTCATATTAGTACAAGTATTCATCATTATACATTGTAATTGCTAAATAGACCTTATCCTACATTTAGCTGATTGTTTCCTGTTAAACATTTGCAATACTTCCAGGTCCTGCTGTGATGTTCCAGTGTCACAAAAGAGGGTAAACCACATCATATTTTTTTTATGTCTATAAAGATTTTGTACTTTTTCACCATGAGATGCTCAGCAGAAACAAAGTGACTTTTTTTTTTTTTCTTCAACAGGTAGAGATGGAAACCTTGAAATCAACATTTCTGCTCACCAAGTTGGTACTCTGTTTGGTAAAAGTCCCTATAGAAATAGTATTGTTTGAAAGAAAATCTTAAGGGAGAGTGGTAAAGAGTGGGAGGATACAAATCTATCTTAAACACCTGGAAAAAAAAACATCTCAGACAATAACACTCAGAAGAAAATTGCAGACTTATTGGGATCTTCTTTCAATGATTTCATTCATTATGTTTCAGGCCAAAAAGTTTAAATTCCCCCCAAAACCCCATCCAGAACCAAATTCGGCATCAGTCAACTGATATGTAAAGACATCTTCTCTGGTTTTGATGGAAGATTTCTTTACCTATATCACTGTCCATATTTTCTCTTATTTTTTGTTACAGCAAATGAAAAAATTGGTTTTGTTTAATCTATTTTTTCCCTTTCCACAGCAGGACAAAGAAAAAAAGGAGAAAGGAAAGGAAAGGAAAGAGAAAGGAAAGGAAAGGAAAGAGAAAGAAAAGGAAAGGAAAGGAAAGGAAAGGAAAGGAAAGAAAAGAAAAGAAAAGAAAAGAAAAGAAAAGAAAAGAAAAG
>JAOTQQ010000001.1:9438063-9459964 GCA_026546715.1 Gallinago undulata | reverse complement strand
AAAAGAAAAGAAAAGAAAAGAAAAGAAAAGAAAAGAAAAGAAAAGAAAAGAAAAGAAAAGAAAAGAAAAGAAAATCAGTTACACCAAAATAATGTGTGCACTTATACTATCAAATAGCTCTGCTTCTGGTTCGGTAATGGTCCATGGTACATGTAGATTAAGCTAAGAGTTGCTTTCTCTCCTAACCACCCTGAGCTGAGGGGATGTCAGGATGGACACCTTCACCCAAAACAGACTTTAACTGAGAGCGCTTCAGCAGGTGATAAGAAAATTATCTCTGATCCTCTTGCCTGAAAAGCATAGATTTCAGCAGGCAAAACAACAACCTAAAGAGAAGACTTGTGTGTCCAATGACTTGAATGACTTTGTGTCTGCACTTATGCCCCACACAGCCACCCATCTTATCTTTTACTTGAAGGAAGCGCTCTGGTTGGACTGTCATCAGTGGTGACACATTCATCTCAAAAGTACCTGTGAGAAACTGACATTTTCCTCACACACAGAAAAAAATACACTGCCAAAAAGTTCCTGCCAATCTTTGTGCAAAATCATCTTAAAAATATTGGGGAAAGCCACTGCTAACCAACAAATGTTGATTAAGCAGTCAAGTGGTTATTAATGGTATTATTACAGCTGCTGGTATTATGGAAGGATTATGTTAGTGATTTTTCAGAAAACAGCATCTGCAGAAAATGCCTTCTTTGTGATCAACCAGGAAAAACTCTCAACAGGTGTTAAAAATGGCATACCACCATTCACGGCACCTAACCTTGTCCCTTTAAAGCCAATAAAATGTAATTGCTCCATTGCAAAAATATGTAATGAATCAGAAATTAAACAGTTCAAAGAAGTGAAAGGATTGATGGTGGATGCTCACACTTTCTGTTTCTGTATATATCACTTTTTTATGTGTACTTGTTGAAGGTTTTTCCCCATGCCTTTTTATTCTTACAAATGAGCTGGCAAATTACATTATTGCAACTGGAGCTTAGAATATCCCTTCTCATCTATGAAAACATCCTGCAAGGTGTCTGATGTCATTCTACCTGCTCCAGAGCTTGTGTTCAAAGACTCTGATCCAAAACCCACTGAAGCCCATGGAAAAAGTAGTTCTATTGAATTTCAGGAAGGTTTTGACCAAGTCTAGAAGTAAAAATTTGAAAGGTTTGTTTCTAACAGCAAAAAGCCCAAGAAAGTTCTCTGTTAACTTCCTACTTTTTCTTCTCTGCTCTTGCATGAAGGAATCTGACCAAGTAACTGCACTGTTGCTTACTTGTTTCTATTAACACAACTTTGTATTTATCTCAATGAATCTAATTTTTTTCATTCTCACCCTTGTATCTCTTTAGTTCATTCTCTTGCTCCAAGATATGCCTTCAACTGTCACAGTTAATTCACTGGCTATGAATCAGTGGAGCATATTACACCTTACCTAATTTAAAATTTCTTTAATGTGTCATTGTTTCTCAGCTGGTCTTTTACATGGCTGACCACTATACCTTCTAACACATGCACAGATTTGGGAATAGAATGCTCTTACGTGACCCTCACTTGACACACTCACCTCCATTTAAAAACTCACCATTAATGATTACTTTCCACATTTGGTTATTGACAATTATGCATGCAAATTTCTCTAGATTCCCTCTGAAATTATAATTTCTAAATTTAGTAAATGCCTCGTTTAAACGATACTTTATCTGATGACACAAAAAATCTGTCAGAGGAATTGCCTTTTGAAAATATCATGCAGATATAATTTTTGTACCATGTAAATCAATTAGGTGACTTCATTGCTGATAAAGGATCCCTCCAAAATGGGATTAATAACACACTTCTGTTTTAAAAGTTGTACATATACATTCATATTTCTAAAGAACTGACTTAATAGAAAAGCAAGACCCACAGGGATATTGATACTTCTGTGATCAAAGCAAGTTTGATTACTCTATTTACAACAAGATCTGCAGCCACAGAGAGAGCAAAACAATGAAAAATGGCTCACAAAGTTGGCACTACACATGTGACGCAGGCCATGAGCGGTATGTGAGCAAGTGACACTGATTCCAGCATATTGCAACAACAAAGTGATTAACTCCACCATAATAATAATACTCTTTAATGCATCTTTCAGGGGTGTAATTAGAACTAGTATTACCAAAGTGCCAGCTGAGACCTATTATTCCCTGTAGCATGTGCTATGCTACAGACACAATAAGAGAGCCACTTCATACTAGTACAAGATGTGGATATATACCATCCCCTACATGTCTGTGTTTCTGTTCGTATGGAAAAGTAACATGCAAAATGAAGGTCTGTGGTGAACTATAACTACTTCCAGGATCTGGAAACAGGGAGATCAAGGCTGCTCTCCAGAGCACATTTGCACTGCTGCAGAATAAAGGAGGTTTCTTTCCCACTCTGTTTTTCATATGTTTTACAGAGACTGAGAAAGTTGTTAGCTTTCCTTTCTTCATCATGGCAATTGTATGGTAGTGTTCACTTTTCTAAAACTTGCAGAGATACACTGTGAGATTAAACTCTAACTGCTTTCATATGTTAAAAAAAAAAAACAAGAAAAAAAAAAAACCAAACCAACCAAACAAAAAAATATTCAAGGATATGGTTAGTCAGCCAACAAATCCAGCTGGGGTTCCTGGTCCTCCACTGTGTAAAATGCTCTCAGTCCTACTGAAGGTAATAGCAATTCTTTTTTGTGCCAGCTGGGGATCTAGCCCATGAGGCTGTAACACAAACAGGGTAAAAAATCCCATCAAACTAAATATAATACATATAATTTAGGCTATCTCCAAGGGCTCCTAAACTAATAAAACCAGAATTGAGAGCAAGGACATAATTAGGTCTATTTGTGTCATATTTAATTTTATCAATGATATGACTAATTGGCCCCTTTTCTATCTGTTTTCATTGTTTTCAGGCTTGGCTCTCTTTTTTGTTTGTACACTTGCCAGGAGTTTGATGGCACTGCTGCTCCCTGGAGTTAACCTCTGCAGGAAAGAAACATCTCTAGATTTGCACCAAGGCAGCTGAGAAGAGAAGGGTTGGTTCACCATTCTCTACAGACCTGCTACTGCATTCTCTGTTGCCATTAGAAAATAAAATATTAGACTATCACACTATTTAAATTTTTACTTATTTTTAAGTATTCTGAAGTAAGCTTTACTTATGTTTCTGTGACCATAATTTTTTAAAATGCATGACCACAGTGAAATAGTAACAACTGTTAAGTGTACCAGTCTGAACAGCAGGAAATTTCTTTTTTATGTGAAGATCATATTGCTCTCTTGAATTCACCATGTTTTTCCCCCTCTGCTTATACAGTGTGTAAAGTCCATACTGTATTTCTAAACTTACCCTACTGCTGGTTTGCATTCCAGCATTCTAATACTAATGAAGGAATTATTTATAAATTTATTCAGCATCATTGTTACAAGTTAAAATAGGTTGCTAAATTGTTTGGTAGATATTCATTTTGAATGGGAACTAAACAATATTCGATTTCACCTAATATATATCCTGCAAAAGAAACATAATATTCACTCATGAAACTAGCTAGAAGATTGATTGAAATATTATGTTGCATTATGTATTATGAGCAAAATACAGTTAATTAAAGAAAAAAGGTTAAGACCAAATGAAATATGAACTTATTGAGACCTAAAATTTTACATATACAGGGCCTGATTCTAAGTTACATGACCTGATACAGAATGCGAGTCACACAAAAACCAATCAAGCCACACCTTTAAAAGAAGTATAAGTGATAGGGTTACTGCTTTTATTGTCTTGAAAAGAAGAGAAAGGCTGCCATCCAAACCAAGCAAAGAAATATGGGTTACTGAAATTAAATTACTGCTGTGTTTTTTTTCCTTAGTGCAGCTACTACCTTTGGATATTGTTTCCGGTTCTGGTGTCCACACTTCAGAGGATTTGAAAGAGTGAGCAAAGAGATGGAGAATGTGATTTATAACCTCAGGATTTTAAATTTAGATCCAGATTTATCACATGTATTATTAAGCACATAGTATGGGCAACTAAAGATGGGAAAGAGTGCTACAGAGTCCTTCTGTAGTTACTACTGGTCTTTCAGTAGAAAAAGTTGTGTCCAGAGGGCAGTAGTATCCACCTAAAAATGAATCATCCAATGAATGTTCTTACATCATGCTAGTGAGTATGAAGATAACTCTATGTACCAAGAAATCAATCTGGGACAAGTATCTGTAAAAAAACCCACATTATTTTAGACCAAAAAAAAAAAAAAAAGGACTATAAAATATGTGAACAATAACATTACAAAAATGGAAATGTTGGAAATGTTAGTAAGTTTAGTTAGTAAATTTAAAATAATGTAAATTCAAAATTGGTAATTACTTGTTATAGCAACCTGTGTTCTAATTCTATTGTGACTATTGGGCTTCAAATAAGAATGAACTCAGAGCAAATGAAATCCTATATCCCACAACTTTGGTTAAACAACTTTATAATTGACTGCCACCAAGTTCTTCCTCTTCCCTCCAAGCCATTAAAAATCTACCTGTTCTGCACTTCTTTCCAGCCAAAAACCATGTGGGAACCAGATAGGACCTCAACACACATATTCCTTTGAGCCCGTGATGAATTCTGTCCTTACGTTTTTGATTTATCTGAACGTTAAATTCCATATAAACTACATAGACGGTAAAATGGTGCAGAATTTCAAACACAGACAGCAGATATGTAAACATAACAATAATTCCTATGTTTTTATGGTTGAAGCAGATTTCTTGCTTCTGCTCAGTCTCTTTGTGCTGTGCTGGACACTGTACATAGAGTGTGGGGAGTCAGCAGCTCTCTCCAGGTGGATGTTCCCAGAGCACAGCATGGCCCTGGCTTGGAGAGCCCAAACCACCCACCTTGCGGCATTTGGCTCCAGAGTGTGTCCTGGGAATAAGGCCCAGGGCACTGCTGTTCTCTGCCTCCTCTAGGCTGGTATCATGTCACAGCACAAACCATGCCAAGGATGTGGACCTGGCTCAAGAAACAGGGAAGCACAAGAGCCTCCATTCAACCAGACACTTTCCATACTCACCTGTTGGGAAAGTGTAAACTCTAGACTTTCCAAAAGGAGGTGTTTTCATGAATTTGTAGCATCTTTTTTAGGAAGGAAAAAAACACCCAACAAACCAAAACAAACACACCCCCACGTCTCCCCACTTCTCGAAAATCAATCATGTACCATAGCACTAAAGCTAAAAATTATAGAAACATAGTTCACAGAAATCCATCATTTTTCTAGTTTTGTTGACAAAGTCAGACTGGAGATTGGTCTTCCACATAACTGAGTCAAATCCCACTCTGAAATTATGTGCTTATAAACTGGAAATGTATTTTAGAAATACATTTGGAAATGTTCCCTGCTTTTCTTTGCAAATATTTCCAGATTAATGTAAAGAGATAGACATTAAAAAATGATTTTCTGAAATGTCTCAATGCTGACTTCCCAGCTTCTTCTACATTTCCAGTTAATTAAAGGTAAATTAAACCCAACCATGTCACCCAATTATAACCATATTGCCCATTTTATTACATGTGTCTAGGCTGACAGCATAAAGAATTGCCTTCAATAGAAGAAAAGCAAATTATTCTCTATTTAAACTACTGGGACGGCATTTTAATTCTTTAACACTTGATAAGCACTTAACAGAAGAGGACAAAATTACCTTGAAGAATCAAACCTTCTGTTTTTCAATTGACTTCAGTAACTTGAAGCTTTTTAATTAAGTACACCAGAGCAGTTTATTGCTTTAGCTGGTTCTCTGTACCTTTGAGTCTTCTAAAGTATAAACCCTTTTATGTGGTAATAACATTCCATATAGGTTTTCAAACAGCATAAAGGTATTGGTTTAGCCTATTTCTGCTTAGCTCTCTACATCTGCTAAGTAATTGCTTTTTTCTTAAATGAAATAGTAGAACACTAGAGCATGTACTTTGTATGTACAGACACTGTGGATAGTGTATAATAAAATCATTCATGTTGCAATAATTAAAGCTGTGTCAGCATTTTCATTATAAGCCCCATTTTTCAAGTGTTTATAATTCAGCCATAAAAAATTGTCTTGGACTCTTTCCACGGTATCTGAAGGCCAAAAAAATATATCCATAAAGAAGTTTACAAGTTTTGAACACTTGTTTTGCAGGTGTAGAGCCGAAAAACAATTTTGATTTACAAATGAAGTTTGACAAGTAGCCACTGGCATTTTAAAACCCAAACAAATCCAAAACACTTGAGATTATCAGGTTCATAAAACCTTGCTTTCTGTGAGACTGTATTAATTGCTGCAAATGGGTGTTGTCATCCCTCATCAAATTTGTGATTGCTCATGAAAATACTGGTAAATGCTAACAGTAAGTAAATTTGTAGCCTACAAGACCTTAAATCTAATAATGTGAAGTGTGATTGATGTATTCTTTTATGAATGCAAGTATATATACATTTAACTCTTTGTAAAGGTGCTAAATCAAAACCCTATGCTAAATCCAAGCGCTATGGAAGTCAATGTGGGTTTTGGCAGAATTTTCTCTCTGGAGACAGCAGTTATCTGTTTTTTTCACAGATCCAATACAGCATGGGCATCAGCTGTGTCTGCTTTCCCACAAAAACCTGTTAATGTGCCTTAAACCTGGTGTGCAGGGAATCGCAGTGATAAAAGAGTAGCTCACTTGTCATGTCATTAAATCTTTTCTCCCTGTCTGCTAAAATAGCTGCCAAGTAAGGTCACTTGAATGGAGTTTCTTGTAACAGGACAAGTGGATGGACTGAGGAACCACAAGTAATTCCATGAAACATCTAACAGGGCTTTGACTGGTATATCCCTGCCACCTCACATATACACTCATCAGCTTGTGGAAATTTGGCCTGGTAAGATGTGGAAGCACAGATCCATGGATCATCAAGCTTTGCTGGCATATTGTGACTTTGTGGATGCATAAGGAGTCCTTACAGAGCTGTTCTTTGCAATGCTGGCCATCTGCACAGCTGTCTCAAATCTCTACTTCACCAAGGGGAAATGCACACCATCTCTATTAAATTAAGGATGGAAATTTTTTTTCCACTCATAGAGTTGGAAACATGGTTATCTTTAATGTAAAATAACCCCTGTAACTCTCCTGTCCTCTCCTGTCCTATCATTGTTATAAATCAACATAGTAGTACTATATTACTTTTTGGCTGTGCATTAACCATTGGAAGTTCTGTCAGGGATGAATCTTTTTGACTTGCTGGTGGAGGCAAAAGGAAATAAGCTTTGCCCTACAGAACAAAAAGCTCTGAAACTACCACCCGCTTGCCCTGTTCACAGCCATTCCACATATTATTTGGATAGGAGAGTCATAAGTCTTCAAGTGGCATATCTATGGCCATAAAACATGACCATTATTTTGTGTTGTTTTCATCTTGATACATGTGAAATATTGTGAAGTCAGTGTTTCAGCTGCTTAGGTGGTATTTTTCAAGTATGACGCCCACAATCGTCAAGTGATGTCCCATTTTTCTATAGGCCAGGTTGCACTAGGAAGACCTTTTTAGGATGATACTGGAAGACTCTGCATGGGACAGAGATGGTATTGTTGGTAACATACTTGTCTGTAAGTCTTGTGACCTTATAGAGAGTCTATTTTTCCTCTTTAAAATCTTGGCTATGACAGTAGATTTGTTAAGCATTATCTTCACTGAGTCAACTACAAGACTTCCTCTGGAACAGCAATATATTGGGTTTACTAATAAACTAGTTCTTTAGGAATTTTACAAAACATGATTTATATAAAAAGAATTTTTTTTCTCGCATTGCCACAGCATTGAAAAGAAAATCTATGCTTTTGTGGGTGCATAAGGCCTGTGATTGAAACCCAACATTACTAAAACTGTACCACATATCAGTTCTCCAGATGAAAGGGTCTATTTGCACTGTGAGAAAACCTACTGAGGTAAAAACACTTCCAGTAAAAATCACATTACTTTGTACCATGCATGTTTCTTTCATTTTCTCCAATGTAAATTTTGAGGGAACACTAATGTTATTACACAGGTATGACACACATCTGTAATATGCACCATGTGAATTTGCTGTGCAGATATTTCAAAGACCGGTTTACATTCATGGAGCTTTTAAACTCCAACACAACCTTCTGTATATTTAACAAACACATTTTTGACCTCAACCCTTCCTGTGTGCAGTATTGTTGGCCAATTTGTCCCAATTTTATAGGCATTTAATTTCAAAGTTGTCAGAGTAACAAAATTCATAGCTGGTGTTACTTTAAAACAGTCCAAAATAAAAATTGAGCCCTGCTGTTAATCCCAAGGAAGCAAATGAGATAACACCAGAGTTGAATTTAATATAGTAAATCCAAAATAAGATTTGGAAAAAAACTCCAAACAATTTTATTGTTTAGTCTAGTTGAATCTTTTTCTCACTCTTAAATTTAAAGGGAAAAAATAATGGAAAAAAATTATTCTGATTCATGGTTTCCTTACCACTGTTTTCTGAGGTTTTACACTGGGGTATAAGCTACTGAATCAAACTGCTAGTCATTGTGCATGGGATTTGTGCATATCATGGGGTTCATATATCTTTATCACCCTTTAAAGAATAGCAGTAAAAAAAAACAGAAAGCCTTTACCATTAATCATTTCAAGTGAACTCACATTTTTCGAACAAGGACAGAGCCATGTTGCTCTTAAAATGCACTCCTTTGTTGTTTGTTTTGATAACATTTGCACTCCAGTGCCTCATAGGAAGAAGAGGGTAATAAGCAGCTTGGCTCTAGAAAAGCATGATTTCCAAGTTCTTCCTGCAGTTTTACTTCCATTATTCCTGAATATTTGTACTTCCTGTCATCAGCATCCAAGCTGCTCACCTCTGTTAAAGACCAATTTTCTAGTAATTATGACAAAAACCAATTGACAAACTGGTACTGGAACATAAGGATGATAAACGAGAATGTCAGCATTCTTTCTTATAAGCACTTTATGTGACCATCTACAAGTCCATATATTAAGAATAAAATTGTCAACAATCAACAAATCAACACCTTTTTACTGTGATACCACTGGTATTCACTAAATAAGTGAAAAGAACAGATTTATGGCATTTTAAGACTTTCATTCTGATATGGAGCAGCAAGACACAAAATGCAATCATTGTTTGAATGCACCAGAAATTTTGAAAAACTTTTATTTTTTATTACTCAAGGCTATTTAGTTTTAATATAGACAGCAGCAAGAAATTTATTATTATATCCAGATTTCCAGATTCCTAATATATTGGTTTATCATTAAATCTGACCTACTTGGTATCAAACATGATTTAAAAAGTATGTGTCAGACATTCACTGCCAAAACCTAATTATCAATGGACATAAGCTTTCTAGATCAAAGGCTTAGTTTCCATGGCAGTACCTAAAATAACCTCTTAAGTAACAGCCCATGGATCAAATCAGCATTGATAATGTAAGAAGAATGAAAACCAAATTATGTCCATTTCTACCTAAACTCACTACTAGAAGTAACTAAGATTTAGGAAAGTAAAATTTGCAAAAATGCAGTTCATTGGTGTAAATAACTGGAGTGAATTTAATGTACATGTCAGTAGCAATACTTGCTAACTAGATGTGCAATACATTGACTTTAGGAGAACAAAGAGCTGAAGTTAGAATTGATGCTTTATATGAATAATAATAATAAGACAGATGAAGAGAAAACTTCTTCAGTGATTGCTTATGGAAAATATTTTGGATTTGTGGAATATACATGATTTGAGGTTTTCCTGTAACCCTAGCTAATGTCTTGGTAATCTTTTGATGCTCATTAGTAACACATTGTTATGCCTATAAGCACTTTTTCTACATCTTTTTCAGTTTAAGACTCATTAAATCTTTAGCAGCCATGAGTAATAGTATCAAAGAAGATAATACAGGATTCATTGTGTCATACAATACCTATAGCTTCCACTACACTAGCAAATGGGAGTAAAATTAAAGCCTTCTGTAGAAACATCAGTTTTAGAAAGATAAAAAGACTTGCTTAATTTTTATGTCTTTAGTGAAATTTTGTTAGTAAACAATATAGCTAAATTATGCCTATTAAAAAAAATATTTTCAAAATGACTACAGAATAATTAACAAATTCTTTATTACTGTAAATTACTGAAGTGTTAGACACTGTGCTTCCATTATAATTCTTAAGTATAATTTACATTTTCCCATTGGGCTCTCAGTTGAACATGGAACTAATATAGCTAAATATCTCAAATGTCTGTGCCTAAACTAAGCTTCCTGTGGTTGTATTCCTACATTTAAACAAAAGGCCTAATGAAGGCAAAGTTAGGCCTGAACATTTAGGTGAATAGCTTATGCTTTCACATCTGAATATTTTTTCAGATCCTGAATTGGTTTTAAAAACGGATGGTATAAGGAGCATATTCCTGCAAAGTACACCGTATGAGAAATAAATACTGTTGCTCAACATATTGCTACTTGCTCTTTTTTAGGTAAGGGTAATGACTATCAAGTTTATGCATAATACCAGAACTGTTATGCTCATGAGTTGTAACTGAGGTCAGGATTAGGTTTTATTATATAAAAAAGCCATAATTTTCATGTTCAAATTATTTTAGTCACTGAAGCCTACAGAAGAGGTCTTGAAGGATCCAAACCCCTATTTTAAAGTGGGAAGAAAGCATAGCACATAATATTTCTTGTTACCATATATGTGTAATATGTGTGTGTATCAGAAAGATGGTGAATGAGAGAAAAGAAGTGGATTAAGTAGTTACATTGCACACACTCAAAACTCACAGCCATAATAAATAAATGGGAAGAAAAGTTATCATGTGATGTTTATTTAAAATATTTAGAAGTTGTTCTATTGCAAAAATGCAATACAAAATAATAGATGATACTGTAACTTATATGTAAGTGTAAAATGTCTGAATTAAAAAAATATATTAAACCCCAACAGTTACACAGTATGTATGATCAAAACACATGATACCTTTTTAGTTTACTTGAATTAAATTGAAATTAATTGAAATGAAAACTGGGATAAATTTTGTCAGGTGTGTTTATGTAAATAGAAACTTATCAGTTGGCAGCATCTTCATTCTTTTTTGTTCCTATCGCTAAATGCCTTACAGAGCAATGAATTGCTTTAAAAGCAAAAGGTAAAGTACTACTCAAAATTTATTAGATTAGTAAAAACAGAGTAATTTGTTTTGATCTAAATACTGGCAGAGTACTTGATTTGAGTATGACAGGGAGAATGTGCCCCAGAACTCTCTTGCCTCATTTGTGTTTGGTTGTACCTTAACCACATAGCTATAGTGCAATACCCAGGACCATTTTTTACATAGTATTATTAAGTGTAGATTGTATTCAAGATACACACATTATGCAGCTGACATAAGGTAAGCAGGAATTTCTTGTGAATTCACACTTCCACCTTGCAACTGTGAAAGAAAACGACTGCTGATTATGGCTTTTAAAGTCTAAAAGCTATTTTCCCCGGGTTAAATTTAAGGGAGAGAGAATGCCTATTGGTATTTATTGGTTATGCTATTTATTAGTGATCCCATTCTTTGGAAATGACTTTCTATTAATCACAGTCTGACCTCGTCATTAAGGGGCAGTTGTTGGAGCCAGAGAATAAGTGCGGGACTCAAGTGGATGAACTGAACTGCTAGTGTTCATGCACTAGGGGAGGCACAATGAAATTAGATTCTCTCCCTGTAGGGGGTAGATGTTGACCGCCGTCTGATGGCAGAAACTACAGGTCTAAATATTTCTTCTGAGACAGTTGTTTTACCTTCCTAAATTTCCAACTTCATGCCTTTTAAATTGCCATATTTAGAAGCTTACTGGTAACAGGCTGGATGGTTTTCAGCCGCAGAGTTAGGCTAATGGCTATCTTGCACAAAGGATAACTGTAGGAGTCTAAAGACATGGCTAATTAAAAGGACTATACATACTTGTCTGTCCAAGAGCAAAGAAAATAACTCTTCTGCAGAAGGGAAGACTACTAAAGGCATTTTATAGGCATAACTGTGCAGACTCATTTGTTCCATCCACTTCCAGTGTTGACAGCAGCCACCAACCTGAGTAATAGTTCAGAATAAATTAAGCCTAAAGTGAGAAGTGTCATCTCATTGGGTCCTCCAGAAAATAAATTCAGACATACTTCTGGTATGCATTCTTGCAGTGTGTCATCATCTGCTCAAGATGCTGGCAGACCCTTTTTATACTGCTTGTGTTCATTTCTCAGACAGAATATTTTGTATATGCAATGGACAAATTCTTTTACATTGGCTGACATTCCACCTGAAAGTCCATCACAGTAAGCTTGTTAATGTGCTTCAGGATATACAGAACAGTAGTAAACAGACTCCCAATAGCAAAGTAAAACTCTGGTAGGAGGCTTGAAGAATTTGCATGTGCTAAGATCAAATCTTGACTTCAAGTTCAAGTGCAGTTTAACAGCGAATCCGAAGTTGTAAATGCAAAGTAAAGGCAATTTTAAGGCTGCTTTAAACCAAGCATGAAAGACTGAGGAGTCAAAGTTGAGATTCTATACATCTGGTTTTAATATGCCTCTTGCATTTTAGACAAGCGACCCTCTTTTTTTTTGTTTCAAGCTTTACTATCACTGCAGTTGATACAGTTTGTTAGTTTATAGTTTGGCAACATTTCCAGTATGTTTGAATTAATGGTTTGGCAAACAAAATAAGGTAGCTTTCTTTTTCAGGTTAAATTACTTTTAATTTTTTATGCCTCACATTTCTAATTCTTGCTTCCTCCATCTCACTCCCCCCTCCCCCCCCAAAAAAAAAAAGAAATACAGAGGTTTAGAGTATTTTACTTTTTTTCATTTAACGATTATCATTTGAGCATTTTATAACAGAAATTATTAAACCCTACTTCTGCTCAACAACCAGATATTGTACAGACACATATCTTATTAGAGAAATGGACCTAAGTGTTACTGATATCATTATATAGCTCAGTTTTAGATAAGAGAGCTGCTTCAGACCGGCTGCGTGGTCTGAGCAATCAGACTGAAGTAACAGGACAAGGGCACAGTGTAAAATGAAACAGGAAGAAATACACAGGGGATCTGCATGCAAACATTATTCTGCTTCATTTCTGCACCAGCCTTTAGAGGATTCCCTCAAAAGTAAACACAGTTAATTAATTCCCAAGTAAAATAAGTAAACGTAAATTTTCCACTTACTGTGTGCTCTGCTTTGTCCGTGCACTGAAGAAAAGAGACAGTTCTGCAGCGCTCACCTAGATCCAGGTTGCTTTCTAAATTAGTCATACATGTAAGCTGGACGAGGCTCATTGACTTTTTAACTGTGCAAAGAGCAACCCATCTCACTGCTGCTAGACAACCCTTCAGGACACTGTGCTGAACTTCAGCACAAGAGCACAGCATCTATTACGCTTGAGGCTCTACCATTTCACCTACACCTGGGTGGATCTATCAAGCTTCGTCTCTATTAGGGCGGTTTGAGTATGTGGTTTGGGGAAAAAAAAAAAAAAAAAGAGAGAGGGGGTGAGAGGGAAAGGGAGAGGGAGAGGGAGAGAGAGAGAAAAAAGGGCTTGCCGTTGTCACACTTGTTTCCTATTAAAGAGCCTTACGGTGGATTGAGTAATTGTGTACGAAGGTAGTCTGGCTGGCAGATGTGTGCAGCCCCAGTGGAGCACTAGATTCAAGGCAGATGGGTTGTACCAGGGCGCAAACAACACTGGAAAAAGAGAGGCGTGATTAAAACAGCAGACCACCGTTTTACAGTGCTAGAAGTGGGGATAGTATGAAAGCTCCCAGGAACTAAAGCTCCCCAAAACGGGAACTGTACAGACACGAGCAAACTGCAATAAAACAAACCTGATAAAGCGCAGTGGGTGATCAAACTGACCGAGTTATGCAATACTGAAACCATCATGATTATTAATGAGCCTCTCTCCCCTCCTCCTCCTCCTTTCAGGCACTTACATTGGAAATACTCAGTTGCAAAGAGCATGAGCAT
Source organism: Gallinago undulata (assembly GCA_026546715.1). NCBI lineage: Eukaryota > Metazoa > Chordata > Aves > Charadriiformes > Scolopacidae > Gallinago > Gallinago undulata. Next base: position 9,445,883 of record JAOTQQ010000001.1, on the reverse strand, counting down.
GGGTTTATTCAAAACAGAATCCTGGGCTACCGTACAGTCTGAGGCATCTTTTGGAAATGGATTAGAGTTGCTTTGAGGGTTTTACATTGTCTGTCAGGTCTGGTTCAGTTTAAAAGAAAAAGAGAAGCCGAGCGGTGGGAGTGAATCTGCCGTTAGCAGTTATTTCTGAGAACACTTGAAGCAAATTATTGGAGAAATGAACAAGGAATCCTTATTATAAACTTCTGTCTGACATGCATAGGGCCAAAATCAGCCCCAGTATAACCACACCAGTATACATCAGGGATGATTTTGTCATGCTGCCTCTCCCAGGTTATTGAAACTTAGCTACAGCAGATGGTTCGAGAATCCCTATTATCACAACAATGGTTTGTAATAGTACCCATTAAACTGCTACGAAGACAGCAGAGAAGGGCTACTTGTATAGTACTGAAATGATCTCAGGTGCAGAGCTCCCATGTGTGAGCTCATGTGCGCACCGGCTGTCGACTTTGAGGTTTAAGCAGTACTTGAATAATGTTTACCCACCTTTTGCTGGACTTCTACTCAGAAAAGATGAGTCTAATACAATTCCCTCAGTGATGTCTAGAGCAGCTTTTTCCACTAACAGTGAAAGACATCACAGCACAGATGCCTGCATCTGAGCTGATCGCTCTGGGATACATTTGTGGCCAATGGTGAGAAACAGGCACTACTAGAAGGCAGCTAGTCTGAGCCTATGTCGGTGTCTAAAAGAGGTCAAGAAAATCGCATACTGTTCCTATTGATTATCATAACATTTCAGATTTGAGTTAGCTAAGGTAAATCCACTACTCTGCATGTCTGATAACCAGCCAGTTTAAATTAGCATTCATCAGTAGAGTTATGATGTTTTATAAGAACTGAGATTATGGTCATGCAGCCCAAAACAATACTACTATAGTATGCTGAGATACCATTGTATTATACTATAGTACTTATTTATTGTGTATAGGGAATGTTGGTCCTTAATATCTACCAGCTGTTTTATCAGGCCGTTTAGACAAGAAAGGTTTATGTACAAAATCCTATGGATATTCCCCATGTAAGCTCTTGTTATTAATTTTTCAATAAGGTCTATTCATATCCAGGTAACTGAAACATAAAGGAAACATTAAAAATGGGCACATATTTTTCTTTTCATAGCAAAGTTGCTTTTTTCCCATGTCCTAGAATTGCTTTAGCACAACAGGAATTTCACAAGAATGTATTTTTCATTGGTCCCCAAGTTTAAGAAGCTAGATTTTTGGCATGCTCTTCTCTTTGAACAAATTTTCTTTGCCACACAAAAGAAATGAAGCAAGAGTTAGAGATTAATGAACCTTAAAATTTGTACACAGGAGTTTCCTATACCCAAAGTTAGAAGACATCTAAATTTAAAGTTCATCAAAAATCTTAAATTCTGAGTCTGGCAGTAGCAGAATGTCTCAGACCTCATAACACTGAACAGTTTTTTTTTCCTTTCTATGCCTAGATTTTTGGGATCCTTGGAAAGTGAAGGGTTACCTTCAATATAGAAGTATTTTGTCAGACTGCTGAAGGAGTAGTCTTGTACAAAATGGACCTCAAATTTTCAAAGACAATCAAGTGGATTATAATAGAAATTCTACTGTCCAGCTAATAACAACAGGCTTGCTGGAATTAGATGCTTTCAATGCCTGCACTTTTCATGAGATAGGAAAGGATTCTCTCAGTTTTCACATGGGAGAGCTACACCGTTTAACCTGATAGCTGAAATATTCACCTGAGGCAACAGAGATGGAAAATGTCTCTTTTCCTATTTATGATAGACTATTTATTCAAAGGCAGTTTAATGAAAAATACACAAACGGTCTTTGACAGGAGGCAGAGCTGGATTTGATCCCTTCAGGAAGAGAGAGGACAAGACCAAGGATCAGGATATTTATATTCCAGAGGAGTATTTCAACAGAAATATTTTAGAGTAAAAGGCAGCTCTGTTTCAGGCATCATTTCTGCCCCTCCGCCTGCCTTCTCTGACCTTCTGAAATGAAATCAGTAGACATACACTTTCAGGAAAAGAATCTAAATGAAAGAAGATATGTAATCTGACATATAAATGAGGCACCTCAAATACACAGAAGGTGACATTCAACAATGACCTCTTCTCCCATTTTTTGTGGCGTCTCAGCGCACTGGGTGCTGAGGATGACATTCTCCGTTCCACAGTGCTGTGGAAATGGTCAGGGTGTGTGCAGAAAAGACTGACTTTAGGCCAAAGAGAGATACACTTACCCAAGCGTCCCTCAACAGACAGTGAGGTCTACAAATGGCAGCAGCCTGTGGACAGCAGACTGGGGAGAACAATACTGTTTAGCTCTAATAATGTCTGTGCTCTCAGTTAGTTCCCAATACAAAATTACATAGGTTTCATTTTCTGTGCTAATTCTTTGCCAAGGTGACTGACCTCTGTAAACTACAGGTGAAAACAATCACGATCTGTGTCTTCTCTGTGCTCCTTATCCAACCATTGGATTCACTGGGAGACAGCATTCCAATACCTTGTGAAGATGTTTGCATATCCTAAGCATTTCTCACCTATTTATGCAGAAATCACTGCATCTATTCTTGAGTAACTGTCATGGAGTTCTGGCTTGTCCTTTAAATTTTTAAATAAGAATTTTCCTAGGGAATCTGTCTTTTGCCAGATAGTTCCTGGCATGTAGTTTTATCTGGCTTCTGAGAAAAGAAACTTCCAGAATGGTGGGCTGATTCTCCTCTCATTTACACCCCTACAACTCACTGATTTCAGGATAAGTCTCTTCCTGACATCTCCAAAAGTGTTAGGATGGCTCTGTTGTCTATGAAACTGTTACATGACCACCCACTATTAAACAGATGTTCCCTGGCTTAAAATATAAATAGAGTCTGGAGCGTGAAGCTGGCTGTGATTTATTTAGGTAACTGTGACCTTGTATGGAAATATTCTCACATTTTTCTTTTGGGGCAAAAAGCCCTTTGATTTTCAGCAAAAGAAAGCTCCTGGGCTACAAAAGGGCTTTTCCTTCACATATAATTATATTGAGATTTACCTGAGTTACCAAATGTAAAAAAATGCCTTCTTTGGCAAAAAAAAAATGTAGAATAAAAAATAAAACAAAATAAGAACAGAACCTGGGTCCATATCAAAGCTTTAGTGAAATGATTCAGGTAACAGCCTGCATCTCAACAAACAAATGATTCCAGTGACGTGTTTAAAAAAATACCCTGATTTTTAGTCAATATTTCTGATAGAATGTCTCTGATTGCTCCCTAAAAAAATCTCAAGAAATTATAAAGACTGCCCCATTGGACTACTGGTATTGCAGGAGGGACAGATGCTCTGGCAGCAGACTGGTGACAGAACGGTGGGTGTAAGGCAAGGGCAGACAAGGTGGCAACTGGAAGTCGCTCAGAGAGTGGGTTGTAGAATGATGGAGCTCACCTGAAGCAGTTGTCAACCTAGGGGTTTCATCAACACTTCCTCTCTTTGTTTTAGGGATGGGTAGAAAAGCTCATAGAAACTACACAGTCCTTAAGAGGGTGGTGCCAATCTTCTAGGCTTAGTGGTCACTCCCTGAAACCAGTGGTGGAGATGCCTACATAGCTAGCTCTGTAGAAGATACTCTGTGTGGGCGTTAGATCAAGCTCTGTCTAGCGGTTACACACTGAATGAACACATTATGTCCAGCAAACCTGTGTATTTTTTCAGAAGGGATGAATTTGTGGGGAGAAGGATGCAGAAATTTGTAAGGGAGGAAAAATGGGATGTTGGGGAGCAGCTTGCTGTATTGCCAGAACAACTCGTCCCACCTCCTGACTGCTCTCAAGCTGCCTTTGATGAAATAACCTGTCCCTGAGGATCCTATACAGCCCACACACTACTACAAACTGAGCACCTCTGACTTGGGCCAGGAGAATTAAACTGCCCTCAAATTGTTTTCTGAGCCTGGATAATGAGTTGTGTGAGTTGGATGTAACTGGAAGGGGGAGGACAATGCCCATAACTTTGGCTGCCGCTCGCTGCTGTAGGAAGAGTTCAGGGCCAGGGCTAGGCCTTGGGGAGGGCAGTCTCACCTTCTGTTAATTCTATAGGGTCTCCCCCCAGATAAAACTTTTTTCATTAAATTCTCTTTATGCAAACTTATGGTTTTTAAATGAGGAAGCAGTTCTTATTCTGAACAGCCAGACAGGGCAATTTATTTTCCCAGGTTTCTGGGCAAGGGCTTGAGATGGTGTCACATAAGAATTTAGCAAGAATCTGTAGAAATCAAACCCAGGAACTCTCTACTGTGACACTGTTCCTGGAAAAAAGATTACAATTTTGTAGCTAGATAAATAGTGTACGATAAATAAATTACACTAAAACTCAAGATTCTTTTTGTGGTTACAAAGTGTGAATACTCACTGCATCGAGTATAGCAGGGATTGCATAGCCCTAACTCAAACATGATGGGAGGCGGTAGAGTGGAGAAGATGCACAGGCACCATGCAACCATGTTGTATGTTCTGGGACCGTGCCCAGCAAGTGATAATTGGGATTGTCACCTCTAAAAGCAGTTACTTAGACATGGAAGAACTTCAAATGTAGAGAATACTGGGGTCAGAGGTCTAGGACATGCTAGAGGAAAAACAGATGGTTTAAATGGTCTGTGAATTAACAGAACAAAACTAACCAGTTGGTGTAAATGGGTTTGAAACTAGCCAGATGAGTTGGGAATTACTAAATGTGCTGTGGGGGGGAACAGAGGATGGAGGGGGGGTTGGTAATTGAAGACTTCTTGCCCTCTTAGGACAACAGTTTGCCTATGAGAGGTAACAGACCAGATTCTGCGGCTGTAATTTCACCCAAATCTTGGTCAATCTGATAGTCTGACAGTGCTGAAACCAGGAGGTGCCTTTACTCCCCATGTCCTGAAAAGGGCGGGAGGGAGGAGCTGTGGGCTGGAGGCACTGGGGCTTCCCTTTTGGCAGTGGTGAACTGCAACATTGGCTCACAGCAGCTCACAAAGCCTCAATCTAAATTTTAGTAATTTCTTACTGCTGCAAAAGATGTGTTAAATTGTGTAGAGCTTTCTCAAATATTGTGTGAATATTACACAAAACAGAGGCTTATCATTATTCCATCAGAAGCTTTTCTATCAGCTTGACAACCACAGCAGTTGCAGAATTGGGTCCATTTCTGCATTAATGCCTTTAAACACTTAATGACAAAAGTATTTGTGAATTAAAATCATTGACAACAGAATGTGAAAGAATTGTACACTTATAGATTACAGGACTTTCTAAAACGTCCTTCTGCATTGCTGTGCCCTCTTGAAACAACTGATTTTTTTTTGTAGAGAATTCATAGGTGCACACTGCTATTTTTTTCAGCTATATTACAGAGAGAAGGAAAGAATGTTAACACGGAGAACATGTTCATAAGTTTTTACTACTGTCTCCTAGTGGAGGTGCTTAGGGAATTACATCATGGTGAGTCGTTCCAGCAAGAGCATAGACATGTCTTTCTGGTTGTTTTTTCAGCAATTACCAGCGGTTACCGGTAGGTAATAAATATTTCTGTAGTGACTTATTACTATGCTTCTTAGCAGTGCTGATAAACTTGGGTTGCTCTGCTCTTGCAATAAAACAGTTGCATCAAGAAACCAAAACCTCAGATTTAAGAGTGAAAAAGTATAAAAAGCAGGTTAGTATGTTTTAGGAGTCATGTATCTTATCCTCCCCCTCCTTCAGTAGCCCCCATTAAACCTATTTCTTTCTTGTGAAAGTGGCTAAAATGCAGACTAACTGAATAGGTCTAGAGTGTATAGAGCAACATAGTCTTTCCTCTCAGTCCAAACTTGAACATATCACCCTCTACCTACACTACAAAGTTTCTGAAATCCTCTAAATAATTCAGCAGACAGAAAGGCTTCAGAGTACATCCTCAGCCTTGCCCCCGTATTTTTTCTGATATGATTCCCAAAATTGGAGAAGCAGTGGAAGTTGGTGGTTTTTGAGGTGCTCTTGGGTAACTTGCTTTATATTATTACTCACCATCTGTCAAAAGGCAATGATGCTGCCCTCCAGAAAGGTGGTTTGAGATTTATGGATGGCAAATGCGGAACAGGCAGTAGTTTTTATTATATTACAAAGTGGGACTTCCACAAGCTTAGTTAAATGTCATAAAATGCATACTTCAGCAGGTGGTTATGTATTTTTCAACAGCAATGTATTTTTCTGTAATTCTGACAGGACAGCAAGCTGCAAAGGGAGAGAGAAATCAATGGCCATTTTCTTACTATTTTAAATTTGCATAGCTCTGCTGAATTGTATCAGGTTCTGTGAGCTAAGAATTGGGATTTCCTCAGTTTTACTACATATAGGATTTCTCTTTCTCTTTGAAGATGTGCTTCTTTGATGTCATCAGGGGAAAATTCTTTAGGTCCTTTAAGTGATGATATTGGTATTTCTATAAATAAAATTCTTCCTTCACCCTACTTTAAAAATTTTGCATATATGAAGCTCCTGAAGTTTGTGAAACAAGGAACTTTGATTATGGATGTTTGGCCTATTTACATGTAACTGTTAAGGAAGACAAAGCTAAAGCAAATCTTGAAGCCTTTTTACACAGGAAATTTCAAGTGGAAGTGGAAGCTGTTTCTCATTGTTGAAATTCTCATTCTACAATAATTTCACATTTCAGAGTGACATGTTACATGTGTCATTTTATTTATGTTGTGGAACCCTACAAGGCAAATGCAACCTATTTAGTAAGTCCAGATTTTGCTATGACCACAACTTAAAAACACAGGAAGTTCAGTTTCTTTAACATAACATTTGCCTCTCTCTCACTATTCATAATTTAGTAGTCTGTTATTGCCTGGGTTCCCATAGAGGGTTCTCATTTTGACCCTTTCTACTTGCAGTTGCTATCAAATTATCCTCTGTTTTCCTACTGGCCAACTCTCTTTCAACATCCCCCCACTCTGGCCTCCACATTCTGACTTTCCCCTGGTCGAGATAGTGAAGAAAATAAATGCTTTCCTGTTTAGAATTGCCAAAACTTATTTTGGAACCAAAATGAAAAGCTTGAGGTTTGGAGTTTATTCCAAATTCAACTCAGTCTCCAAGAGGTATTGGTGGCTTGATTGAATGGGCTCAGATTCATCTCATCTCTACTGCGATCTCATCACAGCTTCCTGACCTGGACCTCTCCATTAGCCTTTACCTTGCTTGTCTAACTGAGCAATCTGGGCTATGCTCATTTTTATCACTATATGACACCATTCAGGCTTTTTATACAAGTTCCACTTCCTACTCATATTCCTTTACCCCTTCTTCCCATTCCTTATGTCCCAAGCATAATTTAGTTTCTGTTTTATGCTCCCATTTTTCATTGTTCCTACTCAATTTTTCAGTCTTAAACTTAAACTTCTTACTCATTGATATCTTGCTTTCTCTTCCTGTGGCTTCCTCTCTTCCAACCTAGACGATTCTATCATTCTATGCTCAGTAGTTATAAAGACTGTTGACAGGATTTTTTAAAGATTCAATAAGAGTCATGCAGCAATAATATTTCCAGGAGATTACCTGATATTAGAAAAACTCAAGTAATCAGCCATAACTTTTTACTGCTCTGCAGCTATAGCTTTCCATATGTAGATTCATACAAACTGTCTTAAAGTCCTCAAAAATGAAGTACACAAAATATCTCCATTACAAAGACACAATGCAGAAAATATTTCACAGAATCACGGTGGTTGGAAGGGACCTCAGAGATCATCAAGTCCAACCACAAAAAAAAAACAAAAAAACAAAAA
>JAOTQQ010000001.1:9408214-9437963 GCA_026546715.1 Gallinago undulata | reverse complement strand
CTCCCACCCAATTTGGTGTCGTCTGCAAATTTGCTGAGGGTGCATTCGATCCCCTCGTCCAGATCATTGATAAAGATATATCACTTCCATTGAGAAAAATCAGTGAAGAATATTGCCAAAGGTCATGAAATTCTTAATTTCAAGCTCAGTTCCTAACCCTCATGACAATGAGATGACAATTTGTTGCAAGATAAAGCGTGTGTATTCTGTTTGGACTTCATCAAATCTTACATTTCTTTAGGTCTTGTCCCCTTTAGTACAAGATTCATTGCAGCTAGATAGATGAAATACTAAAATCACATAAAGAGGTCAAGGCTAACCTCAAGTTAAGTGGCCATTTGAAGAAAAACATACACACAGACAAGACAAGAGCAGAAATGCGTAATATGATTTACTTTCAATAAACACACAAGGAGTCAGAAAAAGCCTACCTGAAATGGGAAGGGAAAAAAAAAAGAAAAATGAATATTTTTTTACAGTGTCTAATTACTGTATGTGGAATGTTGAAGATTTCAACATAGTATGTGGAAGAATTAAAATACTGAGACTAGATTTGAAAATCAATGCTAGGATGATTAAGGTTTTTTAAAGATTTTATTTTATTCTGTTTTGTTTCTTTTTACAGCATTCCATGTCCATCTTTTTCATCCAGTATTCCCTCAAATCCATTCCTCATAGGCAGTCTGCTCCACTGTGGAGCAGTACACCCCACCCCAGGAATGACAGGTTCCCAGGTGCTCAGTAAGGCTACTGTATCTTTATTCTTGATTCAGGTTTTGAAGATTAGCAGTTCAATCAAATGTAAGAAAGTAGTTCTTAGATTTTTCTGAGGCCACTACCTTGAGTGAATGAATGAGGTAATTGTAAAAAAAATCCCTTTTGTGGTGCAATCAAACTTTTGCTATGATTTTTTGTTTTTCTTAGTTTAATGAATTGGTACAACTAATTTAGTTCAATTATTTTTTATGAGAAATTTGGGGACAAGTGTTTTCCTGAAAGAAGTCTACAACTTACTTTTTTTTTTTTCTTTCTCTTTGCTTTTCTCTTTTTCTTTTTCCTTTTCCTGTTTTCTTTTCCTTTTTTTTTATTTTTTCTTATTTGTCTTTTTTTTTTTTACTTTTATTCTTTCTTCTCTCTTTTTTTCATATGAAAAAATTAAAACTAAGTCTAAACTTGATAAAAAAAATCCGTTGCCAAAATTCAGAACATTTATAATGGAGATAAGGCTACTTTACACACAATTAAAATCATTGCATCTCTCTTCAGATTTTTGTTTTCCTCTCTACAGCTTTTTCACACAGGTTCTACCACAAGTCATTACACTAAATGGTTATTAATTTCATTTTAGTCTCATGTGTCTTTTCTACACACATTCAGATGTCATTTCTATATTAATTTACTTACATTTGCATTTTACTATTCTTGCTCGCCCTTGCTGTTTTTTCCTATATTTTTCTTAATTTAGCTGACACCTTTGTTGTAGCAGAGGATGAGGTATTCCAAGCTCAGAACATAAGAAACTTCACAACCCCCCAGGCTCTTCTCTGTTCTTTCCCAATAGTCTGTTATATTCTATCTGCTTTATCAATTACTTCTAAGCAAAATTCGAATAGCTTCACACTTTTTTCCTGAGTGATGTAGCAGGTAATTTGTGGCAATACACATATAGCAGAGAGGACTGTATCCCCATTTTCATTACTACACATTTCTAAACACTGAATTTCATCACCCAGAGTATAAATCACTGTTAGTCATACACTTAGTTACAACCTTTTGCACAGCCAACATGGTCAACCCACCCTCCTCATCCCTTCCTCTCCTACTACCCCACCAACGTTAGTACATTCATGACAAACAGGACTCACCAGGCACATTTGGCCATACTTCTTTCTTTGAAAGCTCTTCACAGAAGGAGCTTGATTTTCAGAGGGTCTGGAACAAATCAAATACAAATTTCTGGGGGCTATATTACACTTACTGTTTGTAGAAATACTTCTAATACCTACATGTATCAGACCACAGAGGATGATTCCACAGAAATACAAAAATAACATGTAGAAAACAGTGAGCTAATTATGCCTCTTTCCATTCAAAGAGAGCCTGTCTCGAAGGCTAGCTTTGGCTGTTTTAGACTTACCTGTTAAATCTAAGCAAGATGTCAAAATTTCCTCTACAAGAAAGAAGAAAAGTGATGGGCTACGAAATAATGCTCCTTTTGCATCCAGAACACCTGTTTTAAGAGGGATTAATGAATCCTCTGAGATGCTTAGTGTTTTCTTTGGATTATAGAAGGGCCTAGAAGAAAAGTCTTTTTAGATGTGCCAGCCTTGGAAGTCAACATATCCCTCTCCCTCCTTCACCATTCCTACTCTACCCACCCAGAGCACTGCCATGTTACTTCCACAGTCTCCACTTTAGGTAAAATTCATGCTCTAAATTAAGCTGTAATTACCCATCTCTGAACTATCCAGATACTGCTATGTAGCTATATGGGCTCCAGGTCAGTTGCTTTCCTGTTTTGGGGTATAAATGTGTCTGCATTCTTTTCTTGCAAGCAGATTGTGAAAATACCCAAAACGCGACACCACCCTGATGACCGCATCAGCACCAACAGAGTCAGTATTCTGTTTGAAGGGATCTGTCTCATATTTCAATGGAGCCAAAATGTTTTAATAGATAAAAGTTACATTCATGCATCCTAGAGTACCTTGTGCTTTTTTTCCCCTTTTTTTCCTGCTCCCTCAGAAGCTCTCATGCACATATTACATAGTGTCCAAACAAATTGGAACCTCCTGCTTTAGCTAGTGTCTTGGCAAATTTCTCTCTTCCTGGAGCTCATTCAGGATTTTCCTGGCTTTGTCTGTAGCAGAATGGCATCCAGACAAACCTCCACCTCCCAAGCCAGGCTTCTGACATATCTTCAAAAGCAAAAGCAGCATTTAGGAAACTATGACTAGGCATAAATGTGTAAAGCAAAGGCATACACCTTTCTCCAGTGGGATTGATTTAAGGCTTAATGTACTCAGAGTAAAGATCCTCACAGATATCAGGGGCTTTGCATTAGACCTATTATTGGCACCCCTTTCAGAATACAGATCCAGGAATGTGGAGTTAATTCTAAAATAATGATATGATTCTCACTGCAAATTTATACAGTTTATATTTTCTTAAAAAAATAAAAAAAATAAGTAAAAAGGAAAAGTAAAAAGAATCATTTCATGATGGTTTACTTTGAAGCTGGATGAGGCTGGACAAGGGCCAAGAGCTACAAAATGGAAGACAGAGAAATGTGTTTTGCTGAGCAAAGGAGTAGCTCTGATCTGTAATCCAGATATCTCCCCGATTGCTTAAGATCAAGTCTTGATAAAAACAAGGTTGTTTCTCCTCAGCTCTGATGTGGTTTCAGATGGAAGTTAAAGAACTCAGCACTTTTTTTTTTTTTTTAGGGAAAAAAGAAATAAAAACCAGGACAACTGATCCTCCCCAGGATAATCCAGGACAAAGTTATTCTTTCCAGAAAGATAGGATTTAATTTCCAAAGTTGTGGCTTAATCTATTTCTGTTTTTAAACCGTGGCTATATCATGTTCACCCACCAAGATGTAACACTACTGGCACTAAACAGTATTCTTTATAAAGCCCATGGGACATGCTAAGTATAAATGTCAGTCAGTCATATAAAAACTTCTTTGACAGCCTTACTCTGTTTAACCAGACTTCCCAGAGTAGCACAATAGTTAAGTAAGGTACAAATGTGTGTATGGAGCTTAGTCTTAGAAATTAAACTGTTGATGGATAGTGATGAAAGACAACCATGATCGAATGAGGTTCTCTACTGTCCCAGTGATTTAACCCTTTTAATTCTTTCCTCAGCTACTGTGATCTTGTTTATTCATCTCTGTATTCCTGTGGTTACTGGTGGTTAGTGCTTCAATTTATTAGTGTTGCTACTGCTATTCCTGTTATTTTTGCTGTTGCTGTTGCTATTGTTATTCTTATTACTGTTATTGCACTTGATGGCACCTTTTTTGTAGACAATACACTTATAAATGTTTCTAATGCTGTTTCATGAAAATCAGACCAAGTTTTAAATCTTTAAGGATGTTTTGAAATTGAGGGTGGATTCAGCCTACCTAGTTGTGGCTTCCAGTTCAGGTTTAGGGCACATTTAACTTGAAATCAGAAAAGACATAACATTAAGTTAGTTGTCTCACATTCTAATAGATGTTAGCAGTGAGTAAATGTCAATGCTATTGGGACTGGAGTGGGCACCATCCTGGTGACAGTGGTTTGGAAAAGTCCTCGTTAGTACTCCAGGCTTCCTGACCATGGAAGCAGATTCATCTTATGTGGTATGATCACAGGAACAGATTTGGGTTTTTTACTGATTCAGCTGGGACAATCAAACACAGGACTACTCCCTAAAACCAGAGTAGCACCTAATACAGACAGAATTCAATTATCTGTAAAGTTTAGTTGTTACTCAAATAATGCCCCTTTAATTACCTATGAAATCCAGCAATCCTTTGCAGCACTTTTACTTTTGTGAACTTCTTACGTTGTTATCTGTTATGTCCAGCAACTCCTTGTGTCATGTCTACCAATTTTCCGTTGTCTGTTCAATTAGCATCACCTCAGCCGGACCAGCTCTGCAGCCCAGCCATTTGCTTGTAGCTTTAACAATAACAACTGATAACTAGCTGTAGTGTGGCCTTCTGTACCAACATTACAGATCCATCAAGGTTCACATTGCAACCCAGCCACTCCCATAAGCTGATAAAATGGGTATACATAATAAAAAAATCCATAATAATGAACGGATTTTCTGTTTTCACATTGACAGTTAATTCAGTGGGAATTTCAGGTGGAACAATATTAGATCTTAGAAAAGTAATTCCAAGTCTCCTTCAGAACAATACCAAGTTCCCTAAACATTGCCTTTGACCAATAATGCCATTCTTACATTGAATATAATTGTGGTCCAAAATTACCAAACTTGCGCCTCCACAAAAGCTCAGGGGTGTGAGACAACTTGCCTCCATGCAACCATGCTCTAAATATCCCAGGTGAAAAATCTCCTTTCATCTCACACAGGAGACTGTTTTACGGTGAGACGTATTCCCTGCTGTTTGTCTTATCTTTAACTCACTTCTAATGCACTTTTAACTGTACTTTCTTGTATTTCAGCAAACAATAACTCTTTGCCCCTTGTATTTATGTATTTATGTTGTATGTGTATGGAGTTAATCTTTAAAGTGAGCCAACATAAGCACAACCCTCATTAATCAACATCTGGCCCCATATATTTTCTTTCACATCTGTGAAGTCCTTTCCAATTTGTCTACATCCTTTGAATACTCCCTGTGCTGTACCATAATCTTTTATACTCAAGGACTATCATCTCCCTGCGACATGATGAGACGTTCCTATGCAGGCAGCCCAATATCACATTTGCCTAAGCCATCATGCCGTATTGTGCATTCCTATCTGATTTAAATGTCTTTGGAGTATACTATTTCTTTATTCTTTCTTTTCAAGTGTTTGGGGCATGCATCTTCTGTCTTGCTGCATATGTGTATTTCTGTTTAATTTTCCCTTTTCCCTTTGTGTATTAGAATTCATGTCTAACTGAAAGTTATTTTATCATTTTTTGATTGAGATTTCTAGATTCTCAAAATATCTTGGTTCTATTTTTCTTTTTTTTCACTGCTGATTTCTTCTAGATTTCCCACTGTAGCATACAGTAATAGGTCTAATATTACAACTGCTCATTTTTCAGAGAATTAAGGAAGATTTAAAATAAAAAAACAAATAAAATTATCAAAAAATTCATCAGAACATGAAAGGCAATTCTACTGACCTGTACTCTGTAAAATAGGACACCATTTTACAGCTTAACAGGTTCTCCATTCTTATATGGAAACAAATACTTATAACTGATCTCTACATCATTCATGATTTTGTTTTCTTCTGCGTTAGCTGTTGGTAATTATCCATTTCTTTATGTAAGAATTTTTTGCAGGAAATTTAGCCAGTGGTGTACAGGTTCTTCAATGACCAACATTATAGGAGATGAATTTATAGGAGCAGACTAGTAGAACCAAAAAGCAATAGCCCAAATGTTATATCTATCTGACATTTTGGAATATAACAACAACAAAAAAAAGAAAAAAAAAGAACAAAAAAAAGAACAACGTGGTAACATGACAAGAGTAGTGCAGATCTTACAGAGGGAAAAAAAGCTGTATAGTAAAGTCATCCCAAGGGCCTAGCTGATGTTAGGAAATTTTGCTGTAGAAAGAGTGCTACACCATAAAGGGCTGTGTGACTAATAAATGGAAGTGTGAAGCTCGTCATATCCCCAACACTGTGTGGGTTTTCCTTACTTTCTGAAACCATATACTTATTGTATTTTCCCAAATAAAATATATTTGTGGTTTCGTATTCTCAGGACTCCTGTGTGCTTGCAAGGGTAGAAGGAACACCTGTAAAAGGTTAGATTATTAAATTCCTAAATGTTGGTGTTTTAGGTGGGGGACCAAGCCACCATTCATATTTATTTTAGAAGGACTCCCCTAGACATGTTATTGAACCTAAACCTGGTTACTACCACTGACACCTGGCAGGAGGGCTACATGTGCAACAAAAGTAAATTACAAAATTCCAGCAATTTTATTTCTTCATTCTCCTTAAGCGTATAGATGGACACGTCAGACTCTTGCTGAAATAGGTAGGAGCCTATAACGTGTAATAGAGTTTGGCCTTCTAACTAGAAACCCTCTGAAAACATTTTTTTAGAAAATTACAACTTGCAAGCACAAAAGAATTTGGCAGGAATGAGTCAACGTCAAAGCCACTTTCACTAAGGTTCAGTCAGCTTTTCTGTTTGACAACAATGAAAGTTCTGTGTAAAAAGTACTGAAGATTTACGTAGACTTTAGGGCTCTTGTGTGTCACTACCATGTAAAAGTAAGCTACAGAGTAAGAATGTCTAATATGTTTCATTTTCTTGTTTGGAGAGTATAAGGGTTTATATATACACATCTATATGTGTATATATATGGTCAGGGTGGTGAGACACTGGAACAGGTTGCCGAGAGTTGTGGATGCCCCGTCCCTGGAGGTGTTCAAGGCCAGGCTGGATGGGGCTTTGAGCAACCTTGTCTAGTGGGAGGTATCCCTGCCCATGGCAGGTGGAGTTGGAATTAGGTGATCTTTAAAGACCCTTCCAACCCAAACCATTCTACCATTCAAAGATTCTATGTATGTGTGTATATATATGTACACACACACATACAGCAGAAAGGATTGAATGTCTTTCTTTCTTTTTTTTTTTTTTCCAAGAATTACTGTAGTAAAGTATTCCATAGCTTAAATGTTATGGAATCTATAAGTCTTGGCTTTTCCAGAAACATTCAGAGGCTAGGATCCTGACTGGGTAGTCAGGATCTGGATAGCTCATAGCTGAACCTGAACACAGTGCTCCTGTCTCAGAAGGTTGAAGACAGTTGCCTGATGCATTTTCTTTTAGGAAATAGAATCCAAATATTTATGAACATCCTAAGTGAGATATTTTTGGACCCTTTGTGGAAATAAAATAGAAAGAGAGATAGAGATGGACAGGTTGTTTTAATTCCAAGCTTAAGAATTAATCAGTTTTACCTGTGATATCGATGTAAACATAGAGCAACCTAAGATTACTTGACAATAGAATAACCCAAATGACAATTCAGAAGAAAACCTTGATGAACCCCTAATTGAATCAATACATATGGAAAACTAATATAAAAGCCAGTCATTGTTCCAAAATATACTGGTTTCATTAGTGGTTTACCTCATCCGCTTTTTACTTATTGCTAAAGGTCACAATTAGAAACATATTTGCTTATTTTGCTACTGCTTATATCCCCGTTCATAGTATGAAACTGAGACAACAGTGCTTTATTTTTTTAAGGAATTTTCTCTCAGTCCACATGGTGTGAATTATTAACAAACTTAACTTATTTTTACTACAACTCATAACTGTTGAAAGCTGGGTACAATCTTCCACAAAAGTCATCGAGAGAGTCGTATACAGGCCTTGTGCAGATCTTTGTATATGTGGATTTTCAGAGTAAATCCTGATGTTTTACAGGTTGAGTTATCTGAAGGATAGTAAAAGTTGGATCTAAAGAGACAAAGATTTAAAACTGGAGACTAATTGTAAGTGGAAGAGTTTATTTTATAGCAATAGAGTGGAGAGCATCTGGATCCAGATTTTCATGGCTGTTTTGATTCCAGTTATTGATTGAAGCTCCTTTCTGTTCCATATTCATGTAAATTATAGTGCAATGGGTCAAAATAACAAGACACTCTTTGGAATTGTGCTAATACATCTGCAAATTTAAACAGAAACAGATGGGAAATGGAAGATAATTTTGAAGCTTACCAACCATTCAGATACAAGACATCCCACTAACCAGTCTTTATAGTGTAACATCCAGGCAAATAGCACTTATATGCCCTTTAAACACACAAAAATTATAGGAGCTATGTCTATTGTTTCCAATGTGTCATGCTGGAAATCCCTTTTATGCCATGTAATTGAAAATAACGAGACTAAATGAAATACAGTAGCCTTAAGAGTGAAGAGGGCTATGAACTCCTGGGGCTTGTAAGTTCTTCAATGCAGAGCAAATGCCTGAATTAGTGTTTCAGAAACTAGAAGATTTCAAACAGCTTTTTAAATGAAACCATATATGCACATTGCAAGTGCCATTCATTTTTCAATTATTTAGGTACTGATCTGTGTTTTTCTTTAAATATTTCATAAGTATTCAGTTTTAGAAAATATCAATATGTCTCATACCAAAACATCTTTAAGCTAGTATGCAATATACTATAATGAAGAACGTCCATGTGCATCTTAATTCATTCCTGAATTTATTTTTGTATGTGGTTTGAAAAATAAAAAATTTTGCTTCATCAGTTACATGCTTCAAACAAAATTCAAACACGAGTATTATCATTAACCTTCCTAAATTGTTTACTGTCATTACTTCCTGGGCTGTAGAATTTCAAACATCTTTGAAATGTCAATGTCAAATAGATGTCAGCAAGCAAATCAAGAGAGAAAAATAGTTCTTGTAAGAAGAAAAGTGCACTAATACTGGCAGAATAAACATTTAATAAGTAACATTTCTGTTAATCCTTGAGGAGTTTTTTTTAGAAACTTTTGGGGAAAAGGAGAAATTATGTCAGTAAAGTTTTTTTCATACTAAAACTAGGTTTTATTTCTTTATTTAATAATAAAATGCACCAAAAATAGGGAAAGTTTTTCAAAACAAACTCAATATTGTTGACTTACAGAACAAAAGAGAGGTCTTTACATACAAAATGACATTCATGGAAAATCAGACAGAATTCCCTTGAATAGTTTTCTACAACATAACCATGTGCACGTAACCATGCCATGCAGATTTTAGAGCTAACAGAGAGAAATAGGTTCCTTAAGGGCCTGAATCATTTCACTGAAGATTCATAGAATCATTTAGGTTGGAAAAGACGTTTAAGATCACTGAGACTAACCATAAACCAAACACCGCCAAGTCCCACTAAACCATGTCTACATGCCTTTTAAATACCTCCAGGGATAGTGACTCAACCGCTTACCTGGTCAGTCTTACCCAATGTTTAAAAACCATTTCTGTGAAGAATTTTTCCTAATATCCAAACTGAACCACTCCTGATACAACTTGAGGCCACTTCTTCTTGTCCTATCACTTGTTACTTGGGAGAAGAGACCTTTCAAGTAGCTGTAGAGAGCAATAATGTCTCCCCTCAGCCTCCTTTTCAACAGGCTAAATAACCCTGGTTCCCTCATCCTCATCTCAGAAGACTTGTGCTCTAGACCATTCACCAGCCTCATTGTTCTTCTTTGGACACAATCCAGCACCACAATGTCTTTCTTGTCATGAAGGACCCAAAACTGAACAAACTGAACATGGTACTCAAGGTGTGGTCTCACCAGAGCTGAGTACAGGGCAGGGATGATCACTTGCCTAGTCCCAAGTGTTTCTGATACAGGCCAGGGTGCTGGTCACACTGCTGGCTCATTTTCAGCTGGCTGACAAACGATGCTCCCAGGTCCTTTTCCACTGGGCAGCTCCAGCTACTCTTCCCGAAGCCTGTAGCGCTGCATGGGGTTGTTGTGACCCAAGTGCAGCACCCACCACTTGGCTTTGTTAAGTCTTGGCCCATCAATCTGGTCTGTCCAGATCCCTCTGCAAAGCTTTTCTACCCTCAAACAGGTCTACACTCCCACTTAGTACTGTCTTCAGACTGACTGAGGGTGCACTCGACCCCCTCATACAGGTCTTTGATAAAGATATTAAGCAGAAAAGGCCCCAATGCTAAGCCCTGGGGAACACAGCTCATGACCGCCTGCCAATTGGATTTAACTCCATTGACGACAACTCTCTGGGCCCAGCCCTCCATCTAGCTTTTAACCCTATGAAGAGTACACCCATTTAAACCATGAGCAGCCAGTATCTCCCAGATAATCCTGTGGGAAACAGTGTCAAAGGCTTTAATAAAGTCCAGGTAAACAATATCCTCAACCTTTCCCTTATCCACTAAGCAGATCACCTTATCATAGAAGGAAATCAGGTTAGTCAGGCAGGCCCTAACTTTTATAAGCCCATGCTGACTGGGCTTGATCACCTGTTTGTCCTGTACGTGCTGTGTGATGGCATTCAAGATGATCTACTCCATAACTTTTCTGGGCACAGAAGTCAGACTGACAGGCGTACTTCTGGCCCTTTTTGTAGATGGACATTATTTTTTTTGTTAGTCAGAACTGCTTACAAACAATTGAAGGTGCAATAAATATGTAACATAATTTACACAAATTTCCACTTCAAAGTGCCTAATTCTGTCCATTGACTAAGGAGGCACTAAGACTTAAATAATAATAATTAATTATTGCAATTACTAATCTCATTGTAAATGTTTTCAGAGTAGATATATAAAAAAAATAAAATTAATGCAATTCCCAATATTAAGAGACACATAAAGAAAGGACTAAGAAGGGTAGAAAACTTGTGAATTCTTTGACTACAGCAAAAAAAAAACGGTTTCTGGCTTCCATGTTAAAGGCTGGCATGTCACAGCTTTACTAGAAATTATAATATGGTAATTGACTTTAAAACCTCATAGCTTTATACTTCTGGCCTATAAAGCAATGCATCAGAAAGAAGAGAATTACCAGAGAGATTATCAGACTTGAAAATTTCATTTTTAGAAAACCTTTTTTTTTCCAATATAAATACAGGAAAGTTAGGCAAATCCTTCTTGTTCTTCTTCTTCAATAAGGAGAATCTGAAGTGACATCTGTGTAAAACACTTGTAAGACCACCAAATACTGTTCTAAATTGGGAAAATAAGTGAACATAAGGAGCAACATGTCTATCTAACATTACACATCACTGACTGCCAATTTTGCTGTTCAGCATTCGGTCAAGGCTTCTCTAGAAAGATACAGAAATGAATGGTGTATGAAACAAATGAAAACTTCCTGATGATATTGTAGCTGCCATAGGAAGATAATCACAGCTTACAGGAAAGGTTTTTGTGGGTGATACGAAAGTTATTGATGATCTCATTCAAATGCCACATCCCAAATGCTTAGTTGGGGGAAAAAGCTGGCATTCAATGTAATCTACACTCCAGTGATCCCAAGTTGTAGTGAAAGGTGTCCTTACTGGGGACAGATCACTCTTCAACCACATGTCAACCCAAACTACTTGAACAACTAACTTCAGATGTAATTATTTTAAACTGGTGAGAATGATTCAGCCTCTCTCTACTTCAAAAGAACACATACATATTTATTCCTTGAGCATCTAATCATCCTGTACACATTTCTCCTGCAATATGAAAGTACCCAAGATATTGCTTGCCAGTTGACTTGGGTTATGACAAGTAAAAGATATTCCAAGAATCACATATGAATATAAATGGTATCAGAGTGTGATTTAGAAGTGATACTTGAAATTTTTCCAAGTGCTGCTGTTACTGTGGGTACATTTATGCAACACCTTACCAGAGTTTCAATCTCAGCCGTGTGTGCTCTATATTCTTTTCATATATGATTTGCTACTAAAACATATTAACGTAAAAGAAATATAAGACAAAAAAAAGGTTTTCAAAAGAAAATTAAGAGGGCCAAATAAATACTTCTGTAACTAAATAAATTAAAAACAGAATGAACATGTGATTAAAAACATCACTGTAAAATGTTTTGATAATCTATTTGATTGTAAATGTTGTCATTTTATTGAAGGAAATTATTACATTTTAACAGTCAAATTAAAGTCAATTTCTTTAATTAGAGCTATATGAATTACAAACTCAAAGTCCGAATGAGTGCAGATTTCTGGATTCTATAGTGTGGAGGAAAGACTGTACATGAATGGAATTTTTAGATCAAATTGCTCTTTTGTAACAGCAAAATATGAGCTTTTTTCCCACCCAGACAATAGCCTTCTTGGCAGGAAAAGGATGATGAAATGAAAAATCCAAGGCAGAAAACATGTAAAGTGTTTTGAAACAATTTAAGAATACACATTTGCCAGTCAACCAGGAACACAGTTTTGCCCTTGAAGTCCTGGAGCCTGAATCTGAGATCTAAATAATTTTCTACCTCTTTCACAGTGCAATTAGTAAGAATTTATTTTGATTAACAATTTAAATAACAACTGACATGACTCTTACAGTACAAATCTCATTTTCAACAGGGACTTAAGCTTTTAAAAGTCTACGTCTCATTTACTTACAGAATTTAGAAATTCAACACTGGTATTCCATTGATTCCATGGTCTGGTGAAGGTGAAGAAAACTTCTTTTGCCTTCTGAATGACCAGAGCTCAACATCTAAAATATTAATTGTGTCCACCTCATAAAACAAAATAAACAGATCATAAAAATGAAACTTCCTCTGTTACACTACATCCATCTATTTTCTGCTATGCCAGTAGTGTTCCTGTGGCACAGAAGTCTAGAAAATATAGCTGAAATAAATGCTAAAGTTATGAGTAAAGCTATGTGCTCAAAAGATAATATTTTCTTTCAAAAGGTTATATGATTGTAGCTAATATCCAAGTTTCCCTAGCAGGGTAGGAATCACCTCAGGCAAAAAGATTAATTTCTGTATTTAAAGCAGAAGAAAGCTCTGCATGGTTCACAAATGGAGTACCATTTGGATTTGTCCTTTTTTTCAAGTTAGAAAAAAGTCACGTAGGAATGGTTCCTAAGGATAACACTCAGGTCTGTTGGAATACTCAGTGCACTCAATGTCTGTCATGCATTTACTGTTACTATCATTGAGAAGAAACAAAGCAAGGGTCATCTAGCTCCATGTAAATACCCACACCTTAGCTGGTCACTCCAGGCTCACTTCACAGTCAATGAGAAGAAACAGGGAATTTGACACAATGATTCGTCTCATCCCAAACAAGATATCTGACATCAATCTCCGTGATCTGCACTTTAAATGACTTATGTGGGCATCTAAGGTTGAATGAGATAGTACAACAACCACTGGCCAACATATCTGCAATATAAATACTTCTAGGATTTGGTCATCAATTTTCTAGTACAAAATACTCTATTGTTGGCAGGAAATGGTATAAACTGAGTGATTAAATTCTGGGACCCACAAGCTGACTTGTTTACTGGCTAAACTTTTGAGCCTTGTTCTAAGCAAACAATTGTATATATGGTTGGACCACATGCAAACAAACCTAGAGAAATCATTCTTCATTCCTGCAGTTTTGGCACATTGAAAAGAAGGATCATTTTTTTCTATTTAATTGAGTTTACTTTTCATAACATCTCAATTTAATTTCTATAATTTTCTACCTAGAAAATAAAGCATCTTTAATTCTTCAGCTTAGTGTCATTACTAATAGCTTTAAAAGAACAGGAACATTCAAAGCTCTGTAATGACAGAAGACAACTCTCTATAGACCTAAGAAGACTTTTGATCAAGTTGATAAAATTGTTGCAGAAATGAGTGGAATACATTTCATGAAGGACAAGAGAGGCTTGTTTGTAACATCACTGCCATCCTTCACCAGCCCTCACTATTTTAGAAAAGGATGATTTTAATGATACAACATGTCTTGGGTTTCAGCTTTCTGCAGGAGACAGCTCGTGTTTATAGGTTTGAATCATGCGTATCACTTTTTGTGTCTCCAAGCGTATTGGAAATCTAGCAAACATATTCCATACACTTCCCTAAATCCAGTTCAGGACTGCACAATAAATATCATTATTAGGTACCAAATTCTCTTAATTATTTTTGGCAAACACCCAAAACCAAAGGAAAAATATATATCCCCTGGCATCTTTAATAATTCCCATTTGAACAAAACACTGAAATTCATAAGTAATATAATCCAGAGCTTTGAGTAATCCCAAAATAAGTATGCTTGGACTTTCAGTAGTTATTGCAACATGTGAAATATTCCAGCTTTTCTCAGAGTCTTCTTGAAACCGGCTCTGTCCTTGAGGTGTCAGATTAACACTCCACTCTGAAGACAAATTGTTCATGGGCAAACTGGACATATGAGAGCCATTAGACAGTGTGATCTACATTCTTGAAAAATGAAAAATTCTAGGCAACATTACATTTTATAAATGCAAGATGTTTATTATTACTGCACTAGCAATAAATGTTTAGAAACTGGAGAGGGTTCACAATGATTCTGACTAGGAACATATGAGGATGGAGCCATTGAATTTTGGCATGAAATAAAAGGTCTGGAAGCTATTATGTATTTAGCCCTCTATGAGTATTTAATTATATCAATAGGAGAACACAATTTCTGTTGCGTGCTTTGTGATGAATGTCTTCATTTATTCATGTTACAATGAATGATAGATGAGTTCAAGCCAGATGTGGGAACTCATTTGCAATTTGCTCAAATTATTTTAGTGATTTTTTTTCTAAAGTTCACAGGACACCTCACTGAATGTCATGGGAATTAATCTGATATATAAAATTTGATTTCTGCTTGAGGATTGAATTTGCTTTTGCTAGGTTATATGCAGATAAGTGGGAATAAACATCAAATGTTGTGTCGTTAACTGCTTTTTAGACACTAATACATGCTTTAATGAGAAAAATGGATTTCAGTTTCAGAGTCTCTCATCCAACCTGTCATAGAAAATAACATAGTTATTAGGCAGTTCAGTAGTACTCAGTTTAGATTAATAGATGATTCTGCCAAAAAACTTATTCCAGGTAGGGAAAAAAGAGAAATCCCAGATTACAAATGAAGTATCTTCAAGGGTCTTATTTTTTAAAGGTTTTTGGAAAACATCATGACACAGAAATTACCAGTCTATTTCTTGAATTTCAGTCCAATAGGTTTCTTAATAGCTTATATTTCCACTGGTAAAGTGAAAACACATTTCACATCATTGGTGTGAAGATATGTTCACTACACTAAGAAATAAAAAGGTGACAGGAACGTACAGTTAAGAAGCTATAAAATGTAAGGGACAAACTGGGGCATTCAAACCTGTTGATGGTTTAGCTTATTTTTTAAAAAGTATTGATGAAGACATTATATTTCAACTTATTATATATTTTGTTTGTTCTTATGTAGAAGGTCTGTCTATCCTTTGATTTTGATTGTCTTAGACTGCTTATGCATCATCCATTTGATCCACCTATCCCACTGTTATTTCTTTTTGCAAAAGTAGACATAAGAGAAAAGTTTACTCATTAACACAGCTTTTTTTACCTGGTGGCAAGTTTGTCATTTCAGATTCATTTTACTTCTCTCTACTTCTTTCAGACAGAAAGATAAGTAGATACTATTGCGTTGGAGACTCAGAAGGATTTTTTTGTTGATGTGCTGTAATCAAACCCATGTTATTCAAATGTATACAAATTATAAGTATGAGCAGGCTGACTCCAGGACAATCTCTCAACAATGTACAACAAATTATGTTTTCTTTTTAATAACGAATTATTGTTTAGCATCAGAAGTTATGGGTGGGGGGTTGTTGGTTTGTGTCAGGGTTTGTTGTGTTGATTGTGTCATCAAAATCACCTTTTGATGGTGATTCTTTAGCCTACACAGAGGTGTATCATGGTCTATCCTCCAATCTCTTTCCATTGATTTTGCCAGATCGCTGTTTGGGAAATATTTGTTGTTTCATAAGACTGTGTCTTGAATTTAATTCCTGGTCATGAACTGTAGGGTAGCATATTAAATATCATTATAATTCATTTGTGGTGAAGAGATCTCATTCGTATTCCTCAACTACCATGAGGCAGAGTATGGGACATAGCAGCACAGCACTGGCCACTACGATCCCTAGAAATGAAAGTGTTATTCACCTCGCAATATAGTAAAAATGAGCCTCATTGCTGGAAAGAATGCAGGCCACCATTAGTTTCCATAACAAAATCACTGCTCAACTGGACAGACTTTGACCCTGCCGCCACTCTGTGTCTCTGGTGAGATCAGCAACACCCCAGCAGAGCTTTAGGGACAGCACAGAACTCCTGTTTGTGGCATTCTCAGCTAGGCATGTCCTGCTATGCTCTCACTTCCAAAATCATTACTGTATTTGTGTGTCTTTTTATGACACATACAAATGAGGATATTAGATTGCGAGCTCAAAATTCAGTTAAATGATAGCTGGACTGCAGATGACACTTTGCTTATGGGCATGAACCAAGAGACCTAAGTTTTGTAACAGGCATAAGCCAACAACAGCTGGAAATTGATCTGTAAAATCAGCTCACATTAAAATTTTATGTGCTTCTATAATACATGTTTATATCTGCATGTATTTCTCATTTGAATGATATGGCTAAATGGGAAAAAGATGCATTGTTAATTACCTGTCTTTCCAGCAGTTTACTACCAAGTAATCTGATTCTTCCTATATCCGCAGTTCTAAAAATTATTTTTGTATTGGTCATTGTTATTCATTAACTCAGATTTTTTCATTTTCTTCCATTTTTCTTCTTTCTCTTCTTCTACTGTCCCTATCCTCATCCTATCTAAGGTTGCTATATACATTCATTCTGGAAATACCTCCAGTACACTATGATTTCTTAAATAAGAAAGCCTTCAAGTGAGATACATATTCATTACTTGATTTTGGGAAGTAGATTTTGTTATACAGTTTCCCTTCACTGTGGTCTACTGATTAACATAATCACAGTACAAATGGGGAGGATTCCCTAGGAAAAGTCAGTACTAATAACCTTGTCTGTTACCAATGATATTATCTGTGCTAATTGCTGATGAATTACACTGCTCCAACCTAGCTTCACCCATCCTTTTTCAGCTACCAATAACTATATATGACTACCAATAACTACTTGTATAGTCTAGTGGGTTGCAGGTGACAAAAAAAATTTATGAATTAATGGAAGAGAATAACAGAAATATGAGAACAGAAGGAAGGTGTACAAAACAAAACAAAAGTTTAAACTATATAATTACACAGCCAGTTATAGCCTCAAAATATCTATGCTTCCATGGCATCCATATACCTTGTTTCTATTATAATGTAGTCAATATGAAGCATGATTGTTACTATTTTGTAGCTATTTGTTACTATTTCTACTTCTATTTGTCCAAGAGATGGAAATTTACTGTGCTTTGAATTCCATTAAATCCTACCTTTGTTAGCAGATATTTTATCTGAAGCATACTATATAACTGACACAATTTTGTACTGGCCCAGGTCTGAATACCAATGAGATACGAAGAATTCCTTTTGATTTAATTTCTAGTGGGCTGGGAAGACATGATGTATTACATATCTGCATTGTACCTGATCTCAGAACAAATGAACAAGCAAGTCTCTTAGCAGAATCATCTTTCAACGCCGAGAAAGATTTTTTTTTGAGTGGTCTCAGTTGCCATTTCTTTCTAACACAATTAATCTGTGGTTTTCTCTTCATTGTTAAGACAGAAAGAGATATTAAGCCTTCTTTTTTGTGTAGCTCCCTTAGTAGAATTAAACAATAAAAAGCCATTATTTTTTTTTCATTCTGGCAAAAGAAGTAAGATAATATCAGAACAAATCCACGAAAAATGAATCTCTTTCAGTTCAGCTTAAAATGCTTTTTTTTACTTTTAAAAAAAATTTCTTGTATTTCGGACATGAAGAAACTACTAAGTAAGTGATGAAGTCTAATAAAGTATTGTTCCTGTTTCTCTTGGACTGAATTTGCAGTTTTAAATACACTATTCCCTGCTGTAATTCTTTTTCTGTGATTTTCTTAAACAGTGCTACATGGCAAATGACAATCCATTGCTCAAATCTAAAATGATTTGGCAAAAAAATATTTTGAACATAAAGGCAATCTTTCCAGACAGTATTGTCTTAACCAGAAAACTTTAATATTCTGAAACTGCTTTAATTGTAAAGCCTGACTTCTGGAAGCAGATTTGGATCATAGACATGAAATTGCAAGTTTTACACACTTTTGTTTAAACATCTCTATGACACCAGTCTTAAGACATTTTAGACTTATTGGTTTATGAAGGTAAAGAGGTTTTTAAAGGGGTACATTATAGACAGTGACATCAGTTTCAATGGACTTGTTTCAATATGATGTAAAGAATAAGCTTGTTGGAAGCCCATTTCCAAAGAGACCCACCTTTGGCCTATAAAACAAAATAAAAAGACTGGTGCTTTCCACTGGTTTATGACAAAGGTATTACTGACTTTTATGTGATGGAGAAGAAACAACAGAAAAAATACGTACTGCTTTAGACTTCCTCCTTACAGTCTCACTCACACTACAGTTTATTTAGTTTCCAATGCTGACATCTAGTAATGACTGAGTAACAAGATTTATAGTCAGGAAGAATGGGTCTTTCTGTTGGTTAGATGCTTCTGAAGGAATGGAATGATATAATAGTAAGTATTTGGCAACAAAGATTATGTGGAACAGTAGTAAAGCAACGAATGGGAGAACAAGATTCTCGATGTCACTTTGCTCTGTTATATTGCATTTCTGTAACCCAGATACAACAATATTTACTTAGCTGAACATGGTAGTCTGGAATTTAATTCAACAAAACTGCAAAGCCTACAGAGATCACAGCTAAAATTTATTCTTAATTACATTTCTCCAAAAGAAGAATGGGATATCTTCATATCAGTAAATTTCAACCTTTTCCATTTTATAGTGCCATTTTTTATTTCCAGTTTGTATTGCAAAGATGTTTATTATTCTTTCATGAATCCCTGAAGTGTCAATTCTCCAAAAACCCAAGAATAAAAGGCTGAAATGAACTGGACTATACTTTAATTAGTGTAGGAAAAAGCTTTTGTAGCAGAATAATTAAATTGTGTATAAAGATACAATTAAATTTTATAAAGAAAATTTGTACCCCAATAAAAATGTAAATATTTCTGCTTTATTGCCTATTTAGAAATAAAAGCATAAAAGTTTGTGTGCATGATTTATGGAGAAATAATTGAAATGAGGGCAGCAGATTATCTCACTCAGTATCAAGAATCTGGCAACAGATTTTGACTGGCTCATGGTACTTTAATCTTCTGTCTATGTGTTACATTTTCAGAAAAGCAATTCCTTACTTCCTCCCATGCTGCTTCTTATGTTACTTATAAAGATAGTCAGGATTATGTAATTTTTCCCTTTTCAAATTTAAAACTCTGATTTTCATGCTTATTAAAACATGTCATTCTTTAAACTTTTTCATTCTGTCTTCTGTTTTTTTTTTTTTGTTTTTTTTTTTATTTCAGTCCATGCATTCTTTATGGCAGACAGCATCCATTTGTATGGCTGCCTTTGCATCTGTGTGTTTTTAGAACATCTGGGACACTGGTACCCTTTCTATATTATATCAGGAGGATAACAATGTAAAGGTAAAATGGAAAACAGAAAACCAAAATTGATAAAAGCATTTAAAAGATTCTGTATAGTTTGACCAGGCAGTAAAATGCAGTTTGACAATAATTGTTTCTGTTACCACTTTCCTATTATGCTGCAGTCTGGGTAAACAAGTACACACATTGTTTGATAAGCAAAGCAGGAGTAAAAATTTCATTACAAATTTTAATGATAGGTTGCTGAAAAAAAAAGGACTATAATTTCCAGGGGAAGCTAATGTTCTGTTTTTCAGGTCTTTAAGTAGCTGACATAGCACCAAAGCACAGAGATTTGGGATTAAGGGCTGCAAGCTTCAACATTAGCATACAACTGGCAGTGAATGTTCATATGGGCTCTTTTCCCACCTCACCCCATCATTGTTTACTGAGGTAAAAGTATGACATGGTGTCATATTTTCACAGGTTTAAGAGTTTGTGTGTAAATGATACATTTGCAACAAACCATAAACTACATCACATCTAAAATGCAGAAAATTCTTTATTTCCACTAAAGTCAACCCAAAAGTTTGTTATGTGCCCTCTGCAAAATCAGCTTCATCTTGTCATCAATGACCTTTTTTTCCCTCCAGAAACACTACACAAGTAATGTATGTCACTGAACCAAGAATGATAAACACTGATGTTATCCCAATAAATACTGTATTACTGTCTTAAGGGTGACTGATAGTGTCCAACTTTATTACCAGGGCAAAGTTCCATGGGTAACAGCAGTGAACTGTCAAAGGTACTCATAAAGAAATAATAATAAGCTTACATTTATAAAGTGCTTTTCATCCCAAAGGAAGCAAGAGTACTTTCCAAAGTTGATACAAAAGAAACATACCAACATCTGTTACTAAATACAACTGGCTCTGAGAAGAGGACAAAAAACGTTTTAAGGCTGTGCAAAGTGTTCCACAATCTTTGCTGACTGCAAATAAATTGCAAATAGTGTTTATAATGAAGAAAACTTTAAGAAAACTCTTCAGCACTGAAACACACTGTGACAATCTTTTTTCAGTATTAAAAGCCAAAAGACTGCCATCTCCTACTCACATCACACACCCAAATTCTGAAGTTTTTTAAAAAAATCTGAATTCTCAGAAAATGACCAGGTCAATCTGTTACAAAGGTCCTAGAAATAAGACTGAATGTGGTCACAGATACTGAAATGTAGAAAACATTCAGGCAAACCTCAAACCACTTGAAGTCTACCAGAAAAAAAACAAAACAAAAAACAAAACAAAAACCAGACAAACAAAAAAACAAAAACAAAACATGCAAAAAGAAAGGCAGAAAAGATGAAAGACAAAAAGCTGACTATATATTCAGTAGGTTGTGGATATACAGCTGTATTAGTACTACATGGATACATAAACACATATCTACTATGCAAATACATAATCAGGTCATTGTTAAGCAACTCAGAGGTATAACAGGAAAACAATGAAAGCAATTAATAGGAAGGATTTTTGTTGGAGCATTCTAGGCTAGAATATATAAATGTATGGATGTGACCACAACTTTCTTCAGTGAAATTTTGAATTTATTATAAAATTTTGTGGTTTTTTCAGTTTTAATGGTTAATATGTTGAAGACCACCGTCTCCCCTGCAAAGGCCCTGTATTGGCTTTCTTGGGAAAATTGCAGAGCACAATCCTGACTACTGAAAAAGCGAGTCTCATTTGTAGTTCCAGAGATGTGTCAAAAAGACACCTGGGTGCTGCTGATATGCAGATTCCTAAATGCAGTGTTTCTAAACGTATATGGGACTGCATACATATACGCTCAAACATACACACAAATGTGCAAACAACCAACTATGCACACACAGATACAGACATATATAAAATTCTAGATGTACTCTTAGTACTGTTTTCCACTGTCCTGCTGCTTTTTATCCAAGAATTTTGGAGCACTTTGCAGACATTATCTAATAATCTCACACCATGGGGTAGGTAAGGGATATTACTGAGCTTGGATGTTTGTCCACTGACCTAGTGGGAATTCTTCTGGTGTTTCTGACAAAATTCTGTCAACCTCTGGCAGGCAGGTGAAAGCACAGTAAGAGAAACATGGAAACAAAAACAACCCTGCTCCATGCCTTCTTGCTGAAGCAGGATCACACCAGCTGAGGACACAAGTGGAAAAGGCATTTGAATGCCAAGCACATAAAAGTCCCACAAGGGCAAACATAGTAATTAGCAATGCATGGGAAAGCCAGTGTGAGGTAAAGTGGTCAGTTTGATCTTGAGCGTTATCATTCAAGAGTGTGACACTGAGATTACACAATGTCATGCAGGTAACACTAATGTTAAATAAATCACCCATCTCGAAATTTCTTAACGTCCTAGTTACAACTTTAAGATCAGACATGTTTTTGATATTTATAATGTTTTTCTTTGTTAGATTACCTAATGAATATAACAGGCCTCAAATGTTCAGTCCAGATTTCCTGCTAAGGTAAAGACTGTTTTCCTTATATCTTGTGGCTCACAGGTTTGCTTTTGGACACCTCATAAATCATTCACTAACATCTAAGAATTTGACAATTCCTCCTCCTTATAAACTCACTGCTGAATCAAGGAATACAAAATAGGTAAGAAACTTGCACTATTTCTATTTTTCTGATCTCAAGTACCTCTTTTGTGGATTTAGGGCTCTTCTTCATCAGCTGTTCTTCAGCCTTGGGTTCAAATTTGGCCTTTATTTCAGCTGCAAATGGCATTGTAATTAGTAATTCCAAGCTTTTCTTCCTTCTTGCCATGGACTATCATGGATTTCACCCTATATCCCTCTACAAGTGTTGCAATTGCTGGCAGCCTTTCGGACTGCAGGAAAACTCCTAATCATTGTCAAACCTTGGTATGCCTAATTAGTGAAAGCACACCTTGCTTTCATTTGGTTGGAAGGCAAGATAGAGATAATTGCAGATTATGGCCAAATGCAAACTGTATGAGGCCTTTATTCCCCTATGGATTATATAGGGGAACATTTAGACCCTGAGTGTTAAATTTCCTTAAGACATCTAACACCTGAAGGAACCATGTCCTTTCAGCTTGTGTAAGTAAGCAAAAAAGAAGCAATCTAGACCTAAACTTGTTAACAATAGTATTTATTTCATTCATAGCTATGTACAGATGTCATTGTCTCACTGAAGATAATGCAGTTCTTCTGCGTATTGGTGTAATGAAAGCAGAGTGTGACCCAAAAAGACTACATGTGTCTTAAAAAGCACTGGAAATTTAACTCATAAATAAATTACAGTAAATCAAACTGGCATTCCCTTCCCCAGTAAAATATTCATGTTTGACTTTCATGGAATTCCTCCCAGACTAAGGTAATAGAGGCTGTTCAGCTGATTTCCCCTCTCAATAATACATTTGGAGGGCCCTACGCTATCAGTCCTCAAGGGAAAAGAGTTGCTTACACACTATATTTGCTGGAATCAAGACTGCCTTCCTAATGATTGGTGAATATAAAAAGACTAAATTTTCTCTTAATCTTCCATGGTTTCACCAGATCACATTGAAGATAACCTTGAAGGTTTTGCACAATTTTCCTTAAAATTATTGTTAACTGAATAAATTCATAGGTATCTCCTTATGAAGATGTAAAAAGTACAATAAAAAGGAATAGACAAAGCAGAATTTTGTCAAAAGGAAAATATGTGTGTGCTTGTGTGTGTAAAAACTTTGTGCTTTTCTTAGAATACTAAGAATAATTTTTTTTTACTATTTTTAACTTTTATTTAATGCCATGCTATCAATTCCTTTTGATTTTATATAAGTTGACATTTCTTTTTTATTGTTTTATACTTGTTAGCCGACAGAATTTTAAGAGAAACTGACCTACAGATATGTTCCTGTTTGGCTGGACTCTTCAAAGGAAAAATAATCCTTGATGGACTGTGCAGACCAATGCTGTTGAAACAGGGATTTGACGGACATTTTCATTGATAAAATCATCACAAAAGAGTGCCTGGTGATCTGTCATTAGCAGTCAATCACACAAACCCCCACACCCCAAGGAACAGAAGGAACAGACTTCTATTCTGTGATCAAAGGGACATAAAGATTTAGAAATAAATGGGAGGGAAACAATGTAACAAAGGTAGTCCATTGCCTCCATTAATGACATGTAAATCGCTTAGCTGCGATTGCTTTAAGTAAATGCAGTTTTAATAGATTCCAAAGGAGTGGATGAGGATTTAGTACATAGGATTACGTAGGGTCAGAGTCTGAATATTAAAAAAGCTATAAGGCAGCAACTCTCTGCTACTACACATTAACTCGAGGCTAGTAGAGTAGATTGGTCTGGTTTTGTTCCTACATCTGAGCTACAAGAATCTCTGGAATTTCATTTCTTGAGGAATGTGAAAGTGGACTTAAGGAAAACTTGTATGTAAAGGAACACTCATCCTCAGAGAACATTATTGGGTTTGTGTCACTTTTTTCTCCTTTTTTGAATCTTTGCCTTCACAGCAGATGGAGATTTTATCCCTTTTCGTGGAGTGGTTACAACAGGCTACAGAGATGTTGCACCTGTCTGAAAAGTGTATCATGATGTGCTTAGTTCCTCCCACGAGATGGAGCAGCGGAGCTTAATCTCTTGACAGTGTGTACCTCTACCCAAAGAAAATAATGCTTCCTGCAGGTGCAGTGGTTGACAGTCACCTTGCATAGGTAGTCCACTGTGACATGTATCTCACACCTAATCAACTGAACTTAAATTGCACATTTTGAATGTCTCCAAACTGAGGAATCTTTTATACAGTCTAATAAATTTGGACAGGTGTTAAGAATGATACAATCTACCAGCGGACTAGTGCTCATGAGAGGCAAAAAACACCCCACAACTCTGGACATATAAAATGAGCGTGAAGTGTTCTTACGAAATTTCAAGTGATGAAGTCAGCAAGGTCAGTGCCGGAGGTAGGAAGAGAAATTAAGAGGCAGGCAAACTTATTCCTCTTCTGCCTTACAGCTTCCAGGTCAGTGTTTAGATAAACTCTGATTAAGATTTAGTTCAGGCCTGATAAAATATCTTTGAAGTCA
Organism: Gallinago undulata; assembly: GCA_026546715.1. NCBI lineage: Eukaryota > Metazoa > Chordata > Aves > Charadriiformes > Scolopacidae > Gallinago > Gallinago undulata. The sequence goes on along the minus strand of JAOTQQ010000001.1, from coordinate 9,412,987 downwards.
ACAAAAATCAAACCTTAGACCAGCTGTTGAGAAGCAGACAAATGCTGGAGACATGTGTAACATAAAACAAGTGAAGTATCCAAAAGTCACAAACTGGTGTACAGAGGCTTTCTGGTGTTCTTAGTACACTGCCAACAAATATACTGCACTAATGGCATGAAGAGTCCTATCAAAGTAGCTAGACAAGTTTAGTTCTTCCCAGGTTAAAGAGACAGTTCATCCTAAACCTGGTTTTCCCAGAGTCAGCTGCAAATCTTGCATGATATTCATCTGTTGGATGCCTGAATATGTTGTTCCAACATTCATTTTCAGCCCCCATGCTGATGTTATTTGCAGAAGTGAATCTCAAGCTACAAGCTCAGTGAGGAAAACATAGAGACAAAAAGGAACATACAAGGAGGAAAGGCTTACAGAAAAAGGTAGAAGTTAAAATAACTAGCTGTTTTAATTAAAGCTTGGAGAAAAAAAAAAGGGGATAGGAAGACCTATACTTTGGGGTGACATTTCAATTTTTCATTACACCTCCTTGTTACAATTTTCACACTTACATCAAAGCAAATAAACAGTTCCTTACTTCTCACATCTTTAGATTTTTGCTTGGTTCAACTTTTCTCTATACAAAACCCCACTAATAGTTGTATAATTCACAGTATGACAAAAGGGAGACTGAATTGCCACCATGTCTCACCATCTCACCTCAGTCAAGAACCAGCTAATGGTGAGCTACATACATGTATTCTAATCAAGGTTTTATATCAACTGTGTTTGTTAAGGTACCCAGAGATACAGACATAAAGTCCACCATGAGGCACATTCCATGTGAAAATATGACAACAAATCTCCAAAGAAGGAAGGAGAAAAGAAAAAATAGTTTTATCCCTTGTTAAATCACAAAGGTATTGGTAAAGTGGTCAAGTACAATAGTACTTGATCTAATAAAAAACAGACCTTCAACTCTAAGGAAGCAAAGCAATGATTTTTTAATTTTACGGTTCTTTTAAATTAAGAAACATGGTAAGTCTCTCTCATGTTTAATGAGAAAATTGAAAGATCTTACAGAAGAAAGGATAAATCTTTCTGGGCCTCCTAGAAGACTTCAAAGGAGAGAGTCTATGAGAGCTAATGTTCTACAAAAAGAGGTGCACTCTGATGAAGTCTCTTCAGTGAAGAAATTATCTCCAAAAGTTGTACAGTGAGACATATGGTATGTATATGGAATGAAACACTGGCAATCATCTAGTCATGAAAGGAGAGCAAATCAACTTGATAAGGGAAAGAGAAAGACATAAAAACATGATTTGAACTTACTATAAGATTAAAGTAATTTGAACATACTTTTTCTTGCAGTCCTTCAAATCTATCATTTCCACCTTTGTCTTTTTGTAACTGTGTTATCTATTTTGGCTCTTATGAGAAAATTCTTCTAGACACACTTGCCTTTAATCCGGTTGAATTAAGTGTGAATTAAGTGGCCAGATAACAATAAAGCATTCATTTCTCATTCAAGGTTGAAAAAAAATCCATTAAATGGGGTGTACTAGCAAGTGCACCATTTTCCAGCACATCCTTCAGATTATCTAGAGAATGATGGATTGTTCCCTTCCCATACTACATTTCAGCTGTCTGGGCCAAACGAGGAGCTATCCCTGCAAAACTAAAGCCAAAAATATATTCCAGAGACTGATAGTGAATAGGAAATGTGTGTGGCAAGCAATGAGACATTGGACTGCACTCTTAAGCCTCAGCAATCTACAGGCAGTATATTTGCGTCTTCAGTATATAGGTAATTGTTTCTTCCACCTTTTTGCTGTTGGGAGATTTTTTCTTTGGTCATTGGTTGGTTTTTAAAATTTGATTATGAGCATGATGTCCTAGGGAGACCTTGGATTGCATTATGATTCAAAGAAATTATGTTGTGTTTGCATAACCCTTAAGAAAAAAATTGTCTTTATTTCTAATTTGTTCTGATTTAGTCTGCTTTCACCTTTTTCCATTAGGTATTATTTTGTAAAAGTAAAAACAGTAACAAAACAGTTCTTTTGACTAGCAGAAATTAAAGTAATCGTGCAGGAGTGTAATTTTAATGTATGTCCTGGGACTGAGAGTCCACCAAGAAAGCTACAGTTAATTTAACAGAGCTTATAATATACACTCATTTCTTAGCCATGGGGACTTGACTTTAAACTGTCTGAAGGTCAAGCATACAGTGACTGCTACAAAATCCTTCAAGAACGTGAGCCACATCACACATCTGCCACTCCTCGCTTAGAACAATTCAGCACAGTTAGTAGCCTCCCTCTAAAAAGAAGCTGAAGATAAAGTAAACACAGCAAATGAATTACCCTTCTCCCTCTGGAGAGGTCAGGTTTGAGGTTCACTGCTGATGCAAGATGGTGAAGCTTGCACCAGTGCCCACCTGCTAGGGATTAAACAGAGAGCTACAGTCTCCAGTGCAATCAATGCCTAGTCTTTAATGGGCTCTAAATTCATCACCAGAAGCTCTGACAAGCCCATAATCCATTCATTAATATGTGTTAATATGTGCCCTGTGGAGCTGTCCCAACTTAAAAACAAAAGGCAAGGCGTTCACATGTGTTATTTGGAGAAGGATGGAACAGGGAACCCTTAGCGCCATGGAGAGAGAAATGATTGCAAAAAAGGTTTTATTGCACGTCTCCCAGCAGGATGTTTAGAAAATAAAGATCCAACACATGCTGCAGTAATAAAGCAATTGCTTCTTGGCCAGATCCAGACAGTGTTATGCAATTGTTCCCTTGACTTATTTCAAATGGATAAACACTTTTTCTTCTGTGCATCAAACAGGTGTGCACGGATTACACTGTGCACACAGTGTACAAAGGAGTTACAAAGAACAAGCTCTGATCCTCTGTACGTGTCGTTTGGGGAAAGCCAAGACATGAAGAAGGTAAACAGCCAGAAAGTGAAATGTTAACACTTTACCCGTGTCTCAAGAAAATTGACCCTTCTCTGTCCATGCACAAGGTTTACAGGTGTCTCTTTCCACAAGAGACACAAAAATGTTGATGATGACACCTAAAAACCCTTCACCACTATGTGTGGTCCCTACTTATTGCTGGAAGTTTGAAACATGGATTAGAGACACAGCTGAATGCTAATTAAAATGACTGAAAGTATGAGGACCCTGAAAGAAGCCTGCATAACATACAGGAAAAAATTGAGGAAAAAGACAGATGGGCACCAGGAGCAACTCCAGTCCAACTGCCATTTTTCTCTAGATTTGGGAAATTTATACATTTGTTACTGTGTTCTGGTATTGTTATGGTTTGGTTATGATTTAATTAAACTCAATATTTACTTGCATCAGCAAGTAAAAAATTAGTATATACTTATATGTAATTAGGTTTAATTAAATTATAAAGAATTTGCATAAACATAGAGACTCTTGCTCTTTGTCCATATAATGGTGACAGCTTTTCTGACATTATATAAAGAAAGCCTGAAGAACTTCCTAAAATTTGTTTCACTACAGATTATGGAAGATGAATTTCAACAGGGACTTCTACTGAACAATAATGAATCTTACAACATTTGGATCATTTACATCATCTTTTACCAGTTTTGAATATCATCTTCCAAAATAAAACATCCTTTTCATGATGTTTTCCCTATTCTTGAATAAAATTAGCCAGCGGACAATATTGGGAGAAATAAATTAAGAAGTCCTTGGAAGCATTAGGAAAGTATTACTTTTTTAAAAAAGAAAATAAAAGGAATGGGTGTCAGCTGAAAATGCTGTTATTCTTTTAATTTCTTAATTTATAACCAAACTTTAATTTATTCAGAGCTTAGCCTTCTGCTTTGTAGATGTAAAACTTCTGTAACATTTCATGAAAACACACTTTTGAAAGCCTAAAAAATCATTGTTGTCCACTATTTTTAACTTTTAAAAACTCAAATCCTTCTCAGAGGCCAGAATTGTTTTATTTCTATTTTCTTTATGTCTGCACTGTTTGAAACAATTTCTCAGGATCAAAAATATCATCAAAGTGAAAGAAAAAATTGAACGTGATTCTGAAGAAGATTTAAAATAGGAATTTCTGAATAAAACACTTCCAGGAGGAAATTCAGGAAATATATGAGTGGAATCATGGTCTGTAATAACGAGCAATACATCACTTGCTTTTTCCCACCTAAAATGAAGAGTTCGGATGCTGTTATCTAAATCAGCGTTGTAATAGGCAGTAGAGTCTTGAAAACAGCATCCTGTGGCAGTGACCAGCAGGACTGGTTCCAATCACAGTAGATTACTATAGTACTGCCTTTTGTACTGCAGCCACTAATTGAATCTTAAAAAGTTAAATTATTGCTTTGCTTCCCCCCTTTTTGATACCTCTGCATCAAATTAACTGTAAAGAGTAGCTGTGATGTACATGTCTTCCCAGCACCCACTGTGGTAAAGACAGATACTCTAAGAAACTTCCATGATGATTCTTTGGATTTTTATTTCCTGAGTTTTTCTTTCAATTACTGTTTAAAAAGATCCTCTACTTACGTTTTGGTATCATCAACCTGATTCTTCATTTCATGCCCCCGGAGAACAAATCAGATTTGATTACAATTATGGTTACCATTTTGAACGGTGACCGTAAAAACACCCAGCTTATAGTATATTGAAAAAAAATTTGTATCCTGTGCAAATTTAAGTCCTGACTAGTTCAAAGTGCACTGTTCATCTGAAACCATAGTCTATCACTCTAGATGTGTTCTGTTCTTACTTTGCAATTAGTCAAA
>JAOTQQ010000001.1:9381883-9408114 GCA_026546715.1 Gallinago undulata | reverse complement strand
GTCTTCCCAGCACCCACTGTGGTGAAGACAGATACTCTAAGAAACTTCCATGATGATTCTTTGGATTTTTATTTCCTAAATTTTTCTTTCAATTACTGTTTAAAAAGATCCTCTACTTACATTTTGGTATCATCAACCTGATTCTTCATTTCATGCCCCTGGAGAACAAAACAGATTTGATTACAGTTATGGTTACCATTTTGAACGGTGACCGTAAAAACACACAGCTTATAGTATATTGAAAAAAAATTTGTATCCTGTGCAAATTTAAGTCCCGACTAGTTTTCTCCTTACATTCAAAGTGCACTGTTCATCTGAAACCATAGTCTATCACTCTAGATGTGTTCTGTTCTTACTTTGCAATTAGTCAAAACATGGTTCACATCCACAAGTGATAAATTTGGAATATAACGAGGACCCAACTTCAGAGAAATCATAAAGTGTAAGAATCTAAGCCTTATCTCCCCTGTTACCAAAAAGCACAGCAGGTGAGGTAATGTCTAGGACAGGCCCAAATTATTTAACACTTTGGTGACCAAAGTCAATACCCAAAAAGAAATCCTTGAAGGAGTGAGTACTCAGGTGACATGTTACAGTTGGATACTGTAGATATTATATTGTTTCTGTAATCTTATCTACTATAATACAAAGGGCTGAAACTGTTTCAACACAAATACCAGATTACAAGTCTATTTTCAAGGTAAGGTGAAAACTTCAGTAGTAAGTCAAGTGTTAACATATTTAATGAATCCAAACGGTAATCTAGAATTCTTCTCTTCCTTTCTTAGAAGTAACAGCTACACATAATAGAAAAAATAATAGAAACAAATCTCAAAAATAAATAAAAAATAATAAAAAGTAACCTCCTTCTACTTGGGAGGAAAATACACGCTCAATTACAATACTTATCTACTAGAAAGAAATAATTCCCCCCTGGAAGAATGGAGAGATTAATGAATTCTGTGCAAGTGAACTGGATATTTATATTGTTTTTATGAGGTATTTGATTATTTAAAAATAGTGAATTTGTTTGTGCTGCAGTCTGAAATATGTCATTAATCAACAGGTGCATGGGGAAGGAAAATTCTTCAGGTGTCCTATATTTACTTTTCATTGTTGTTGTAGTGATTTCACCTGTATGTAGAGTTTAGAGGAAAACTGGTCTCACAGCCCATGTCATTATCTAATCTTCCCACCACGGGTGTTAATCAGTGTTAATTGTGAAGGAATTTTAATCATATAGACTAGACATCTGTCTATTAAGAAATAGGCTAGCACCAAAAAATAGGCTAACAAAAAAATTGTACTGCTCAGCCTATAGATGAGAACAATTTTCAGGCACTAATGATTGGAGTGGCATGCTGGCTGAAGGTGAAATGCTACATTTTCATGTTACTCATTTGAATTATTTATTTCTTTATCTATATAAATATATGCAAACAGTGTCATCAGACCATCTAAATTTGAAAATTTCAAATTGAAAAGTGTAAAACTGTTTAGCTTGGGCATCTAACTAGTATAGTTGAGTATCTACTGATTAACAGACCCTACTTTAAAGAAGAGGGACTGAAACACAGGATAATGAAATAATTTTCTTAAAGGCCACAGACAATCCATTAGTGCTTGTTTTCAAATTGAATCCCAATCTCCAAAGTGTCCATCCAAAGACTTGCCTGTAGGATGATTTTCCTCATTTAGAGCAACAAATTAAAACTGGTTGAAAATAGATAACAGCATTTTTCAGTCATAAGAATGCTTTGCAAGAATATGTTGATGTCAATGACAAATGTTTGATAATGAAAGTGAATTTGATTAAGTTGATTTAGGATTTTTATTCCAAGTCATAATGTTTTTGTTTTTCCAGAATTAAAAATCTAGGATAAGTCCTAATAGCTCATCTTCTCTAAATTTTTTCAAAACAACCTTGTGGCAAGAGAGCATTACTTTTATCTCTAACATAAATATCCTACTGTAGTTGTTATCACTAGAAAAGTAAAAGGGATTTTTTGTCAAATAAAATATGCTAAAGTAGTCATTTTGAAAAGAAAGAATTAGAGAGTTAGCATGTTTTATCCGATATCCAACTTAACTGAAATTAAATTAAGGAACAAAGGATAATAAATTAAATGGAAATGGTCCTAAGTTGTGCCAAGGAAGGTTTAGATTGGATATTAGGAAAAGGTTCTTCACTAAAAGGGTTGTCAAGCATTGAAACAGGCTGCCCAGGGAAGTGTTTGAGTCACCGTCCCTGGAGGTATTTAAGAGAGGTAGATGTGGTGCTGAGGGGCATAGTTTAGTAGTAATTTGGCCATGCTAGGTTAACATTTGGACTTGATGATCTTGAAGGTCTCTTCCAACCATAAAAATTCTATGAGTCTATGATTCTATAGCTCTCACCTCAATATGCTGAGCAACAGTTGGTGTGGCCAGGTGGTCCTGTCTCTGAAGTACTATCTAGAGATATGGTGACTTGCTTATCTTCCCCACAAATTCTGCTGTGATCTGAATGCAGGTGTTCCTTGGAGATATAGTGGCAGGATTGAAAAAAAAAAAAAAGAAAAGAAAAAAACCCGGCAAATTTATTTTGAGAATCTCTGCTGACAGTCTGTGAAATTTCAAAGTTATTTTTTGCCACTGATGAGTTTTAATTTTGCTCAGGTAACAAAATCTGTGTCAAGAAGCAACCTTCAATAAAACTATTAACTGTAAGACTGAATGAGGTATTTAAATTTGGTGAGATGGTTTGTATCCTGGAGATACTATTCTCTTCCTACTATATGAAGAGTCTAATTAAGTAGCTTACAGAAATTTTTGTCTTTTAAGACCTAATGAGATAGATAAACCCCACTTGGTGGTATGCTCAGGATTGCACAGGAAATTTTTAACAGGACTGGGAATATTGTCCAAATTTTGAGTCCAAAGCCAGATTTCTAATTATAAAATTGGCTTGGCCTCTGCCTGCTGTTTTCCCTCCATTAGTATCCACTGCTGATGCATTGCACATTCCCAAGTGATTTAAACAAAAATGGATTCATAAATTACAACACAGCCAATAATGTTACAATAGCTGTATGCTGTTAAATCAGCAAAAACATTAGACTGAAGAATTTTGATAGAAAGGATTCGCATTCTAGAAGTCTAACCATAACTAACTGGGAGAAAGGACTTTATTGCCATTTAAAACTTATTATACACCTTGATATTGAGGCCTTATAAGCAGAGAACATTCTGTGTTTAATACAGCAGCAGATAAGGTTACCCCATTAGGATTACAGGTATATTATGAGATTTATGTGTTACTCATTGTTGGGTTATGTTTCAGAGTTTTTGAAGCATAAAACCAAGAAAGACTATTTCTTGAAGGCTGGCGTTTAATTATAGACTTATCCAATAATCCATTATTGAACTGCCTTGTCAGATAGGCTCTGTCCAAAGGATTATACCTAACTGTGCAATATTTCATTGAATTTAGTTTTTAAGGCTGACCAAAGATTTTGGAAATGAATGCAGGACTAGAAGACTGACAATAAAATGCTCAGATCTTACCATGAAAGTGTCAATCTTTAGTAGGATATAAATCTTTGTCAGCTGGTTTGCTGATTATCCTTTGCTATGTACTTTATTTGCTGGAGGTTTCAGCAAGAAACTCTAGCTTTTTAGCAGAAGGTTAAAAAGAAATTTAACAACTCTATCTAAATCTCTCTAGCAAGGTTAGAAATATTTTATTTCTTTTAGGTAGCTGCATATCTGTAACTCATGTCCTCTTGAAAACAAAGGAAAACAATACAAAACCTTAGTCATTCTTATAACCAACTTGACATGAAAAGAGAACAAACCATAGAAAATTAGCTGAATATAGTACAGCTTAGATCAAACATATTCTTAATAAATGGGAAAGAGTGAAATTAATAACTTCTATGTAGAATATAGTAGAATAGCATGGCAAAAAAAACGAAAGTGGACAGAGAATCAATGAGCAATACACCACTAAGCTAACCATTTTATCTTCTTCATTAAACCATCTTAACTTGTTCTGAAGAAAGGTGGAGTAGAAATCTGACTTGGATGTTTCCCTCAGATGTAACATCTCTCAGATGCTCTCTTGGGTTTGGTACTTACTAACATACCACCTCTCCCACAGGTCTACTAAATTCATAGCTTAAAAGCCAAGGCTCACAAATGTCAACATACAAAATATGTATGTTTGAGTGACTGAAATTGAATTGGTATCAAAACCCAATGATGCTTCCTACCATTGGAAATGAAATTGCAGCTTGCCAAGGGGATGAAACAGAACAAAGGAAAGCCCAAACATTAATGTCGCTCTCCTGTAAGAAATTCTGCTTTTGACCTTAAGATAAGTTTGTCATTGGCACAACAGGGTGAGCACATGTGATTGGTTTGATAGCATCAGCACAGTAATATGTAAACACTTTTGTTCTTTTGGGCTCTAGAGTAATAAAAGCAAGAGTTTCATGTGATGAAGCTTTTTATCATTAGGAAATGGTCTGTTTGCACTTGTACATTGTATATACTAATTTATTTAGCCAAAGATTGTTTGTTTTCTCCTCTGTTCCTGAGAGCTTGCATCTGTAAGAATATATGAGATTAAAGGTTTCTGTTGCATTAGGGATTTTCATTCGGTTTATCTTTCTGGGATAATAATAAAGCCTCCTCTTAAGCTCAGTAAAAGTTCTAAAAATATTTTTCAATGATAAAGCCATTCTTCCAACTATTGTGATTAATCTTTCATTTGGGAAGTTTTATTCTACTGCCTAAAATTATGCTATAAGGTTCACAAGCGAAAGAATTCCTCAGTCCCTGAACTTTTGTTATAAAATTCCATTCTGAACACTGATTACTGTTTAGAGTCACTCTCTGGGACTAAAATGTTCACAAAAACTTCTAAATGATTCTAGATGAGAACATGAGATGCAATGTAAGGGCACGCACATTTTCACTGGAGTTTTTATTGAAATCGCTGCATCTTAAGCAAATTCATTGTCACAATTTGAAGTTGTATCCAATCTTGAAAAATGTCCAAGTCCAAATTTAAGTTAGTGTTGCCAAGTATGTTAGAAATGCTCTGACAACATCTTTTTTTGAGATACATCTGTTTTTAAAAGTAGGTTTTGGGTTGATAATTCACTAAATATCAATTTCCTTGAGCACAAACCCACTGTTATAGTTATTTTGACTCAAACCCATATTCTGAATTCTAGTCAAGCAGAGAATTCAATCCAACCCCCATGCCCTGGTTACGTACAGAGATATCTTTTTAAGTTTGTTTTAGTGTTTTAGCAAAAACAAAGATTTGGAGAGGTCCCTACTCTTTTTCCTGTACCTCAGTTTTGCTGAAGGTAACACGGTCAACTAATGATGTGAAATGGTGACATGTGAAGGCTGAATGTCAGTCTCAAAGCATGGAGCCTGACCTGGACTTGCAAAGGGAGGCTTATTACAAGCACACTTAGCCAGCTTTCAATCTTCAGTATGGCTTGTCCTGATTCATAGTTCAAACCAGAATAAGTAAATACCCTTCTACCGATCTCCCATGAGTCATTCTACGGGGCTGAAGTGTTAAACTGTGCAGTTTGGAAAGCTCTGTTTTGAGTTTGTTCAGTATTTGTTTAACCTGTACTGCCAGAAACACTATAAATCCATCTTGTTCAATTTCATGTGTCCTTTTTCTTTTATTAAGCCTTCTAAAGGTCAATAGAGGCATACTCCTCCCTGAAAGGATTGCCCTTTCTTACATAGCACATCCAGGATGGGAGATCAGATGAGATATGGGAACAGCAAAAGGCATCAGGAAATCCAGCTTGGAAGAATAGCCAAGACTAACACACCTGTTAAAGTATGTGTTCCGGTTATTTTTCAGTAGCACATACATTGAAAATACAAAAAACTGTGTTTCGCATCATCCTTGTTAACTAGGTGGACATGTTACAATAACACTGCATCACAGGAAATGATAGTTAAGGCAATTAAACTCAAACTGACAGGAAATTTATTAAACAGGTTATCTGCAATAATCCATCTCCAGTAGGTGGATGAAGAAGAAGTCAAGCTATCAGTTTCCTGGCAAACTGTATTTAGTTTGCATATGACAAAGCTGACTATGGGCACCCACATTTAGGAACGGTAGTACTGATCCCTCTGAACCCAGGTCAGAGATTAAACACTATCTCTACCTGGGAATAGAAATCCCACAGAAAACTTCAATGATTATATTTGTAACACAGCAGGATACATACTGGGTTTAAAAGTTAAATAATACCTGTGATTCAAATGCCCTAAAGCAAAGCTGGGCAATCCTTACAGTAGGGCCTTCTGCAGTTCTGAGTCCTATGGCTCCTGTAAAGTCAAACAAAAACCTTTAATATCTATTGACTATGAAGGTGGTATGTATTAGAATACAGTATAACAGAAATAACAATTATAAGTGAAAAATCAAGTGGTTTTTAGAATTTTAAAACAATTTTTAAAGCCTTTCTCGGATCAAGAAGAGAATTTCCAAGAACAAAATCTTTTCCAGAACAAAAAATCCAACTTTACTGCCAAGGGCAATTACAGAATCTTTCAAAAGTATGCTTTTACAGAATCTTTCAAAAGTATGCTTTACATTAGCATAACTAAGCAGAGAATCAGGCCCTTGGATTCTGATATAAACAATGCCTTAAAGTCTACACTATTAGGAAATTAGAAATCAGCAGAAGGATTTTCCTAGAAGCTGTTTGTTCTTAGAACAGCTTTAATAGAGAGACAGAAGCCTCATACATAGCAATAGGTGACTAGTAAACTAACACTTTGTTTTTTCAAAAATTAGCTTGTCATAGTATTTAGAGATTTGTTCCAGATTATTTTGCAATAAATCTAGGCATTCTATTTCGGAAACCAAAGTAACCTTCAAATGAGATGAAGTATATATGCTTATTGCCAAAACTAGTTTGCAGGAACACTTCTTCAGGACTAGCTCAGTTTTCACAAGATGTTCCTAATACAAAAGTGCTTACTATGCTAGATATATTGTCTTTGTTTCAAAATAATGTACTGATTTTTGGCTTTGTATGCCTTTTTGACGACAAACTTTTCATAAACTAGAATTTTTTCTGTCAATCAGCTCAAGTTAAAAAAAAAAGAAAAGAAAAGTGATCACAGAAATCCTTTGTTTGCTGTAGCTACTCTAGAAGAATAAAAGAATGATGCTTTGCAATCCCAAAATTGTTGGTAGGCCTTTTTTAGACCGCAGTACTTACAGAACTTCATGGTAACTCAACTTTCTCTGCCAACTCACATCTGCTTTTTAAAAGGAAAGGGAGAAAGAGTGGAAAACCTAAATTGGCTTTGAGAAACTAGAAACTGGAGAAGTTCACTTTTCTGACTGGTTTTAGAGTTCCTCTCACCATTTCTTCACTATGCTTTCATCAAAGGGGAGGCCTTCATTACTCCTGTGACATGAAACAAGTATCTAAATTCATTTCTGCCTCAAGTTCTCATATGTAAAATTAATAGATTTATCTTTCATATATATTTAAATTTCTGGGACAGAAATATGTTAAAATTCTCTAGGACAGAGAATCCATATTTTTCTAAGCATGAAGAGCAAAAAGACTCCAGCTTGAAAATGTTCCTATAGGAGGAATAAAAGTAGCAGCACCTCCATGGATGGCATTTGATGAAATTTGATGATAAATTCTAGGTATGAAATTTTGGGGGTATTCAGAATGCTATTTTGCCTAATGTAGATTATCCAAAAGCACAGAAAGATAAATAAATAGAAAGTAGATATCACACTAAACTTTAAAAGGAAAACATCAAAGTTGATTTCTTCAGTATTAGGCAAATACACTTAGCAAAAGAAAAAAATAAGCAATATTACAGTGTGTAAATGCATTCAAAAACATCACAGTTGTACAATGAAACAACAAAATAACATAGAACTTTAGAGTAGAAATTCCATTTTGTTCCCCAAATTAGTTGATATATTTTTTTTTCTGATATTTTGTGCAACTGAAACCTATTTATACCATACCACTAGCATGTGTAATTTTGGAAGCATGCAGGGTAGTTGTCAGACAGTTTTGAGCCTTGTATTCATTCCCATTAAAAAAACAATGATTCCTTGGACTCCTGAAGAAGAGCCTGTCCCTCAGCAAATTCCTTCTTTACCAACTTGTTTAAGCATGCAGCCTCACAATTTGATAAGATAACAGCACTTGATAAGATGCTTTCATGAGTGATCAGCAAAGGAAGAGAGTAAGTTATGCATGTAAATAGCTACCAGGCTACATATATTTTCCCAGACTTTCTTGTAGAGGTTCCTTTGCTGTGATCAGAAGTTGAATTTAGCTCCAGTGAAGCTGGAGATAGACTTTTCTTTTCCAACCCAAATGAATATTTGACTCCCAGGGACAGTTCAGGTTATCACTAGGCAGAGGAAAGCTCACAGGGTATAAGGGGGCCAGACCTGGAGGTGTCATGGGGGTTGGGGTGTGGAATTTGAATGGCTCCAAAACCATCTAATATAAAATTATAAGAATAGGGAAAAAAAAGGTGGCTCTGGACTAAAGATGTCTCTGGACTAAAGCAATAGAGTTTATCTCGGCACCCTTCTAACACGATTTCTGCTTTGTTTGACTCTGGAAATCCCTAAAGTCAAAATAAACCTGAAGCAAATCTAAGTAGAGCATCAAAATCAAGTCCACCTCTGTAGGAGTGAGGCTTTTCCTTACTGTTGCTTTTTATCAATAACATGTCCAATGACCCCTTTATGTAAGATAAAATGCGGCCGTGTAGTAAAAAATACCCCTTAATACAAAGTAATTATAATTTTAGGCCACAAAAAAGAATGAGAAGCTGAAGAATGAAAGCATCTCCATCCTCTCAAAAAAAAAACCAACACAGGGCAAGTTAAGGGAAACCTGTAAAACCTGCATACTGTGACCAAATTGTCAAAAAAACTGCTCTGCCAGTGGTGCAGGAGTGACTGTAATATGGAAAGCCTGAGGAGACTGTTACAGTGCAAACAGGCCTTCAGCGCTGCTTAAATTGAAGTTGGAGTTACTGTTTCCTCTGGAAATATCCCTGGAACAGAAAAGGACATAAAGGCATAAAGCTAGTCTAGTCTTTGCACTTCCAGACCAGGAAACTGTTTCGTTTAGCATTACAGCTTAAAATCTCACCCAGGCGTATTAGAATGAAGGAACATAGGGAGAGAAAAAACTAGAAAAGAAATTCATACATTGGATTTGACAAGCAGTAGCTGATGAGATGGGTGAGTCCAAAGGCAAAAAGAGTACTTGCAAATGCAGCACTCAAGTTCAAAACTTTCCAAGACCTTCACCCAAATATTTAACCCCCCTAACAAATAAATATATAAAGCTTTAAAAACTGCCTTAGATAAGATTTTGGGCCAAAAATAGCACATAAATGTTGTATAGTGAGTTTGGGTTTAATGCACTCAATTAAAGTAGTCATAAAAATACATTTACATATGTTCAGTAATTAATGTCATAAACTATTCACACACAGACAATAGTGGGACTATAATTATGTCTCTCCCAGACTGTCTGTGTAACTATTATTATCATATGACCTTTTTTTTTTTTTTTTCTCAACAATCAAAAGTTTTTCTTTTAATAGTTCCAATCACAACTTATATCAATATGCCAAGATTTTCCAATAGTAGTAAGACTAATTACCCAGTATTCAGTTCTAATAGTTTTAGGGTTTTTTTGTTAAGAGTGCTGTACATATGAATCAAATAATATGAGCAGTTGCCTTATTTTTCTGTACTGATTGGTTAGGATGACTGAAGCAGACCGTCATTTTGCTTTAGTTCCTTATTTTTTACCCCATGTTGTCCATAGTATTGGGTGGTTTACTTAAAATATATTTTTTAGAATTACCTCAGAAGATCTGATCAGAGAAGGATATAGAAAGAAGCACACAAAATTTCCTATGCAAAAAGCAGGTAGAAGGCTGTTTGATATTTGGAACGTGTGTTCAGTGTGGCCCATGTTAGAAATTAGAAATTTTTTGTAGAAGAGAAATGGCTACTAAGAAATGCAGTGTAATTGCTACATTTCTATCACCTTGTATTGTTAAGTGTTAATTATTTGCTGTAATATATCTTGTTGGAATTAAGCATTCATCGCTACAGAGCTGTGATCTTACTGATGGTCTTTAGGGAAACATTTTCTACTCGAGCCTAAACCTGTTCCTCATCACTGGAAGTAGCTGCTCCAACATAGGTTTTTGTCAGCTGCAACAGACATGCGATACTAAACTGCTTTTCTTTGACTACAAGGTTTTATTACAATTCTGACTGGATTTAGCTGATGGAAAGTAATCAAGCTACTGTAGTAAATGTAAAACTGTCCCTAGCATGTAAGTATTAATATCCACTATACCGCTGGAGAACCTCTTTTGCTTTATCCTTTAATTCATCCAATACTTTTTGGCTTGTGCTGGTGAGAATTTTCCTGGCTCTTTATGGATCATTTAAGAGGAAATGTTGATTCCTACCGGAGTTTTGAGCCAGAGTATTTTGGCTCCCTGTTCTTGAACTGTAGGAAGGGAGATTCATTGCCACAGCCTTAGCGTGAGCCTGTATCTCCTTGGCATCAAGCACCTTCCCCGTGTTATTTCAGGCTGCATTACCACCCGCATTTCTGTGAGCCTGGGGTATGCTCCTCTATTGTGGCAACATTGCTAAGATTAATTGATTTGCAAATACAGTCTGTCTACAAAAATCAGGAGACCACTATTTCTAACATAGGCCGAGAACTGCCAACTGATTTTGCATTTCAAGTTTAGTAAGAATGTTTTATGCTTTATGGCAGTGGCAGGATTAAATGTACTGTGAAAAGTTGACTATTGCATTGTGTACATGATTGCTACTGTAATGCTGCTGTAGAAATATATCATGAACATAGCAATTATATACTTCTCAAAGGATTTTCAGTAAAATTCTCTGATAAAGGATTTTTTAAGGGATAAATATAGTTAGACACATAGGAAAAAAATCGAGATTACCAAATTTCCAATCCATGTTTATTATTCTACAGGTTCAACAGTGGTCAAAAGAGACCCACAGAATGTATAAGAAGACATATAATTTGGAGCTAAAATGCCAACTGAAAAGTATGTAGTGTTAAGGCTAACCAGAAATTTTTTAAATGTCAGAAAATACAGGGCTATGTTTTATAAAAGAATGAAAGTACTATAAGACACTATGTCCCCAAAGAAAGAAAAGGTGAATTCCAGAGCAGTCATGTTAGATTAGAACTAAAAAAGCAGCATAATTCTCAGTATTTTTATCTATCCATTTTTCTTTTGTCATCTTCCCATGTACATGTGACTTTCCCTGAGGCCTTAAACATCTGGCAAGATTCATAAAAGCTTTAATGAGTCAGAAAAAAGTCAGAAGACATTTGCAACTTGTAAAAGCATCCTCTTGATTCAAATCGATGGCATCTTTGTAGACAATCTGCTAACTGGCTTGTATTCAACAACCGGCTATTTATTTAGACACAATTCCCCACTGTGGCTTTAGTTACGCCAACAATGAGAATGTGCCTCTGAGTGTCTAACATTAAATGTATATTTCTATATATTACATATATATATATATACAACCAGTTTTTTAACTGTGCTGTTGCACAAGCTGACATTAGACTAGATCTTCAGCTGATACAAAATGGTGTGTCTCTGCTCATTTCTATGAGGAACTTCCCTGAGGACTTTCTAAGTGGAGAATTCACGAAAACTTCACTGATTTCAGTAGACGTAATCTGAATTCAGGCCAGCTCAATAGATCAGAATGCATTACAGACTTTCTGTCTTTCTCTGGAATGTAAAATTAAGTTAAAAATGAATAACCTTCACATATTTGGGCACACCAGACTATAATTTCTCAGCAAAATACGTGACATTTTTTGACATTTTGTGAGAATAGAAGATGATAGAGCTTGTGAGGAAATAAACATGGAACCAGAGACTTCAAATCTGAATGCCTGCAGCCTTCTCAGTAGGGAGAAGCATGAGGATTGACTGGGCACCCTGAAGTCTGGAATTTCTTCATATTTCAGTGCCTACAAAATGTTAACATTTTGGACACATTGTTGGATGCAGCTTTGTAATTTTTTATGTGATAGAATCATAATCTCTTTCTATGACATATATACCATTAAAACTTCCAGTACATGAACCTATGCTGGTGAAAAACAATAGGATTGGATGTTCAAACTGATGGTATATCCCTCTTCCAAGTAAACTAGGCTCAAAGCACTAATAGTGACATATTTTCTGTATTGCACTAGAATGAGCTAGAAGAATCTTAGGTTGTAAACCATACACTTATACATGCACTCGTTTAGTTATATCACCTCTTTACATGTATAATTATCATTACTTTTTCCTGTGTAATGGCAGTTAGTGATACTCCTCACGGATGAAATCTATGCTATGAATGTCATTTCTACATAACTAATATTACTGCATTTTGCTTATCAGTTTCCTTCTCTGCAATTATTGTGAAAAATAATTTTTGATAGGTAATATATTTGCAACTGTGGAAATATTAGATTTCCAAAGAGTTCGCATAATCTGAAGATAATACTCTTAAGAATATACATCTACTACATGAAGCAAACTTAAAAAGATGCCAAAAGAAACTACTAAGTAGTAATGGAATCTGAACATGAATAAGGCAATAGAGAACTATAAAATCTGTAGATTAGAAACCCTTATAGCAATTGTGTCAAATCTAGACCAACATCATCAGCTGTTTACACTTGAAGAGAAGGTATTCTCAAAGATGACTAAATGCAATCAACTGTAGGTTGGTTCACATGCAAAATGATAACCTCAAATTTACTTTTTCTCTTGAGAACAATATTTTTAGATGTTGAAGGGTGAAGTATTGAAAAATTTATGCAAGAAAGAAAACAGAATAGGATCCATAGTCATGACCTGTGCAGGTCAGTAACTTTTGGCTGCATCCATTTCTTAATCAATAATTGAAATAAATATCTGGAACTACTATTTATCTGAATATTAATAATCCTTTAATAGCCTTTTTTTTTACATTATTAGTTATTAATATCTTGTTAGGTTAAGAACTGGGTAGAGACTGCTTTATATACTATATATCTACTTTATATCTACTTCATAAAGGATAAAGCACTGTGGTGAGTGTTTGTGGGAACAGGCAAGGTGATGGTTATTTAAGTGTGCATTCCTGCAGCTCAGTGGGTTGTGGAGATATGTTCCATATCCAAGGAAGGAGAGCATTTGAATTTGTCAGAGAATCACAGAATCATTTAGGTTGGAAGAGACCTCATGAGGTTTAACCCTCCTGCTTAATCCTCAGTGTTTTTATGTAGAGCCAAGATCTGCACTTAAAAATCTGCATTAGCAGTGATCTTTTCTTAATAACTGATAAGAGGTAAGAGGCAGAACAGAAATGGAGAGAAAAGCTGGATAAGTAACTTGAATCTGAAGCACTTTAGACAGAGCAGGGAAAAGACACGTGCATAAGGTTTTACTATACATGGAAATAACTTTGCAATTTTCCTCAGCAGTCCTCCCTAGAGAACAATTTGCTTATTTCTATAACAATTTTTTAAACATTGTTTCTTAAATTTACATGTCGTTTTTTTCCTCTCCAATAAAATATTTTATAAGTTTTTGTAAGTCCATGGACTGCAATTATTATCCAATATATGCACGCTACATGTTACATTAGGGCAGAACACTGCACCCAAATTTTACAAACACTGGCCAGCTGATGTCCATCCTGTCACATGCAATTGTTTATTCTTTTAGAGGAAACTGGAGCCTGTGGGCTTTGATTCATAATTCCCAATTCGATAGTTACAAAATTCTC
The DNA here is from genome assembly GCA_026546715.1 of Gallinago undulata. Lineage (NCBI taxonomy): Eukaryota > Metazoa > Chordata > Aves > Charadriiformes > Scolopacidae > Gallinago > Gallinago undulata. Next base: position 9,394,220 of record JAOTQQ010000001.1, on the reverse strand, counting down.
CTTCCAGTGATACAGTGCACATTTTTCTGATTTAAAAAGATGTTTTCAGAGGTAGGTCACTGTTTTCGTGTCCCCTTTGCATGAGTTAAAATGTTCAGCTGGGACCCAAATACTAAAAGTTGTTAAATGTCTGAAGCAAGATGTTGAGAACTCTTAAATTACTACTCTATCAAGAGAGATTAAATGGTAAACAGCACTCAAGCAATCAAAACTCCAATTTCGAGTTTCCTTTTAAAGAATAAAAGGTCCCCAGAAAGCCTTTTTGCATTCCTCTTCATCCAATTTTCCCTGGCAATTCAAAATCATATATGACTTGTTTGTTATAACAAACTGAGGTGGAGGTGAACCAAAAGATCCACTCTTAAATGGCAATCATTGAACATACAACCATGAATTATGCAGTGAACTTAATCTGATCCCGTGCAAGGAGGGGACCTAAACCATTGTAATATTAATGTCACATTGCCCCTTCTGCCTCAGTATAGTAGAACTGACATAAACCAGCTTGGAATGAACTCCTATTAGATGTTAACAATTTGCCATGCAGGTTAGATTCATGTCAGATAAACTCAGAGTTAAAACATCCCATTTACTTGGTACCTTGTTTCCCAGGGAAAAAAAAAAAAAAAAAAAAAAAAAAAAGGAAGTTAGTAAAAAGCCACAGAAATCCAATCTGTGAAACATTAGGGGAGTCTGAAGAAATTCCACTTTCCCCCAAGTGTGTTCTCCTGTTTTATATGTCTGAAAAGGGGATACATACATTTGTGGTGAAAGGGATCAAGATATCTCAGGGAATAATAGGAATGGGGAACAAGGACACATAGCGCATTCATCTGTGAAGGCCTGTCTATTATATAGAGAGACATATAGATATAAGTATACATACACATATATTTTAAAGCTCATGTATCATGTATTTGAATGTTATGAAGACATTTCCATTAACATTATGAAGTAAAACTGAGACACCAACCTTAATAATTCAACGTTTTACACAGCCTCACATAATTATTGTTCACAATTTTACCTACAATAAAGGTCACTTTTCTTTCTTTATAAGGCAGATTTTATTACTTTTCTCCCTTTGGCCCTTATTTCACACTGGCCTCAAAATCTACTTGCTCTTTTCTCTGCAGATTAAGGTGACAAAGTATTAATGCATGGGGCTAGCACGTGGTCCATAACATGATAGTAGTTCTTGTTGATGCAATGGCAAATCATAATACTGGTTTATTCTTCCATTGAATACAGAAGATAGTTCACTCAAAAGATGGTTATTTATAATTGTGGTATACAAGCAAGGAGAAGATGGGACAAAAACCATGTCTTTATAAGAGGAGTATGGATGGAGATAGTCCCTTAATTGAGTACGCTAACTTGTGAGTAATCTATTTAAATGTTTACTACATAGCAATATGAAATGGAAGCAGTGGACCTATATCAGGTTTCTCAATCTGATCCTCCAGTATCCTAGCCATTTCTTTTATGCTGAAGTTTCTTATTTCTTATTACTGTCAGTGAGAATTGAGCATTCTGTGGAACCAAGTCTTATAACTCTGGGTTTCAAGCTAAGTTACAAACAAGCTACCACTAAGATAGAGCTCTCTCTCTGAGACATACCAAAATAAGTCTTTCTCCAGCACAAACCTGCTGAAAAAATACCACATACAATCCAAAGAAGAAGCTGAAATGTGTGATGAAATTTATTTCCTTCAACTCAGACTTTCTTCTCATATTCTCTTATCCTCATTTTGCCCTTCCTTCTGTCTACTCTGATTTCTTTTCCCCACTTTGTCACCTCTTAAACATGCTCTGTTTTCTTACTGCTGGGAGAAGTTAACGTATCATTCTGCTATTTCCCAGATACTGATAGTATTTGTGATTCAGATGGCTTTAGAAACCATTGAAAGAAACAATGATATCCACTAGGGTGTTGGTGATACTTTTAAAAAACTAGGTTTGCCTACTAAAACCACTAAGTTTAAGTTGCCATTTTGAGGAGGTTAAATGAGACTGAACTAACAGATTCTTCTGAATTACATTTAATTTGATTTAACTCATCAGATGAAAATCTTTTAATAGTTTGTCTAAATTCATCCCTCTAGTTTTTTAAAAAAACCTACATATTTTATGTCAGTGATAAAACAATGATTAGATTTCACAACAATAACTAGACAACTAACTCTTTCCCAACTGAAACTAGGACACTTCTTTAAGATATTTTTTATATTTGTTATGCATTAGTTTTGTATTCCACATCATCTCTCACCATCATCCTATTTTCTATACCAGCAAATACAAATATGGAACAGCTTTTGTTTCCCTTAGCTGTCTAGACCATTGCTGAAAAGCTCACAAGAACAGTTGAGTTTCCATGTTCCATGCTAGCTTGAACTAAATATGATTTGGAAAATGAAATGTGAAAAACCACATATGACAAATAGCCTACAAGTTAGCAGTCACAAAATATAAACATGGAGCAGGGCTCTTGTCAAAAGCAGAGATGTTAATACCAGACCACTTTCTTTCCCCCTGAAACAGAAAACAAAAGAATTATTATGCAGACAAAAAAACCCTAAGGTTTATTTACAGAGGTTCTTCTACCTCAAACTTCATGCAATTGACTACAAAGCTTCCATAACTTTTGTAGAAAATTAAATATTATTACAAGGGACTTGAGCGTACACAGTGCAAAAATTGATCCAGAATTGTGATATGCAATGAGAACTTGATATTGTATTTAACGTAATGGATCAGAAAAACTGCAAAGAAATTATGAAGAAACAATAACTCTTATGGGACCAGTCCATTGTCAGCTTTTTCTTTTCCGTTACAGGACAAGTATCCCTTCTCCATTCATTTTCCTTCAGTCAAAATTCAAGATCGTAAAGAGTTTGGGAACTGGGCACTGTTTCAGTAAGCCCACTTCCAATATATTTTGAGAGAAATCGTACAAAGAAGGATAAGAAAAGAAGAGGTAATAAAATAACTAATAAGAAGAAAGAGTTAATCACTAAGATGTACATTTATGTCATGGCACAAGATCAAAGGAACTCAACATGGTTGACAAGTTTATCTATCTTGGTAGCATTCTCTCCAAACCAACAGCAAACGATGGTGAAATATTTCTCTGCATTTCTAAAGAGTTCATCCTTTGGTCATTTGCAAATTTATGTATGTAGTTCGCTGTGGATGAGAATGCTCTAATTACTGCTCTTCTATAGTTAACCCAGGCTGCAATTTTGTCAGTACTGTCTGTGTGTGAATATTTTATAAACTTGTGTGGCTCTATATATGGTATTTGCAGAAATCACCTCTTGCCCTCAAAAGTGTCTCATTGTTGGATAGGTAAAAAGCTAGAGAAGGAAACATTCAGGATCTTTACACAGATATTTTTGGCCAGTTTGTGTATAAAAAAGCACACTTTTAGGCTAATAAAAGCACTTTTGAAATACTCTGAAATCATTGTGTAAAGCTTTGAAAAACACTGTTAGTAATTGGGAGAAAACTAATTTCATTTAAAACAAAATCAAGATGTAAACTGGTTACACAGCTGCCGTAGAATTTGGGTTAAAGTTAACAACCAACCAGAGAAGAAGTGGAAAGAATAAACCACTGCCTTCATAACAGCCAAAACTCAGAAGGCCTTCTGGTTTGTAACAACGTATGTTCCTTACAAATTCAATGATGATGGAAGTAAATAGATATATTAACCTGAAAAACAGTGGTCACTGACTATGATGGATATCCATGTACTAAAGGACAAGTCAGTAATTGCATTCTGAATACACCATTATCGTTTACTTTTTAGAACACAGAAAAGGGATAATATGTTGAGTTTTGCTCCATAAATGCTAACACAAATGTTAATTTTACTGCATAACGAAGTGAGAGCATGGTATAACAATTAGGAGTAAAGAAAACCAATTAATTAATCTATCACATCCTAGAGTTAATTAGTGTGCTCTTTTTCTTTTTTTTTTCCCCATAGTTCACCTTTTTGTTGCATTCACTACAAAAATATCTTTAGAATTTGGTTTATTATTGGTTCTTATTTACAGTTGTATTTTTGAATACCCTATACCATGGACACAGTTTCAGTGTTATAATCCTTTTATTTGTCTTCTGGTAGTCCATATCTAGTTTATCCCCTTTGCCTAGACATGCCAGCTGTGCCAGCTGCCTGCAATTTTAATTTGAGCTGTCAGAAATAGGGACCTTGGCCATTAATTATTTTGTGAGGACTTTCATTGTTGATCCATAAGAAGACCAAGCATTTGTGAGTTCAGCATCTCCGGGGAGCCCACACAGAACACTTTCCCAGCACAGCTGTATGTGAGGCAGATCCAAACACGCAATTCAAAATCACCTGCTGCACTGCTTTCTCCCATGAAGAATTCCGTATCCACTTGGTGCCACCTCTGGGATACACAGGAAGAACAGCAGAGTGTTTCATATGGAACATGGATAGTACATATTGACATGCTTTAGATTTTTCTTTCCCTCACCCTAGAAGGTATGTAGGTCTACAATTAGGTCTGCGTTGTTCCAAGGTGCAGACCTGTAATTGTTTTTGAGTGTGGCTTGTTTGAATTAGTAACAAGTGTGGTAGGAGGGCTTTGGGGTCTGCTGAGCAAACAGCTGCAACAAGCTACTCAGCTCCATTACAAGCAGGAACATGAACAGTCAGAATACTCAAAAACTCTGTGAGGATACAGAGAACTATTTGTTCATATAGCAGGCTGATCTGGCAAGATAAGACATGGGAAAGGGAATATAACTGTTATTTTCCTTGTAAAATCCAAACCCATTCTACTAATTTCTCTTGTTTCCACTTGCTTTCTTACCCACAGCAGGAAAATTGGATTTCTGTTTACTCTATGTTTCTCCTTTTTTACTAAATTAATTCCTCAGCTGAGTATTCTGGATTTTTTCATCCTTAATTATAACATGTCTTTCTACTCCCAAAGAAATAGAGTACTGTATTTCTTGCAATAATCCTTGGAAATCCTGTTTAAAAGTCTCCTATTTAGGGTCCCATTAAAATAAACCCATGCCTCTCTGAGAGCTCAAAACGGGGAGTCAGACACCAAGTAACAGGTGAGCAAACAGCCGAATGGAGGAAGGAAGTGGGAGGACAGCGGGCTATCAGTGCAGGGGTTGCTTCATAAATTGTCCCAGACAGCTCAGTAATAAGGAGACAGGATCAAGTAAGGACCGTCTTCTGGTCTGTGTTTCAGCAGAATAATTTAAAAAAATAAATAATTATCTTCTCCAGGATGTTCCACAATACTGTTTTAGTGATGAGCTTTCTTTTCCCTAAGACCTATGAGTTCCTGCTGTACTGTATAAGGAAAATCAATGATTTTCAGGCCATAATTTTTATGCATTTGTAGCATGAAGTATTACACTTCATTTTCTAGGATTAGCTATAAAATTAATCTTAAGTATTATAAATAGCATTATGATTTTCATATGCAGCTGCATTTGGAAAAACAACAAAAAATGGGATGGAGGGGAATGAACTGAAATTCTACTTTCCCACAAACTACAAAAGGCTGACACTGGAGTCATTTATTTGGGACATAGAGTCAAGTTCATGTCCTACTCCAACTAGGTAACCCCTTCTAGGACACTCCTTCTAGGTAAGTCATTTAAATGTGGAACTATGGAGTTAGTATATGGGGTTCTCTCATACATGTTGAAGGAGTCCTCTTTTGTACAGAATCATTTACATTGCAGCCACATCAGCTTTTTCCAAAGAAACCACATAATATCAAAAAGTCATGACTATGTCTGTTGTCTACTAAACCACTAATAATAATGAACATAACAATAATAACACTTTATTATTTACTATCTGGTTTTACTAAATATATATGTGGCAAACATTTTGTTTTAGTAGTCAAAACTTCTCTTGTAACGCTGTTGAGCAAAGACTGACAAGCTTATCCTTTACAATTCACTGAATATTAGACTGTGGTAGTTATTTGGATACTCTTTTTAGAAACACAAAAAGTATCTTGATATTCTTTAGTCTTCAAGAGATTACTTTATACTATTAGGTAGTTTTGACTCAAGAGAAGTTACATGCTCTGTCTAACTTTTATTTCTAGACTTTATTTAGACTTAACTAGTTTAGATTAATTCCAAATGAAAAGCCAGTGATGATATGATTGAATTAGAAAACTATGTGCTTCTGAGATCAGGAATTTCCCTAGCTGTTGCTTTTAAAAGATGACAGTCTCATGATTTGAGTTCTTTTTATTATTTTTTGTTGTTGCAAGGTCTAAATTGTTAATCTTCAGAATTAGTAAACAGAACATATTTTATCACAATTAAAATATTTACAGGGTCTCCTGCTTTGTAAGCAGAAATGTTATTTTTGGCTGTGCTGTTCTCTGTGAGTTAAGAGATATATTTACAGAAACAGCATAGAAAATACAAACAAAAGTGTTAATTTAATACTTTTTGAAATATTGGAGTAAAATATACTTTGTAAATGACAATGTGAGTATAGTCCCGTTTTTCCCAGTCCTATTTATTCTAGTCCTATGCCATAGGTTTACAAAAATGCTAACACGCTGGCTGGATCGATAACCTCTGTGGACTTCTGGACAGCGGCATCAATTACTGTGCTGTTCCCCAGTGAAAAACAGCTGCTGATATGATGATTTATTAAGCAGCATGGCTGCCCTGGAAGAAGACAAAAGGCCTTATTCTTCTCTCACTTTCCCATACATGAAACCAGAAGAATTTCATTGACTTCAAAGGAGCTACTCTTGTTTTACTGAAGAATGAGGCAGATCTGAATCAAGTTTGAGTCCTGTATGCTGACAGGTTAAAGGAAAGTGTATCCATTACACAGTTAGTGTACAGAACAAAGCAGATCTGATCACTCGTGAGCTCCTTGCTGGGATAAGTTGTTTATTAAAGGAAGAAAGATGTCAAAAAGTGAGCAGATGAGAATATCAATAATATTTCTTCATTAATCATCTGAAAGGTCAGTCCTTAACAACAGACACCATTGTCATTCTTAAAATCCACCACAAGCAACTAAACTGGAATACCCTTGAGGAAGCAGTAACTCAATCAGAAGCAATGAGTGCCTACGAGGCAGGTGTTTCCTTATGCTTCTGTTTTTAAATTGTGACAAATGATTTATGCAAATCAAAATGAGAAAACTAAAACTGACAGGTGAGAAAGAAGTTTTAATTTAAGAGTTAAAAGCTGTCAGGGTTTTTCATTCAACCTAACAGCAAAGCTGGGAAAAGGAGCTCCCTAAGACTGGTCCAGCACTTTTCCCACTAAGCAGTGTAGTCTCTCTCACCATACACTTAACACAGCTCCAAAAAGGGAGCATAGATTGCTGCCTTATCTGAAAAGCAGTAACAGAAAGGCAATTAAGATTAGAATTTCAGTTTCCACATTTTAACAGGCTCAAACAAAACTTAACTGATCTTTGTCAATAAAGAATATAGTTCATTAAAAGAAGGATGACATACTTTGAAGTTTTGGACCAGATTTATTTTCCCTGCTTTGTTTTCTTAAATAATATTCAACAAAGAAAGCTAATGTGCTTTGATTTCCAAATAAGATCCATTTCTAAAATTACATATTGATGGTAAATTTGGGTAGGTATTTTCCTTTTAGATAATTGGTAACTACTAGCACTGTCAAAGCTGGAAGGAAGCAATAGAATCTGCAAATTATTGGTCAAAAGTATTTCAGGGCTTTGGATACAACTTTTGCCTTTGGATGAAGCATACTAACAGAATCAGTTACACAAAGCTGACAAAAAATTTGGCTGCCTAAAGTGCAAATGCAGTATGCAAGCTTCTGCCTGTCGTATTTTCTTTAGTGCCCTACTTTTGTGTGATCAGTTAGTTTCCTTTACTCATGGCTCTAACCTAAAATTATCTTTTTAAAGCTTTTATTTAGATGGGGTTTTCCATTTTAATCTATATGTCCGTGGAAAAGTTTTTTCTAGGTACTTTGATGCTAGACGAACAACTAGAGAATATGTATGATATAAAACCAATAATCGAGTGTGATTATGACAGAGATTGTATGATCCCATGCCTTTAAAAACACTGCTGTACTTCAGTGTATGGATACCCCCTTTATATCCTTTTGAAAAGTTGGTGTTGATAGTTTCTGCAAGGATTCATTAACTCTTTTTGCAAAAAATGCAGTGCTAATATAATCATGCTATTATTAATAAAAGTAATCATGACAAAAACATTAGAAAAAAGTGAAAAAATGGGAGCAAATAATTAGTTTAGAACTAAATAAAACCCTTCAAAAGTGCTTTTATTGAATATTTACAGAGAAAAAAACCCCAAACAACAGTAAATAACATTGCTATACAAAGTGAGTTCAGAATAGAGGGTTAAAACCAAACAGTAGGAAGAGGGTTTGCGAAGAACAAAGTCTTCAGTCAAGGCAACTTTCACAGGACCACAGAAAAGCAGGTGGACACTAACAGCTTGTGGGATGAGAAATGAATTTTACTACAAAATACCTAGGGACTAAGAAATTAGTCCCTCCATGTGTAGTGAGAACTGTCTTTATTAAGATCTAAGGTAAACAAGGTAAAAGGAAATGGGTCATATAAACTGGTTTTCCAGAGGCTTTATCTACTGTGGGATAAATTTCTGCATGTACTTGTTTTATCCAATATGTATCTTATTGTTTTAAAACAGAGTTTATGCAATCTCTGTGATTGGGCTTCAGGAATCACTTACTCTGAAATACTGAAACAAAGTAGAGCTCAATTTTCCTAGAATTGTGCTATTTCACACTACTAAGGGAAAGAAGTAGGCAGAAACAGTCATCTGGCACGGACTAAATCGCATTCTTGTGAATACAGTTGATTGTGACAATCAAACAAAATATACATGAAGGCTGCAGTCTCATATCAGATTAGAGAAAGAAATAAAAAGATATCTACTGTATGCTGTGCAAGCACTCACAACTCTCATCTCTCTGATTTGAAGCATGTATCTAAACTCTGGTCTTGCACGTTCCAAATACATATGCTGACCCATGACTCATTGGCAGTTTTCTATTTCTGTTTTCAAAACTGGATGAATAAACATCCCTTGGTTAATCAAGGATAATCTATTAAATATGGAAAGTAGTTATGATTAATTATTAATGTTATTAGACTTATGTTTAAAGGCCTTTATGAAAAACAGTCTTTCAACTTGCTAGCCAAGCACATCATGGGATCCTTCTCTTAGGAGCTTACAATTTGCATGAGGAAAGAATTATGGTCAAAGAGTAAATGCTAGTATAAGAGGACAATTTCTGGTAATTCTTCACTTCTCTTGATATTTTGTTGTTGGGTCTTAGTAATTGAAGAAAAAATTTTACATAGATGGTGCAAATTCAAAGAAAATGCAAATTCAAGCTTCCAAGCAGCTATTTGGTGTGACTCACACTCCAATTTATTAATAGTAGATGTATGAGCACACAGGTGGAAGTAGAAGCTAAAAGGCCAATAAGCACTCTGAACTTTCCCAGCATATCACAATTACAAAACCACATGTGTTAAAGGCTGTGGCTGGGTGCAAAGACGTAAAAAAACCACAAAGCAAAATAAACCAGTGCACTTAAATGATTTTTTAATTGGTGGTCTGTAATTTCACTTGGATTCCAATGACAAGCAGGTCAAGAGAGTGTTTCAGGTTTGATTTGAACACAGGAAACCTTTGCTGACTACTGAAATTAGCAGTGTAAGTATTGAGTAAAACTTGTTAATCATGAAATTTTTATTGACAATATTCCACTGAAATCTTGCAGCAAATTGCAATTATTATCATGTCTCCCTATAGATTCAGGTCATTACTGGAGAATCCCATAAGTTAGTTATTGAAAGAAAAGGTTATAATAACAATGTAAAAATTACAAATATTCAAAGAATGATGATGAAGCAATAAACCCCAGCAGTTTTATGCTAGCAGTAGAGACAGTGGAAGAAACTCATGTGTTTTATCTTAGGTACCTAAAAATTGAATATGCTGAAGTGTGAATGAGCTATGCATCCTAGGTCCCTTTCACAGTCAGTGGAGATAAAAGACTGCCTTCAAAGGGCAACTCATCTAATTCCAAGACAAATGTCTAGAAGAGGCCAGAGGCATTAAATTCTGTCTGTTGTGTATCTCTTCTTTGACTTTAATGGGACTGTAGGAGGATTAAGTTGTATTTACACAAATTTGTGCTGTAGATGACACCAGATGACACTGTGTTAGAGTTTTATAGCCTGTTTTTACATTACCTTTACCTGCATATTGGGTCTGCTTGCTAAATATATGTGAAAGATGGTGTGTCTTCTTCCTCATCTTTAGGAGATGAAAGTAGAGTTGTTCCTTCATTCTGCTGAGGGAACTGGCCATATTTAGTTTGGAGAAGAGGAGGCTGAGGGGAGACCTCATTGCCCTCTACAACTACCTGAAAGGAGGTTGTAAAGAAGTGGGTGTTGGACTCTTCTCCCAAGGGAATAATGACGGGACCAGAGGAAATGGTCTGAAGTTGCAGCAGGGGAGGTTTAGATTAGATATTAAAATTACTTTACTGAAAGAGTGGTCAGGCACTGGAACAGCCTGCCCAGGGAAGTGGTGGAGTCACTATCCCTGGAGGTATTTAAGAAACGTTTATATGTGGCACTTCAGGTCATGCTCTAGTGGCCAAGACTGTGGGGGTGTTTTCTGTCTATATGGTTGGACTCCATGATCTCAGAGGTCCTTTCCAACCGTTAAGATTCTGTGATACTGAGGGAAAGGTCTGCAAGTCCATTAAGACTTAGTCTTGATAATCTCTACAGGGAAGCATGAAACATCAGTATCATCTTTACCAGCATAAAGAGCCAAGGTCACATATGAAGTCATAAATAATGTTGCAAAAGGACTTGAACTTATCTTGACCATTCACCCAAGACCACACTAATCTAGTTAAACCATAAAAGATGCATTCGGACAACTGTACCAAAACTCTTCTCTATAACACATAGGTTTTCTCTCACTAGCAATAAAGCACAAAGAAATCACATATGAAAACCAAACAAGATAAAAGAGTTTAGTAGCAATAATCACCCCTCTAAGCACAGAATACAAGTTTCTATCTAACTGACCTTTTGCAATTTGCCTTTCCCTGGCAGAAATGGTATCACATTAAATCTATATAAACTATTCTGAGAATCTGAATCGTAACCTCATTATAAGCATGAAGTTCTCTTTTTTATGTCATGTGTTTTATTTTGTAACACTACTGAAGGTGTATTTTCATCATTAAAACCCTGCATTTTTTGGTCCATGTTTTGTACTGTCATATATGCAATGATTTAACTAGAACTATCCCTGACTTGAGTCTCAGTTTCAAGGAGATCACAGTGAGTTGCACTGTTCTACAGAAATACAATGTTAAACACACAAGCCACTGCACTAACAATAATTAATGACAAGATCTGTGTGGGAGAGGAAATTATGGTCTTCGTAATTAACGATTTGTACAGGCAGCAAGCACACAGTTTCTGCTATAAAAGATAAATACAAAATGTGGTTCAGGACCTTATACTGCATTTGGAATCTAACCTAAGGATGAACTTTTATCTGCACCCCACAGCTTTTATTTTTTATGTCAACCACTTTCTGGGAAGTTTAGTAGATGTCTCCTTTTTAATCCATGAGCAACCAGATTTCCTTCCGAGGTTGTAAACGCTTTATTTTACCAAGGACGTGGTAACCATTTATAACAAGGAAAGGCCTGATGCCACACCACTATTTTCTAACACATTTACCTCCTCCAGTTTCTCTCTGGTAAAAAGTAATTCTCTGTCTTTTATTTTGCACCCCAAAAAAAAAGTAAATAAAAAACCATAAGCTCATAGATCAAAGAAAATGTAGGGAGTACCCATACAGAGACTGCACATTACACTTAGAAAATGGATTGAGTAAATAACAATGGGAAAGAGGTAGGAGAAAAATGGGGTCCAACAGGGATGTCTTCTCTTGTGCTGTGTGCTTAGGATCAGGCAGGATGTTCTGTGGTGTCTGAAGTCCTAGCATCACTCAATGAGCACTCCCTTCCCAGCTGGCAATGCTGTGGAAATAGCAGTCAGAAGACAGTTGGAGGTAAAAGCAGAGCAGCTGCAGGAGTTCATGAGAAGACTTTTAAACACCAGCTTGCTTTATACATCATATATTCCTCTCCTTGATTTTGTAGTTAAATTTGTCCTAGCAATCCTGCAGTACTGGCTGCAAGAGGAGAGGAGAGGAGAGGAGAGGAGAGGAGAGGAGAGGAGAGGAGAGGAGAGGAGAGGAGAGGAGAGGAGAGG
>JAOTQQ010000001.1:9361685-9380750 GCA_026546715.1 Gallinago undulata | reverse complement strand
TCTAGAATGAGTCTCTCCATTATCTTCCCAGGGACAGAGGTGAGACTAACTGGCCTGTAGTTCCCAGGGTCCTCCAGTTTAAACCAGTTTAAAACAGTTTAAACCAGCAGTTTAAACTGCTGGTTTAAACACATAAATCCTGCTTAACTGCTTAATTTTTAAACTGTATATGATACTTTCTTCCAGATATAAGCATAAAAGGGCATATACTTGCCTGATGTTTGCAAAAAAAGAAGTATTTTGGAAGATATCTGCTGCCAAAGCGTGCAGAAGTCTCATGTATCACTATGGAAAGGTAAGAAACACAAACTGTTTCTAGAGCAATAAAAGTTTATTTTATGTTCCATTCTCTTTAACAATGGCTGCTATTACTTCAAATCTCTGTTGGCAATAAAAAAGGGCACAATATAATCTCCTTCAAATGTGCTTGCTTAAAAAAAATGAGGCTACCTTCCAATGGTGGCAAAAAGTTGCAGGGAGACTGGATGTAGATCAGAGCTGAGGGTAAGGAAATAATAGACTTATAAAAGTATCTGCACATAGAAACTGCATTCTACAAAAAGCAGCCTGGGGGAAAAATATCCCTTTGAAACGTTTTTGTGCTGAGCGACACCTTTGCGAATCAAATTTATAGCAGGATCTGCTATGCCAACAGCAGAGAACCAGAAAGAGGGAGGACCCTTTTTGTAATACAGAGTCCAGAGAATAACAGGTTCAAGCTGCCCACAAATAAATGTTGTTTCAGAAAGGGCTAGAAATCTGAAAATACTGTTTTATGCTTTCTTGAGTGCACTTACCTTGCAGAAAAACGCAACAGACATAAAATTGGGAATTAATCAGAATTAATTCTACTACTCGGGTTGCTATCTCATTCTCTTCCTGAATTTCATTAAAAAATAAAGAACAGCAAGTCAATTTTTTATATATATATAAATTTTTGTATATATAAAAATACATTAAATTTAATAAATATATGAAGGCAAAACTAACATGGAAAAACTTTGATCCTATATGTTTTGTGCCCCAAAGTTCCACCTGAAAAAGAAGGGTAAAGAGCATAGACTCATGCCTTAAATTAAATGTTTTAAAAAAAAATCTGGGATTCTATGCTAATGTCTTAAATAAGCATTCTTCTCAATATAAATTCATCTGTATTTTTAGGATATGCAGAATAACAGCGTGTCTGCACAGAATATAATGAGCACATGCTAAAAAATTAACTATGCAAGACAAACCTATACCCATTATAAACCCTGATTTTGTTGATATCTACTTTGGACAATTATGCTCCCTGCTTCATTTCTATTTTTATCATTTTATCACATTGTCTAATTTCCCTACTATGAGTGTTCTTAAATTGCACCATGTTAGCCTAACATATTAATGTCTCTTTTAATGATGTTATTTCAAAATTATACCTCCTTGGTTTGTCTGCACTGGACAGCATTATTTTAAAAGACTCAAACCTGATCTCTAATTACCATGAAGACTTAAAGAGTTAAATGTACTTGCCTGAAGTTTACAAGCTACTTCTCAATTTAACAATATGTAAATTAATTTGACTTCTGCCTAAAGAATGGATAGGTTAATAAAAGAAAAGCAGAGAATATTTACCCCATGTGTTCTTTCCGCTTGTTTTAGGAAAACTTATTTCTCTGTGTATTTTTTCTAAAGTCAAAGTGATCTTTTGTAGCTACTCAGGTCCGAGTTCCAACTATATCCATATGACTCATATTTCTTTGCAATAGAACCTAAGAGTACCTTTATTTGTGAAAATGTTTTACCTGCAGCAGGCAAAATCCCTAGATTCTTTAGTAAAGAGAATGTGTATTTCACCTTCAGAAAAACATATTACACCCTATTTGCATGTCTGTCTTCTCTTTAAATAAATTTGAGTTTGAATGTAATCACTTAAGTGTTAGTGATTAAAACCAGCGCTGAGGTTGTTCCTCCTCACAAAACCTACCAGCCTGGCATGTTTTGTTACAAAGCTTTGCCCAACTCGCCAAAGTATGTTAATGTTGAAATGGCCTCTTTGTCTTCTCTTGAATTCATTCTGCAGATAAGGCATAGGCTTCTTCCTTACATCACACTTACCCTACCCTTCAACCTTGTCTGTAATGTTCAAGGATCTTTACCAGAGGACAACTGATATATGGTCTTTACAAGGTTCCATGCATCCTTATGTATGCAAATCATATAGGAAGAGCTTTGACCATGCTTTCATTTCAAAGTGCATGAAAGTAGTATGTTAATTATTGTTTTTACACACTTATGCATATTCAGCTTTAAAAACTCATTTTTCCATACTCTCTGACTGATGCAATCAAAACCCATAAACAATCATTTTCAAGAATTTACAAGGTGACTGAGTTACTTTTTATTTGAAATTATGAATGTGAAAGAATTTCAGTGACAATCCAGTCTAGCTATGGATGTGGAACATTGTATTTTCAATAAACGATTCAAATTTTGTGCAAAATTAAAAAAGTCTCTATATCAAGGTAGCGTTAAGAGAAATTTAATCAACATCAATAAAAAAAGAATGCCAAAAGTTTAGTGATGGAGAGTAGAACTGAATAGAAATACTTCTGTCAGGTGAAGAGAAGACTGGATATCTGAGTTCTGGTTAATCAATTCATTGCATGTGAACTTCTGTCTGTATTTATGGCATGGTGATAGCCATAACACCTTCATATGAACAGATACAACAGATCCAACTTGATTTCATTTGTTGGGAAACTGTGAAGATCAATCTGTTCAATTTTTTTATTTGATTACAAGTTAGTACAGATCAGCTTTCCCATTATGATGAATGCTAGTTGCTATTTTTATTGTTCTTCAAGAAGGAAACAAGACCAAAGCAGCATTTTTGTTCTTCTTGTGTGTCATGTTTAAAATGAATTCATTAGCAGCTGTCAGCCCCCAAGGAAGAGTGTCAACACTGATGAAGACAACATCTAAAGGTTTCATCTTACCGTCATTTATCTCTTGTCCCCAGAAGGTATGAATCCATAAAAAAAAAAAGAAACTCCAAAGTAATGACTGCTTTTGTCTTTTGTTCCAATGTGTTTAGAAAGTAGCTGTTCAGGCATGAATGTTGGCTCCAAATGTCAATGACACCTGTTTTTTTATACAAAGAACATTGAGAGAAAGAGTTACAAGGCTGAACTTTACTGTAGGTCTCCTGCTACTGTTCCCATGAGATATTACTTCGCAACAGAAATGCTGATTTGATTTATTATATCTGCAATAAAACATGCATTCCTCTGTTATATAATACTGCAGAAAAATGTTCTTTTTTAAAATTTCAGCACAAAATGAGGCTAAGCAGATATCTTATGGGAGATGGTTGTTTATGCAAGATGGTTGAAATCATGAAACAGTTACTCTGGCTAGAGATGACTTTCCATTGCAGTTTTCAGCCTATGTATGTGATAAAACTGGAACTGCTGAAAGGCCAGTGTTAAGGCTCAGCATATATTCCTGGATTTATGCAGTAACCCAGGTATTAAGCCTTTGAGCACGGAAATGGCTTAAACTTGGACACCTGGTCCATGGATCATCAGGGGGGTGCCTAAGTGTTCTAAACATTAAATGGGGACAATTACATGCTTTTTAAATATAGTCAATGCTTTTAGAAAACTTTACATTCTTTCCTCTTAGAGAAAAAACTAGCCCTATAGAAAATACATAAGCATTTGTAGACAATGTGAAGGCAGATTTTTGGAAATCACTTTGTTACAGTTGCATATTTAAATTTTAGTTAAACAGAAATTCTACTCAAGTGAAATTTAGACTCTGAGACACCTCAGTAAATCTAGAATTTAATATTAGAAGACTTCTAGCTATTTTATAGTACTTTCATCGATTTTAAAAAAATATTTAATACAAGCAGCATTTGTTTGCTGGATTGAGACAAGAATTTCCCATTCATTTGAGCTATTGTTGATGTTCTTACAGAGATTTACATTATTAAATTACTAATTCCACTTAATAGACAGAATAGTTTCCACTAACTTCAGTGAAGCATTTAATAGACTGTTTATGTAAGAATTGAGCAGTTGACAGAGGATTCTGTCCTTGTAGACAAAGGCAATAGTTATACATTTAGGTAAAAAATATTTTGCATTCAACATCCATGTTAGCTGAAAATTCAAGGGGTTTCATTATATATGCATGATGTGTTATATATTGTATTTGTATTATATATCTACGCATAACACTCCTGTTAAACACATTTTGCCACAATGTACTGGTGTTAAAGGTCTCCCTATTTGACTTTTTGCTCAGATGAGACATAGTGTTCCCTCTGTTGGAGCTGCCAATTTTGACAACATCCAGTGCAAAACATGGGAATGCAGCCTCCTCTCTTTCTCTGTCAGTGATGGTTCAAAGGAAGAATGAACACCTGAGTTCATGCATTGAGGTTACAAAGCTTTTCAGATACAACATTCTTAGCCACAGAAAATAGAAAAAAAATGGTGAAATGAAGCATGTAAAATATCTTATTGGATACCAGTTGAGAAATCAGGTTAGCTGAAAAATAAGGTGGAAATTAGTGAATCCCTCACTGAAATATTTTATAAACTTGTTGAAGGTTTAATTTGCTTATGAGAGATTGACTTTTTTTTTTTTTTAATATTTTTTACCACTTAAATTTTCAAAATATTGGAATGTAAAACTTTTTCACAAATTCTGATTTAATGATTGCCATTTCAGTATACTGAACACTACTGTGATTAAACTACAATTACATGCTTAAGTATCACAATTTCCACTAAAAATGGTTATCATATTGTTTATTTGCTGTTTCTCTAATAATACAATTTTCATTTTCTTTCAGCAGGGGTAATTTTAGAAAGTAATTAAAAATGCTACTATTCTTTACTTCCAAAACCAAGTAATTGTGATTGTATTTCCATTGAAAGCATTTGCAGAACTCTTATAGCTTCAAAAGATGGAATTTCTACACATTATACTAAGGCATTATGTGGGTGGTTTTTTTTTTTCTTTTCCATGTTTGAAACTGAATATGACATTAAGAAAATAAAAATGGAACTGGAAGAACCTTTCAAGCTGTATGACAATGAAGATCATTGAAGGAAGTAAAGTTCTTTGAACCAACTGTATTTTATATTACATAAAATTTGCTACACATTCGTATTCTGAAGTATTCATGAAGTTTCAGGAGAATCGTTTATCAATCATAGTCTAATTGTCCTCACTATGTGGTTACCATGACTTGGACTGCAATGGAAGAAAGTATAACTCAGTATAAATACAAATGAAAGAATGAGGCATCCTAAACCCCGACACAAATTCTTCAATAAAGAAAAGGAACTTTTTACATACACAGATGTTATTTAGCTGATTACTATGAAAAAAGATTTTTGAAAGGGTTACTGGTCCAGTCATTCTTTGACATTGTAATTTCTACTTTTGCTTAAAAAATGGCAGTCCCTGGAACTGGTTAGTAAGAAATACAGACAAGTGCACCTTGTTATGTAAAAGAGCCCTTCATTTGCCTGCTATAATACTGCTTATGCATCTGTTTGCAATTACAAAAATGGCACCTAACTTTGAACTTTGAATCCCATGAGAAGCACTGGTGCTCCTAGGTGCCAAACAAAAATAAAGATGTCAAACATATGTTGGCACAAACACACTCTTTCTTCTCTTTGTGGATCCAACTATCCATTTTGCTAGTGGCATCTGGAGACAAAGAAAAAATGCATGTTGAAGCCAATGTTATTACACTATGGCTCCAGTTTCTTCAGTAATACGTAATTCCACGTACCCTGCCCCCTTTTTCCCTTCTCAAAATGGACTGATTGCATACATAAATTTAAATATGTCCAAAAAAATCTCTTCCTACGTCTTTATCAAGTGTAGACAGAGGCTATATAAATATCTATTGCTACTTTGCAAAATAGTATAATCTTGAAGGGGGAGGGAGAGGAAAATTGGGGTGCTTTTTCACCTTTATTATTCACCTTTGATCTTTATTTATGTTTTACCCCTTTCTATACTTCTGCGAATTTAAATCTTTCTTATCTGTTCATTTAAAGATATCTCTGTCACCAGAACAGTATCATTCTCAAGTGGATTTGGAAGCCATCCGTTCTGTTTTGCTGACAATGTTGTATGTCCAGTGTATCAGAAAAGACAGCTCCACTATTAATGAACAGATTGATCTTAATCTGCTTATAGTTCTTTTTATTATCCAGTACTCTGTTGAGGAAAAAAAAGATTAAATAAATCTCCTTTTTAGATAAGAGTGTAAAACTTGCACAGAAAATTGCACATTTGCAATTATCATGCCAAGACCTCCCTGTTCTTACCTTCACCCAATTCTTTCAAGAGGATTATGGCTACCTTTGAAGTAGCATTTATAAGGGTAGAGTCCAAAATAGGTTAAATAGCTGCTCCAGCTTGAGAGATTTTTGTCTTTTTTATCACCTTCCCTAAGAAAATGTCCCGACATAACAGGCTTTCTTTCAGCATCATTAGCTCTTAACAGGTGGCCAGAATTTGCTACGTGTTTTTAAAACATAACCTCTTTGCAGAGGTTGAGGATCACAAGAAAAATGTTACAGAAGGATACATTTAAAATGATGCTTATAAGTGAAACATTACTCCAGGGAACATTTAGGGAAATGTTCCAGGGAAACAGGGACAGGGAAAAAGCCAACAGTCCTGGGCAATGGTCATTAAGTTGCTGATCTGGAAATTAAATATAAAATGCACAATCACACAGTTTATTATAATGCACACAGAAAAAAAAAATATCTTAAAAAAAGCAGTACTATCCACAAAGTTTTAGCAAAATGTAATGCCTTTGCCTCTGTATTATGACATTTCAAAATTTAATCTGAGTTGTCTTGCTATCATGCAGCAAAAGAGTGTAAAAATGTGGGGAGGATTTGTTCTTTGTTTTTTCTTTTTTTTTTTTTTTTTTTTTTTTTTTTTAAATGAATCTTACCAGGCAAGGTAGACTTTCATTCTTGGCTCAGTATCTGTAAAAGATGACTTATGTAAAAGTGAGCTATTTATTGTATGCACTTTCTTTTATTTTTGTCTTTAATGTTTTCTGTTTTCATACTATATGTAGTTACTCCTCATACTAATTCTACTACCAATATTAGCACCAGCGCCTGAGGCCTAAATAGCATTTTCTATCAGATAACATAATGGCTTCTGTTTAAGCTGACATCTCAATAATGCATTACATCTCTATTACACTGCAGTCCAAACAGTACTCTATAAAGCAAGCCTTCTTTATATAGATCACCTGCTGATGTGAATAGAGAAGCTGCCTGCTCGTTTGGTTATGAGTGATAGCTGCACATCACAATTACCACTAACATGGTAATTGTTTCACAGAGTTGCTTAATGACATATACAGGCATCTTAGCAAATTTCATTAAACTCGCCCAAGTTATGTGTGTCTCTAGGGAGAAGAGGGGGGAAGAATTAATTCCAACCCTCTTTATCCCAGGAGAGCTTAAAGAATTTTAGCTTTCTTGATAACAATGGCACCATACGCGGTTTCAAGAGTTTTCCAGCTATTATATGTAATCAGAAAAAAGCCAGGATGATAAGCTTGCTGAACAACACCTTTTATTGCAATTTGCAGGGAAGATCTGGATAGGCTGATGATGCTAATGTCTATTTTATAGAAGACAAAGTATAAGGCTTTTGTATAATTGAACGTCTTCCCAATCTAACTGAAAAAATTGTTTTCTTTCAGTTAACAATGAATAAAACACATTTTGTTTTTTAACTTTCAGGTGCTATGAAATATGTCTGTTTCACTGGGAGAGTACAACCTCACATGGGTGTTTCAGAGACTTCCCATGACACAGTGTGCTGGCACTACAGGATCAGGAATTGTGGGAGGGAATGCCTTTGAACTTCCCTCTCTCTTGTTTGACCCGAACACCTGCATCCTGGATGGTATCTCTCCAAGTTCGTCATGACAGTTCAATAGGAAATGGTGATCATAACAGATTCACTGAAGTCTTGCACACCAAAAGGAAATAAGGGCAGGTCTCACATGAGCAATAGCTCTTTATGCTGTGGTCTTCAAAAAAGAATAATGTAATAATGCGAGTAAAAGAATTTAAATAATTGGTATGACTTTAAGAAAAAGCAGCTTTCTGTCTCTGTTAGATTATTTTTTTCCAAATGCTGACAATGTTCTTTAAGAATACAGTTATGTGTAACTATATATTTTATTTTTATATACATTATATATAACTATATAATTTTTGAATTAAGGCATATATAACTTCAGAATGATAGTCCTTTATGCTTCATGTGGGACATGCCATTAACTGCAGAATTATTTATCGTCTAGTAGGTCTGATTCTAGTTTCTTGCTTTACTGAATTTGGAAAGATTTCTGAGACTGATAAAAGAAAATTGCACAGGTAGTTAAACTACCCCATCAAACCAGGAAGTCAGCAAGAAGAGGTCAAAGAGAAAATACAGGACAGATGGATAATAGCACTGACTTTTGCCCAAGGGGGCAAATATTCTTTTGGATGTATGTACCGAGTGAACTGGAGAGACAGAACATTTGTCTGCCCTGGCAGTCTGAAATTTGCTAGTAAAGTAACCACATGTCTAGCCATGGAAAATTCAAGGTGAATGACACAGTAAATGACACCTGCCAAGATCTTCATAATTCTCTGGAGGTTCAAAGTTCCACCATAGTGGTTTGATACTGTATTCACTTTTGGAGACTGGGTTTCACTGATCATGAACTGCCCTTATATGTTAGAACTCTCTAGTGCTTTTTGAAGACTGTAGGATACTTTTGATTCATGAAGAAATAATTCACCATTCAAATGTTATAAAATGATTGAATCTTTAAAACCAGATAAAAATATTTTCAGGATGTTGTTTGAGAAAGGACATTAGGCAAAGTGTGAGTACTTATTTGATGATAAATGAAGCAAGAAACATACCATGTCCCTACTTTTTCTAAGGATGGGTAACTTGCACTCATTCTGTTAAATTTTAATATTATCAAACAGACAAACATTGGCAAAATGCCCCAATAAAAGTAGTGTCCTTTTAAACTTGTTATTTAAAATCTCAATATGTTTATGTATATGTATTTTGTTTAAATAAAATAGTAAAGAACAGTTATATTTGATTTATTCTGTTAACAATCCTCAGAGACAGAAATGATAGAAATGCCTGAAGCTCCCCAGGTATACAGCTTGGCTTTAATTTAATCTTTAGTCCAATGTTAGCTCAATGAGAAAAGTCTTTGCAGACTTTTGCCTGCTAATTATAACCCTTCAGAAATATTACCATATGTCCAGGGCAGTCCAAGCACAGAAAAATACAATAGAACAGTGGATGTAAAGGTACAGTTAGACGATATGACTGAATTAATCCTTTGTCTTCTTGCTGTCAAATGGGTGAGAGTCTACCTTCCCCATCTTTCCCATGTTTCTATTTCTAAACTATTTATATTTATGTATTTTTAACTCTGTATGCACTGCACACAAAAAAAATTGAAATTTGCATTAGAAATTTATTTTATTGTTTTGGTTGTTCCTTGTATTTAATGGATTTATGATAAAATGAACCGAAATCACTATTTAAAAGATCCAGAAAAAGGACTGCATAGCTTACTTCCCATGCACATTCTGAGATTATAAAAGCAATTTCATAACATGAGGTAATCTCCCACACACTGGTAACCCTTAATGGGAAAGGGGTAACAATGAACAGTGCTCATTTGCACTGAAAAGTCTAAAGAAAGTTGAGATATGAATGTACAGTAAACTAGATACTCTCTACTCACTCCTGCTCTGCATGGTGTGCATGTATCTACCATGGGTTACTCAGACTTGACTTCTACACTAACTTATGTATGGCATATGCCCTAGTTGAAAACCAAATGGGATAAGCATTTAGACATTCAAATCAAAGAAGACACGTATCTCACATGTCTAAGTAGGATAGGGAGGATACTTCCAAACTGCTCTCCCAAATACTGCTTTCCTTACTACCTTGCCAAGAGTGTCTCCCTTTGAAAGTCATTGAGAGAAATTTGTGTCAGCTGTTTTGTTTTCTTAATCATTTTAGTCACTATACTATTGAAATGACTTAAATTTAGAATTATTTTAGAAAATAATGTTTAGCCATTGGGGAAATAAATATTTGTAAAAATACTTTCTGCTTCTCTCTTTACAGAGCCTAAATTCAAGCTTCCTCCCCAGTTGATGGCTTTCTAAATATCCTGCTCTGAAAGTGAGATATCCCAACCAAGAGAAAAAAAAAGAAGATATTTATTTAAAGACTGTTTTAAGAAACTATTTTTATATTTGAAGAATAATAAGACAAATGGTTCACAGAATAAACATACGGAAATAAAATAATTTTAAGCACACATCAGGACACACAGACACACACACAAGCCTGATCAAAAGCAAGGGAAAATTTACATATACATTACATACATTTACAATGTGCACATTTACATTGCATTTACAAAGAACATAATGTGTTCAAAGAGAAGATAATTGCAAAATCAACTATAGAACTGCATAAGGATGTGAACAGCTGCTCACTTTATGGTACATCAAAGTTGCTTATTAACTTATTTACTAACAAAGAAACTTGCAGGCACAAAATTAATCATGTTTACAAGTACTTGCAGAATGGAAAGCACTGGATGTTACAACTGAAATTACCTCAAAGCTCTTCCCTGTTTATGTCTTTCCATTTTACTCTTGAGGAAATGAAGACTATGCCACTCTTAAGCTTGCTGTGATGAATCAGCCAAGGTCTCAGCAAATCATCCTATGTGCTTCTGGAGTTTTATCTGTTACACTTTTCTGTGACCTCCCAGACCCTACAATGTTTTGCAGGTAAGCAAATTGGCAGTCTTTGGTCAGGGTGTTTATCTCTTTCCTTCACACCATGGTTATGATATACACATGCTACCCCATCACCGTTAAGAGGTTTACAACTATCTTACAGGTATTACTTTTTAATCTATTGTTTCTTTCAGATGGTGATTTCCAAGTACTTTTCAAAGATGCATATGTTACTATAAGATCGTGCAAACTCTTCCAGTTCTCTGATTTTCTATCCAGTTTTCTGAGATCTTACACACTTTCAGTATATATCAATATATTTCATTAAGAATGTATGATTTTCATCATTAGAATTAAAAAATGATGAAAAATAAGCTCAAAACATACTCTTGAATAATACAGAGTTGAAAATTTTACATTATTGAAATAATCAGAGTTAGCAAATATTCTCTATAGAAAACATGTGTTTTGTAATAAATTCAAATACAGGTAGTCATTGAGAACCATTATTAAAAAGTCTGGAAAACTTTATAGGGTCATGGCAAAAAATTCATTAGATAAATTTGGTGTTAGTCACCTGAAGGAGTCCCCTTAAAATCACACTTAAAATGAACTGTTTATACAATTGTTATTTAATTTTAATGACTCCTTTGAAGAGTGCACATCTAATTGTCCTTAAATCTATGGCTAGATATCAACTAAGGAGGGGGATAGCTAAGATGTTGAAAGCAATTACCACACTCTACAAGCTTTGTGCCTTCATTCTCACATAAGCTCTTACAGTTCAATGTGCATTTTTTTATTTGTTTCATGACCAATAGGATTGCATTTGTCCAAAGAAAACAAATTAGCTACTACCCTTGCCAGTGTCAGAGAAGGACCAAATGATCTTCTGTCCACAGGAGCTAACAAGCACCATAGAATCATGCACTTCCTAATGTATAGTCTAAATGTTCCCTTTTTCAGTTTACAACCGTTACCCCTCATCCTATCACTATACTCCCTGATAAAGAGTCCCTCCCCATCTCTCCTGTAGGCCCCCTTTAGGTACTAGAAGGGGCTATAAAGTCTCCCTGGAGCCTTCTCTTCTCCAGGCTGAACAACCCCAACTCTCTCAGCCTGTTATTCATTGGAGAGGTGCTCCAGCCCTCTGATCATCTTTGTGGCCATCCTCTGGACTCACTCCAACAGGTCCATTTCCTTACTAAGTTGGGGGCCTCAACAGGAAACATGCATAGTAGAGCACCTTTCTAAGACTGATAATAACTTCACATTGTTAGATGAAGCTCAAAATACTCTTGTCAGTCAAAACATGACATTTTGCAATGAAAAACAGACATTTTCTTTTCTTTAGATTCATAAAAGAAGTCAAGTGATTTATCAATATTACCTTTTAGTGCATCAGACACAAGCAAGTTTATTTTGGAAAAACAAAACTGAGCCTTCTAATACTCTTATGAGTATTTTCTAAATCACAAATTCTGCAGTTGTCTCTTCTCATGTCTACAGCATGAATGTGGCTTTGAATGTCCCAAGACTCAGTCAAATTATTTGCATACTTACCTGAAGCATATTTGACTTTAGACAGCAGTACTATTTAATGTATAACTCTGCACTGTGATTCTCTTTTCAGTATAAGCAGCATAATTACAACATATTGGACATTGCCCTATATGTAGCTGGAAGAGCAAAATGTAGGAAATAACTTCTGGGTAACACTGATGAGAAAATGTATTCTTACTTTTGTTACTGTGTGTCTAATTGAGGGACTCCCACATGAAATACTTTAAGATATATTCAGCACCTAGTTTTAATTACTCTGAACTTTGAGTATGATAACTGATAGAGCATAAAGGTACTTAAGTCAGAATATTTAAAGAGCTGGTATTTTAAATAAACAGAGAATACAAAAGAAACGGTGATTAAAAGAAGAAGCAAAGCATGCCACACTACAATTAATCAGCAAACCTAGAACAAAAAATAAAGAATGCCACTGCATCATAATTTTGGTTTTATTATTTTACCGCTTGGTGTCCACTGTTTCTCAATAAATATTCACTGTTTCTCCATAAATATTCATTGTGATATATTTAATCGGTGGGGTTTTTTTCAGTTTAAATGTAAAAGGCTAATGCATTTTCTTGAATCTCCTGTTTCTTGAAGAAATATTTTTTCACATGCACATACAATTCATGAAATATTCATACTGTATCTGCCACATCCATGAGAAGAACGGAATCCTGCCATATGTTTAAAATACATTATAATACAAAAGGTCATGAAAAGTTGTCAGTTTAGTAATACTGTCACTTTTTTAAATGTGTGCAGTACATTTCACCAGACATATAACATATGTGGTATATGGAAAACTTACATTGTTTCCTTATGGGTATCTCTGCACTCAACAATCTTCAAAAAGATGACTCAAATGACTTAAATGTAATAGATTAGGATCGTTTTACAGACTGGCTGGTAGCATTAGGAACCAGAGCAGACACAAATGGACTGCTCCATAAAATGACTGAAATTACAGCTGCTATAACTTATAATGGGACCCCAGGAATCTCAGTGAACCATTTCTCCTGTGAAGGCCAAATGATGGAAGTCATTTCATATCAAATCTTTTAGAAAAGCACAAGGAGAAATGAGATAAGCACTAATGTTGTATGGAAGCTCAATGCTCACCATATTTTAAAGTGCCACCCCTCAACAATAAAAGACAAACTGGAGTTCAGGAAGCTTAAATATTCCCCCCCACCCCCCCCCCCCCACCCCGAGCTACAGGAGAACCTTACACCTTCAAGAGAACCAACGTTCAAGTACAGTTCTGCAGTGCCCTGTTGCCTGACTTCAGTCCTGTGTAGGCAAGTACTTGTTTATGAAGGGCTCCAGACCACAGTCATTAAAACCCTTGGCCACCATCATTTCATGGTCTTCATGGAGCACCACTGCCCTCTTCTGGGACTTACCCATTATAGGGCTGTGCAGCATTAAGAATATAGGTTCCATATATTGACTTCATTCCATATTATCCTTAAGAGACTATTTCCTGGTAAGTGTCTTACTCCTCTTGGACTTCTGTATAAGAGACTGTCCAGTTAGAGCCAGCTATTTCTCCAGTCTATAGTTCTCTTTTTCCTATATTGCCTCATTATGAACTGCTTAATTGTGTAATTGATTCAAAATACTTCAAACTAGCACTCTTGTTGCTTCTCTGAATATTTAATTACCTTACTTGTTGCAGAGTTGATTGCCCTCACA
Organism: Gallinago undulata; assembly: GCA_026546715.1. Taxonomy (NCBI): domain Eukaryota; kingdom Metazoa; phylum Chordata; class Aves; order Charadriiformes; family Scolopacidae; genus Gallinago; species Gallinago undulata. The sequence continues at coordinate 9,366,645 of JAOTQQ010000001.1, read as the reverse complement.
GTTAATCACTTATTCCCTAATAAAATAAATGTATGACTTGCTTATTTATTTTTTCCAACCCATTCTGTTTTACCTTCTAGTGCCAAGTCCCTGTCCTTGTTCTGTGCTTAGCAACTTCTGGTAGAACATTCCCACATCTATTATTAAATTTATTTATCTTTTCTTCACTGTAATTTTGGTCTTTGCTTACTCCACTGAAAATATTTTGCTGGTCCTCAAAATATTTTTTAACTGGTTAAGAATCATTTGTTATGACTTTCATAGCATTATATAAACAGCTGTTTCATTGATGATTCATTATTGACTTTGAAGACCTTAATAGAACCTCCTTACTCTCATTATAAAGTCTTGGCAAATTTTCTTCTTTTCTTTTTAGTTTAGGTGCTTCTATCACTTTTCCAGGGTCTAATTATCATGTGATTTCTGCAAGCCAGACTTTAAAAAATATTTTGTCAACCAAAAAGTTTCTTTGATGAATGGACAGTGTTTGGCCCAATATTTAATTTCCTTTGCAACAACAAAACCTATTTGCTCTGTGTTTCACATGGATTTTGAAACTTTAAAACTTTAGAAATGTGGTTCAGCAAGGTATGTAAATGAGAAAGAAAGCTAAAATAGTATAAAATGGAAGATTCTCACATAGCTATATAATTAATTAAAATAAGAAAAAGAGTGAAAGATCAATTGTTTTCATAATGAAAAAGATTACAGGTGGATTTCTGCATGCATGTCTGTGCCTTTCCATGTTGTTTGCATATATTCAGAAACTATGTGTAGAAAGAAGTGACAACTGAGATAAAGTTTACTGATGGTACTAAATTATTCAGGACAGTAAAGACAAAGGTCTGTGGAGCAGAACTGCAAGAGACCCTTACTAGAGAAAGTGACTGAACATTAGAATGGCATACAAAATTCATTGCAGATGGATGCACTAATTCATTAGTGGTGCACATGAGAAAAACAATTCTGACCTTGTTAATAAAGTAATGGTCTCTTGTCCCCCAGGGACAAGATCTTAGAACTATGATATGTGTTTCTATGAAGATATATTCTCGGTGATCAGAAGTAAGCAAAAAATACCAAAATTAATAGGAAAGGGATAGGGAATAAACCAAAGAGAAATCCTGGATATGAATCTATGTGATACTCAAGCTCCTTACTCCTTCTGGAAAGATAGAAAAATTAGAAACATTATGGAGAAGGTTCAATATACGAAAGAATTATATAGACTAAAACACAAGAAAAAAGACAAAAAACAACATGATAGAAGTCTATAAAAACATGAGTAAAAAAGAAAAGAAAATTCTGGAGTCACTGTTGATTGAGTTAAAATGGAAATTAAATGGCTTCTTACCTGAGACCATTGCTGGCGAAAGAGCTCCTGATACAAAACCTGTGTAACTATTCTGGAGAAATTATGTTGTTTTTTCTAATATTTCTGGAGAAATATTATGTTGTTGTATTCTTCCCTAGGCATCTGTGAATTAACCACTATTGAAGATAGGTACTCACCTAGATGGACTTTTAATATAAGATGGTTTTACTTTTACTTACATCTTGATATGCTTCCTCATCTTAAATTATAAATGAAGTTGAAATTTTTGTATTTAGATCTCATAGGGGAACAATGGAGGTTAGGGGGGAGGGAGCAGGTGAGGGCGGCTGGGTTTCCTTTTTTTTTCCTTTCTTTCTTGTCTTTTTCTGTTTAGACTACGAACAGGATCCACAGGAAAAAAGCAAAAGAGTTCTTCATATTTTTATGCTTGATTTCCTTCTGTGATCACATAGTGAGGCTAATCAAGGACAGAATTCTATGAATGTAAGACAAAAATAACTCTGCAGAATGCTTCTTTTTGTCTTTGAGATACCTAGGTTGGATTTAAGCTCCAGGTCTAAGAGCTTGTGGTCTTGATTTTGCGAAAGTACATAGAACCCACAGCTGTTACAGAAGTCAATCACTGCTGTTGGAACTCACCAAATAGGTCATCAGATATTATTGACTTAACAGGGAGAGACTAGTCTAAACTACAAATTCTGTTAATTTCTGTAAGGTTAATCTTCATGCCATTTGTTTTCAACACTTTTCAACACTTTCTTGCAAAACTTACTAAATGATTCATTTTGCTCAGCGCTTCTTTGGTAGTTTCTTTAATTGAAGAAATCTAGGCTCCAGCTAAATTCTTCAAATAATTGTCAAAATGCATAAGTAATTTTCCATATTCCTTTAATTCCTTTCAGCATTACCTGCTGATGCCAACTGCAGTTCAGAAAAAAACAGAATAGAATAAACTCTGCCTCCATAATACTACTACTACAAGCCTGCAGTTTTTCTACTGATCTCAACTTGGATATAAAGCAGACCAGAATTTTGGCCAATTAATATAATGATAATATTATAGCAATGAGTTCAGGAAAGCTTCACATTTCCACAAAGCTCAGTGTAAATGGATGGATAAGGTGTATGTTGATTATCAAACAAATCTATTTAAGAACCTTACCTCAGACCACGTTTCTGAGTACATGGGAATTCCCCCTCCTCAAATCACTTACATGTTTCTGTGTTTCAGCTTCTTTTTCATAGAAAACTATTTTAAATATTCCTGGGTTTAACAATATATACCATCCATACAACAATTGTTTATATTCATGATGACTTATCAAACAATGTTTTTCTGAGGTTTTGAAGCTGTGCCAAAAAATAATGATCTATTTCTAATTTTACTTCATACTGTGTCCCAGACAGGTGTTGGGTTTTCATAAAAATAAATAAACAAAAAACCCCAAACAAACAAACAAAAAAAACCAAAAAAACATATCCAAACTCATTGAACTGAAATTTGCTGTAAACTATGACAAAAATTTCAGACCAGTCAGCACTGGTAATTCTACTAAAATAAACATTTATTTTTTTGTATTCTGATACATAATTGTGATTGCAGATTTATGAGAAATTTACGTAAAAAGAAATAGGCCTCTTGGGAGCATCATGGGCATAATCCTACAGTCCTACAGTCCTCAGGAAAGAAAATGTTCTAACCTGCTGTATACTTTGTTACTCCCACAAAGATTTATAACCTGGGACACTAAAATGGGATATATTTATTCTCTTTAAAATTGTAATTACTATCAGATTATGTAGAACTGTGATAAGAAATATCATAATTTAAGAACAATAATTAATTTTAATTTCCTTGTCCAAGAAAACTCAGAGAATATGTAGCCATTTTTTGTACTAATTTACTCAGCATCTAGAGGACGTACTGTCCTATACGACATTGCTAGTCCCAGCAGCATACTCCGCAAAGGCCACTATAATTACCTTGGCTTTCTAAGACACATGTTATTTCTGATTAGTGAATCTATTTCTGAGTTGGTTTGGGGCCAGCTGAGAGATCACTGCAGTCTTTAAGCCTGATTCACAAATGAGAGTTATGACTCAGAACTTGCCTCTCAGATTTCCTGCATTGTTCTGGGGGAGGAAGCAGAACACCGGTGGTGGTTCCAATCAGAGAGCTTGTCCCTACAAAGATCCTGTGGATCTTATGTCACCCAGGAAGAATGGGTTGTTCATCCAAATCAGTTCTAAACAGGAAATCTCCAGAGAACTAAGGACCTTAAAAAGGTTTTAACTTGCAGATACATTTTCTGGAGTGCCTTTTGATATTGAGATAACCAAAATCTACCTACTTCACTTAGGAAGGAACTTCTAGAAAAAACTGTGTAAAACCTGAGTGCTCAGACATATATTAAAAGATAGAATGAACCAATATGACATAATCTAAGAAGCTTTAAGTGATGCAAATTTTTATGCTTAAAAAGGAAATATGCCTTCCCGATCATTGCAATCATTCTTTAGAGGAAATCATTACCCAGTAGAAGTTTTTGTTCCAGTAAAATGTATTTGTGAACCCAAAATGAAACTAGAAATAAAACAATACTTAAATTTTGTCAACATATATGAACTGAAAGAGGTTTTGATTTTAGGACCTCTTTGAACATATGCAGCTATTTCTTTTATGTCAAAATTCACTCTATGTACATAGGAGTGAAAAGATGGAAACAAACCCAGTAACATAAGTATGCAAAACTTTTTTTTTCTTTCCTCTAGATGATACTGGTCTGGAATTATGGCAACAATTTTATGCCCTGTCTCATATACCTGGTCCATGCTAAGAAGCTTTGAGATAGCTGCCTTAGATTCCAAACAGGATCAGTGGAAACAGTTGCTCCTCTCCCCATGGATAGTTTGCATGACTAATATTCTATTTTATTACTTCACTAGGTGCTCATTTTAGTCAGAATTGAATCAGGCTGTGACCTCCTAAATATATAAAAATATTTAACTTGCGTGTAGGAGACAAAAATTATTTCACAAATTCCCCTGTCTCATAAACCAAGTCAGGAAGCCCATTGTAATAATTTTGAACTGTTTCCAGTGGTTGGAATCTTCAGTTAGTGTAGAATTTAAATAGCCCACATATTTAAATAGGTCTTTATTTAAAAGTCTGTTACTGTTTCCTTGATTTTAAGCATTCAAGAAAATTAAATTGGATTTTTGGAAATGCTTATAGTCTTTATCTATCTCAATATCTAACACTCAAAAACCACAGTAATGAAAGAATTTCTGTTTTTTACTATTCTGTTCAAGTGACTATTCTTTCCTTTACTTGATGATTTTTCAATCACAATACAAAGTAATCTTGAAGAGAGTGCTTATGAACAAAGTTGAGAATGTGGATGATGAAGGACAGAAAAGTAATTTTTCACAGGTAACCAGCTGCCTGCATGTCTGCTGAATCATCAGACAACTCTGCCAAAGTTTCACTGAATTTCACTGAATATTTTTAGAGTTGGAATGGACCATAGAGATCATCTAGTCCAAGTCCCCTGCTGAAGCAGGATTGCCTAGAGCTAGAGCATGTTACTCAGGACTGCATCCAGGCGGGTCTTGAAAATCTCC
>JAOTQQ010000001.1:9314651-9361585 GCA_026546715.1 Gallinago undulata | reverse complement strand
ACCCTTTGGGTCCTGTCACACAGCCAGTTCTCAATCCACCTCACTGTCCCCTCATCCAGCCCACACTTCCTTAGTTTGTAATCAATTGTCAAAGTCTGCCTATTTAGGCAAGAAACTTGGGAAGAATATCTATTTAGTACTATAAATATCTATATAGTTACTTTGAAAAGTAAATCAATTTAATTTAATCAATGCAAGTACCAATAATCTATTGCAGAGATGCCATTGGTTGTTGGTTGTTTTTTTTTTTAAAATAGTGGGAACTAAAAAAAAAAAAAGAGAAGATAATGTACCATTTTTATTTCTCCTGCACAAATCTTTGCACTGGAATGAATACCATGTTTTCATTAGGATTGTTCATGCAAAAATCATCATTTTGTAAGACTGGGACTTGGCAATGAATGTTCTCAGCATTCTTTTACCTTCATGGATTTAGTAAGTGATTTACAAAAGTCTTTCCCTACTGCCAGCCAGTGTCCTTTTCTTTGTAATGACGACTGAGGCTTTATTTTAAGATCAAATAAGAAAGAAACATGTTACTTAATAAGAAAAATCAAACTTTTCTGAAAGCCATTGGGCAATACACAAAAAGCACTTCCATCTGGGGAAAAGATAATTTCAGTTGATTATAAAGAAATTAACTTGATCTTGACATTAAGGTTAAATTAAAATGCGAAGTGATTTTAATATATCAATGTTTTACTTCTCTGTATGCATTTTCTTTTGGAAATTGGAAAGTTATGTACTTGGATTTATGTAATTTTATTCATCTCTTATAATCAAAACTTTACGTGCATTTCAGGAAATCCTCTGCCTCTCATGCTCATTATAAATAATCTAAAATATTTGGCGCCAGTCTTTTCCCATCAATTCTGCTGGATCCTTGGTAGATTTAATTCCTTTCCTATTTTTTAAAATATTCTTATCTTTTTTTTCTAATATTTTTTATTTTTGTGACCTACCTATTTTTTTTGTGGGTGTTTTTTATTGTTTGTTTTTTTTTTTTTTTTTCATTTATGCACCTTTCTCTTTTTATACTTATTCACTATTTCCCTCTTGTTTACTAGGTGCCTGAAGTTTCATGCCACTTGTACCTGAAATACTCTGCCTATAGTTAAGATCTTTCTCCTTTCTCTTCAGATTCCATCTCAGCTTCTTCTACATCTGCATTCTCTGTGTCCTTCAACAGCACCCACAATGTCTCCTTCTCCCTTTCATCCACTCCATGCTTTCTCCTCTTCTTCCTCTTCTTTCATATAAGGTATAAAGGAATCTCCATAATGTGTTCAAATAACACATTATGGTGAACATTTAACAGATAGACAGCTGATGAATCAGTAGAAGGTCAGATGACTTTGTAGAGTATTTTCTTGCTACCAAGACCACTCTATATCTCCGTAGGATGTTTGTTTTCATGATTAGTGTTCTTTGAGTTTTTGTGGAATGGTCCTATCACGGAGCACCTGCATAGATGTGACTTCACAGGTTATGTGACCATAAAGAAACAAAAAAAAAGAACACCAAAAGATACTATCTTGATGTGTATTTTGTATGTTCCTTCTGTTTAAGAGCCATTTTTTTGTCACTTACAAAGTCTTCATAGTTTTTTTCCTTTCCTACCATACCATCTTAGTTGTGAGAAGCCCTGAGGTGATGTAAAGAGACGGGACAATGCGTCTCTAAGAAAAGACATAACATGGAGCTCATGAGCCTGAAATTGAAAGGTAGAAGAAGCTAACAGATCAGCGGGTTTTGTAACTTGGTTGGCAAACATATATAAAAGCACTGCAGTGTGTTTCTCCCATGCTGTTCCTTATGCCTATGGGCATTCCCTGGAAATATGTAGAAGGCTCCTCCACTGCTGTCTTTATTTTTTTTCTTTAAAAAAACAAGTGGTTCTTAAATAGTATTAGATTCCCAGTGGGCTGCCAGGCTTGCTAATGGCTTTGTCTTTTTTTTTTTGTACTTCCTTGTTTTTCCACTCACACCTGTCCTCTTTTGCTTTACGTTTCATCTCTAAGATCTCAGCTTTGGATTTTCAGGAGGCTAGCACATTGGGGTTCTCAATGAAGCAATGCATAAAATAACATAGTTTACTTCTTCTGTACCAACAGTATTTAGAAATGGCAGCAGAACTATCTAAAATGCTAAGCAGATAATAAATCTAAAACAATCTCAGTGTTTGAAAATAACAGTATCACGTAAAAATTCAAAAAAGTAGAAGGCAATAGTGGACTTTATGGAAATGCAATTTTGCATATAGAAATATTATAGTTATGCCACTGTTCAGATAAAAAACAGCTGGAGCTTCCTGAATGGCAGTTCAGCACATTTCTAGGCATAATGTTGTGTCAGTGAGTTCTTAGTATTTCTCAGAATGTGTCAGTAACTCCAGAAACAATAAAATGGAAAACACTCAAGTAACGCACACAGTGCAAAATTACATTCAAGTAGTTCTGTATATACATAAAGTGACTTACAAATGAAACATTGGTTCAGCTTTATAAGGGTACATTAAAAAAAAAGTTACCTAAAAGGCAAAATGGTCCAGAAAGCTTTACTGCCAGCATAATTTATTATAGAATTAATCTATTATGTGTTTGCACCAGGTCAGACCACTAAAGGAAACCTGTGTCTTATCGAACTCAGATTGAGAAGTACAAATCGAGAATCCCTAATGGACTACTAAGCACACTTCAAACAGCCAGCCATATGGACTGTGTTACAGCCTGGGGATGGTTTCTCTTGAGCCATAAAGTTAGGCAACAGAGTGTGGAAGACTCTATATTTGATATAGTATTTAATATTGTATTTGATACATTTGAAAAATATAAATTACCGTAGCTCTGAAACCAAGGATTCAGACCTCCTCCTGAAGACACCTACTTTCTATTTCCTTCCTAAAACCTACTTCTTTAAATTTTTTTGAAGTTAATGCACTGAGCTCCTGAAATCAAAGTGTTTAAAGAGAAAAGCCTCTCTAACCACAGCATGTGAGACCAGAGATATCACATTATAGTCAATACCCACAAGAAATTCGTATGGGGCCAGGTTCATTCCGTGTATGCGCACAAGAAGCGCTATTTAAGGGTCTGATTCCATGATTAATAGGCTTAGGGATGGTTCTGACTTTTATCCATCTAACGAAACTTAGCCATCATTGTAAACCAGAGTGTTCACTGCAAAGGAATCTGTTTTCTCTGAACTCACGTGTGTGTAGTATGTACTTGTGCCAGTAGGCACTAGTGTGCCACTGTTAACAGAAACAAAGTCCCTACCTTTGCCACAGGTTTCTGTAGGAAGTTAAGCAAAGCACTTTCATTTATAGATATACTGTGTCACTGAAAGTTTCATATCGGATTTTTCAAACTACCTTGACAAATGCAGTTCCCTATCAATAGTTTCCTACCTGTGTTCTGTATATTTTTTTGGAAGTCTTGCACTTAATTTTAATTTTTCCCTGTGATATGTCTAGAACTTGAAAACAATATTTTCTTTCTTTACCCTCCTACTTGGCTATTTAGTTTATATATTTTTCTATACAGCAATTGTCTCCAATAAAAACAGTAAAAACATTAAGAAATCACGACTGTGCATTGTTCATACCTTTTAATGACTTCATATCTCTGATAAATTGTTATCTTAAAAGTTACTCTCAGATGTAACCCCTCCCCACTTCAAAGCTTCCCTTTGTGCTTTTTTGTACTATTTTCTGCATAGTAGCTAGTGTGGGGCTATGGTTTGGATTTTAGCTGAACACAGTATTGATAATACAAGAATGTTTTAGTTATTGCTGAGAAGAGCTTACACAGAGTCCAGGCCTTTTCTGCTCCTCACAGCACCCCACCAGGTAGCAGGTTGCACAAGTGCAAAAGAAGTTGGGAAGGAAGACATCTGGGACAGCTGACCCCAACTGACCACTGATATTCCATACCGTATGACATCATGCTCAGTATACAAAGCTGGGGAAGAAGTATGAAGTGGGGGGATGTTGATAGTTATGGTGTTTGTCTTTCCAAGTAACGATTATGTGTGATGGAGCCCTGCTTTCCAGGAGATGGCTGAACACTTGCCTGTCCATGGGAAGTAGTGAATGAATTCCTTGTTTTGCTTTGCTTGAGTGTGTGGCTTTTGTTTACCTATTAAAGTGTCTTTATCTCAACCCACAAGTTTTCTCGCTTTTACTCTTCTGATTCTCTGCCTGATCCCACTGTGGGAGAGTGAGTGAGTGGCTGTGTGGTGCTTAGCTGCTGGCCGGTGTTCAACCACGACACACCTTTATGAAATTTTGAGTGTTTTCCATCTCTGTGGGAAAGCAGCCATCATTTTCATAGGCCAGCATTTTACAGCTGGGTCTGGAAAACACAGAACTGGGGCAGTACAAATAGAGACTGAATGCAGATATTATTAATGCATTTATCAATGAGGCAAGTTCAGAGGTATTCACGGTGCAGATGAATCATAAGAGCAGGATCAATTTTAATTAGAAATGCAATGTGATAAGCTAACTTCTTGGTGAACATACATGTTCATTTAAAGAATTATCCAAAGAATTCCAATCAGGAATGTGTTCTTTGATATAAATGAAAAGACCTTTAACATTACAACACTTTAATTGCATCGTATTTCTACCTTACATCCAGTTTTTAAGAGAAATATTAATAATATTAATCGTCACTGGTAAATTTGCTTTGCACTAGCAAAGCAAGTTTCTCCTGGAGATAAAAATTTAAAGCATATCATGTGCACTACCTAAACAGTTCTCTTGGTATGATACGGTAGCAAAAATTATATCTGAATTATATGTATTCAATACAGAGAGTGAAAGGTAAAACTGCTCACTCAAGATCACAAAGCACATCAATAATGTATCTGGGAAGAGAACTGACTGCCACTTTGAATTCCCAGCTCAGTCCCTTACTGTAGAGAAACTGAACCAAATAATATATCGTAATCAGTGATAAAAACTGCAGGGACGCTCTGTGCTTAGAAGACCTGCTAGACTAATAACACATAATCAAAAGTGTGGTACTTATAGCCGATGTATCACATGCTGCTTCTCTACCTTATATTTGTTTTTAAAAGATCAAAAATCAGTAACTGTCAGTACAATGATATTTTCTTGAAGACTAAATCAAAACATAATGAATATAAGAATGTACTCACACTGTAAGAAACTGTCATTAGTCCAAGCCCAGTATCTTTTAATGAGTATGTTTAAGTCAATATTTAAATTCATTTTCTACTTTTCAAAATATTCACTCTCTCAGTAAAGATGACAGTTTTTCAGAGTAGAGTACAATAAAGAAGAGTAAAAAGAGAAACCTCCAGTAAAATTGTCAGGTGGTGGACAAAATCAAATAATATTTCCTGCTGTTTCTAGTCTTGAATGACATTTACGCATTGATCACGTTTGAAAAGGAAAGCAAAAAAAAAAACAAAACACCACAAATAAAAGTTTATCCTGGTATGGTCTGTCTATTGTTTGAGATCAAACTCTGAACACAAATACAGTTCTACTAATTTTTTAAAATGGTAGTGTAGAATATTACCTCTTATTTTCATAATGTTTATTTTAATATACATGTACATATATTATGTATATTTTATGGTAAGAGTAATCTATATAACAATACAAGGCAAGGATATTTTATTAAAGAAGGAACAAAATTTTATATAATTTCTATATTGAGACAAAGTACATACTAAACAGTTGAAAAAGGATTTATGCTGAAATAGGGACTAGACTAATATGAACCTGCTGTGTCATTTTATTAGTTCCTTAACATCTGACCTTCATCAAAGAAGCTATCATCACAGGCTATCATAGACTCAGTGGACCATATTCAGTGGTTGTGTAAGGAGTCAAAAGTTATGCTGACACTGCAGATGAACATCTATGGTTCAAAGTTTTAAAACAAGCAAGTTGCCCCATTTTCATGATGTGCTGAACACAAAACCTTGCTATTGATTGCAGAGAGCATTTGACTACAGTCTTAGCTTAGATCACCTACAACTTGAGAGTCTGTCTCTGAATATTGTCCAACTTACTCTTTTGTGCTTTTAAATTTTTAGTGACATTGGTTTGATTTTAAAACATATGTCTCACTTCTGTTACTGTAACATAAAGGAATTACAGATAAATTTCTTCAATGTGATTAGTTTGAGCTCAAATATAATTCACTGTAAAGTTAAAGTTTGCATTTAAACTCAAAGCAGTATTAGTAAATTGGTGCATATTGAGATCATGTAACTGTTTACTCAGTGTTTATGGATTTTGATTATGTCCTCTAAATTTTGGCTGCGATGATACTGAGGCTTTTGGAATATGCCAAATCAAAACATGGATTGCAGATTTGTCCTTTCCAAGGCACACATTTTGAGAAGCTATTTTATCAGGTTATCTACAATAGACATTACTATACCAAAGAAACAGATGAATGTTAAGACAAATGTGACTAGGCTAACAGTGTAATAATATTGAAAATGTCTAGAGTACAGCAAAAGAAAACTTAACTCTCCCAGGATAAGCTGTGTGTACCCCTCCACCTTGCTATGAAAATGCTTATTGTTCTTTGTTGCTACTTTGCACCCTTCAGATCAAAGGATGTGGATGTTTTCTGTATTTTATCCATCTTGTTAAACACTTTTGGTAAACCTAGTTATTAAAATACATATGCATATATGTATTGTTGATTTATGTATGTTTGAAAGCCTTACTAACTCCATAAACTCATATTCTTACAAGATAGGTCGTCCTAGAGAAAACTGTCCTTTTAAGTAAGAGCTCTAAACTTTACTTTTGGATGACAAATCTCTAACTGGGATGATCAGTTTACTTTCCTCCCTCCCTTTCTTGTAGTCAGTCAGGCAATGTATTTTCCAAAGACACCAGTGCCTCAGGAATGTTATGCTATTTCATTTCAGTGGGGATGGAGGGTTTCTACCTTTATTTATGGTTGTCGTTTTTATGCTTTAAACCTCACAAGTTTTCTCTGACTATGGCTTTCTCTGTCTTTCAGGATATTCATATATCCTGAAAGAAGTTCAGATAATTTACTGTTGCAGAACAGAGTTTTCCTCACAATGGTGTGAAGAATTACATCCTCTACTCCTCTATATTGCTTTAAGGCCAAATCCTGCCCTCATTTACACCGCTTCAATAATAAATAACCTCCTTTGAGAGCATTAGTGTGGTTATTTTATTTGATTGAAGAGAAAGAAGAAGTTACAGAACAGCAGTCTAAAACGTCTTCAAAAGTAAGGTAACCTGTGAAGGCAGAATGTCCAGTGGTTTTAACAAAAAGAATACAAGGTATCTATGGAGTTAGTACTAAGATAAATAATGGTTCACATTCAATTTAGCATGTCTTTAATAGTGCCTGTCTTTAAATTTTGGAGAAAATCGGGCAAAACCAAAGATTTAATTGGAGAGCACAAATTTGCACAGGTTAGCAGGACCAACAACTTCAACTGCCTCTGTAATCTTGTGCTCTAGCACATAACACTTGATGAAGAGCACTAATGCATACCATCACTCCTCCCTGAACAGTCTGCAAAAGATGACAACTTCAAAACATTGTCCCTCAAAGAGACAGGTCAAAGCTTTGTTGTTCTCTTCCCCCAACCTGTCAGGTGGTAACAGACTTCAGCTGTCCCTCTGCGTCCATCACCCCAGCTGCATCCCATGCACCCCAGCTGCATCATTGGCTAGGAGGCCAAGGGACCTCCTAGCAGCAGCAACTTATCTTCGCAGGGAAGTAGGCAGGGGACACAGGAGTGGATATGGATAGGGTGAAGTCTTGGACTTGAGGAGTTCACAAGTGCTCCCAGAGCCCCTCTTGCAGATGGAAATTAAAGTCATGTCCCCGTGAGAGTGTGAAAAGGCAGTTTGACACTAAAGAATAAGGGAAATGGGTGGAAATGACAAGGAAAGAAAGTATCCTTGAAAACAGAAGGGATTTGAGAGTGGCATGTAGTTCAAAATGGAAAGGGAGTTGAGGGGAAATGATACAAGGAATCTCTGATTTACGCACTGAACTGAAGCTTCAGTTTCAGAATAGATGACACCTTAATAGAAAAATTGGTTTGTGGACCATGAGGCTGTGTTCCCTCCCAGTCATAGCTGCATGAATCAATTCCCTGTCCCATTCATCATCCGGCAGTACTGCAGTAGCAATGACAGAGGTAGTTCAGGCTGAAAAATAGCATTACAGGAGCTTCTACTTTATTTTTACATAAAATGTGATTTAATATGTAGGAAGAATAAGAAAATTACTGATCTCTATGCAATCTTCACTGTAAAACATAACTTTGATGGCCAAAAAAATCCTCATTTCAACTCCAAACCAAGTAAAAATCAGTTTCATGGCAAGTTACTTAAACACTTTGGCTCAGATGGTATAAGTAGTTATAAGCCTTATTGACAGGTGGGGATCCTTTATCCCCTGGGTCACAGATCTGATTAATCCTTAAGCAAAGTTCTTTTGCATAGTTCTTTTAACTTTGAAGCATTAAGTATGCAGCAAGTAGTAATAATTTTCTCATGCCTTACTTGAAGAAAAAGAGTATATAGAAAAGACCTCTAAATATAACTAACAACTAGAAGTTATTAATGCACAAATATCTGTTATCAAATACAAGGACAAGTGGGACAGAGCTGGAGGACAAATCACTTCATGGTCTAAGAAGTAAGTGGGACCGTGGGAGATGAACAGCTGTGGGAAACAAGCTGTCAAGATAAAAATTTGGTGACATTTTGTGGATATATACGTGGAAAATATGATGCATAAATACGTTATAAAAGCACAAGTTGAAATAAAGAAACTGTTTCTAAATGAGTTGACTTTCACAAATGCTTTCGCTAATCTGGAAAGCATATAGGTTTGCAGTTACAAATTGTGACCACCTATACTTAAAAAGAAAAAAAAAAAAAGAGATTAATATTTTCAGGTCTATTTGGGTAGCCCTTCAAACCTGATGCACCAAAAAAAGGGCCTGCATATGGATATGCAGAGTGAATATGAAATAAAGCATCTGGGTAACATTCCTTCATAGCGCCAACCTCTACTCAAACTTAATCCTTTAAAAACCTTAGCTCCTGTCTTGGAGTTTAAAAATGTTCACTACACTTTTCTTCAAGGCTATTCTAGAATCTTAAAACAAATAAAGCTGGGATTTTTAAATTTTTTTAATATCATGAAAGGAATCTCTTTTCCTTGTTCCCTTGCCCCCCTGACCCTCCCCCCCCCCATTATTTACTTATTATTTACTTATTTTTATTACTGTAAATAGATGAATACATTTCATCTGGAATTGAAATCAGTTTGTGTAAAAATCAATACATTTTATTCTTAAAAAAAGCTACTATTTTAATTCAACTGGGAAGACTGTATATAGGACAGGTTGCCTAGAAGATCCATGGAATTTCCATCTTTGAATATACTTAAAACTCAGGTGGGTACGATTCAAAGTGACCTGATTAACTGGGATGTTAGCCCTGCTTTGAGTAAGGGCTTGGACTACATGACCTTCAACCTAAGTTAGTCTGGTGCAGTATAACAATCCTTTTTGCTACAGGAAGAAAGAACAGAATTTCACAAGGAAAAAACTCTTTTTTTTTTTCTACATAAAGAAACAAGTACCTGAATCCTGAATTTTCAAACAACATGACCCAGAGGTATACACCCTTTATGAATTTAGTATATGAATGAGATATATATGTCTAAAGATCTTTATGATGTACTTTGAAATGACACTAGGTACAAAATCAGGCTCTGAGATAGTCTCATGCAGAAGGGAACATGGTTTTAAGAGCCATTTCAGAGTGTAGTATGAACACATACTGCATATGAGGGGTTTATCAGTTCAGCACCCTCCCTGCCTTCCCTCTCCTGCCTGAATAAATGCACCTTTCACCCTGGTCAGTAAAACTAATTTCTCGAACCTGCTTCCAATAAGACAAATATATTAACACAATATATATAAACAAAACAATAAATTAAATTCCTAAGCTTCTTCAGGAAGTGTCTGAAAATACATCTCATCACACAGATAGATTTTAATGCATGTACTCTTGAAAGGAGTTTGGTTAACTATGGTGAGTGATGAATATGCTCACATATACAAAGAGAAGAGCAGCCAGACAGGTAAGAGAGCTGGATGTCAGCCTATATTTGTGTCTTTTCTTCTGCCGCAGAGGCCCGTTTAAGTAAACACCTCACCTCAGACTTCTAATTGCTGCTCACTAGCACATATTCTCCATTTGCTGAAAGACCCTTTAAAGACCAGGGAATAGGATTTGGAGAAGTGCTAGGCTTCAAAATTGCAAAGTTAATTGAGGAGATTTAAATTTTTTAATTCCTTACTGTCATATATTTGGAAAAATGAGGCCATGTGCATCTCAAATTGTTCATTTTATGTTAGCAAATTTGTTTGACCTTTAATCTCTCCATCCTTGCCCTTCTGGTCTAAAACATATGGAAAATGTAATTCTTTTAGCTCAAAGATTCTCAAAGAAAATTAATATTTGTGAAGCATTCAAAAATGACAGAAATCAGTATCGTATATACATCCCTGTAAAAAGCTGAGTGCTCTTTGTAGTGGGAAGTGAAGATAATGAAGAAGATAGTTATACTACAGCTTTTAATTAAAGGGCACTGCTCAAATTTGTATGAAAAATAGCATCCATTTGTGTAACTACAGACTGTTAAAAGGCATATGCAAAAAGGGGGCCAAATCGAACTTGTATACACATCCTATCATTTTTTCCAACTGCTTGAATTTACAGAATTTTCTTTTAATAAACTTTCAGCATACGCACTCAGAAGAGAAAATACCAACATCCTGTGAGTCAAAAGTAGTATAGCACACTAGGAATAGAGTCCATCTCAAGATTGTGTCAGTAGATCGGTAGAAATATAGATGACTTCTGCAGTAAGTTGAAAACCAGACCCTCAACATCCCTTATTTAGAAGATCAGATCAGAAAAAGGAATTATTGCTCACTTGAAAATTTATAAAGAAAAAGGAGGCTGACTTATAATATGATCTCAGTAATGCTCTTTTTTGAAGAATAACATTTAACTTTCTTTGAATATCAAAAGTAACTAAATATCCAGGCCATAGAGTAATGAGAGTAATTATTTTAAAAATAAACTGGAGTAATTAAAGTGTTGATTTTAATAGTTACTATTCCTAGGATTTCAACAAGAAAAGCAAATGATAAGTGTGGTTTCTTTTGACAAGGGAAGAAGAGTTAATGTTCCAAAAATAATTTTTTCTGATCCACTTTCAAGGCTTATAATTTTTTTCTCCTCCAATAGTAATTCAGGATGGCCTAGATGTATTTGATAGATGACAATTGCAGAAATGTACACTGCTGTCAAAACCAGCTTTAACAGCTTCATATTTATATGACACATAACTGATGGAAATTACAGAAGGACACACCAGAACACAGAAAGAAGCTAATTTTTTTCATGAACTTTTGTTTTCATCTTTTAGTGGACTGAACCACTGAAATATGCATAATTTTCTGACATTTCACACTGTTTTGTAAATGCAGATCCTTTCATAGGATAGAATCAATAAACTGATTCCTGTCCTATAGTGGCAGGACAAGGAACAACAGTTTTAAATTGAAAGAAGATACATTTAGGTAGGACACAGGGAAGAAATTTTTTACAGTGAACGTGATGAGACACTGGCACAGGTTGCCCAGAGAAGTTGTGGATGCGCTGTCATTGGAAATGTTCAAGAAGATAAAGTTGAATGGGACTTTGAACAACCTGATCCAGTGAAAGATGTCCCAGCCCATGGCAGAGAAGTTAGACTAGATGATCTTTAAAGGTCCCAAACCAAACCGCCCTATGATTATATGATTCTGTGATTCTATGAGTCTCTGATTCTATGATTCCATGAAGTTGGCATATTTAAAGCAGATTATATAATGTGAAATAGTAAGCTACACGAAATAAAAATTAAGCTAGACCACTCACTAGCAATGACAATATAGATTCATTACATTATTTTTTTTGTATCTACTTTTGTTGATGTAGAAGTATCTGAGTGCAACCTTGAAACTCAAGGATTTTGAGTATTTATGAGGAAAAGAATCTATGGTTCTCTAGACACCAGGGCTTGTTCTTAGAAGACTTTATCAGTTCTTGAAGTACCAGGCTTTCATTATAGCTACTTCTGTACCTCTACACACTCACCTAACACAACAGTAATGCAGGTTTCAGGAGTTTATTGAAGTTGTTTCTCTGCTCACATAAGGTTAGCCATCAAGCTCACAAGACTGTACAGTGTCATACGGCTGATCCTCAGATTGTCCTCTATCTTGTGTCTAATCCAAGAGAACTGTGCAGCAATTTGCTTCTGAAGAGCACCAAAGTCCTAGTCCTTGTTCTATCCCTAGGAATTTTATATATTTGGAAAGTAAGAGAGAGTTACTGGTAGTTTCTCTCTTCAAGATGTAACAAGTTTCCAGGGATCTATAGTTTCTGTCTTTTAATTTCAAATATCAACACCATTTAAAGAAAATTAATAAATAAAAATGGTGCTTTTAATGAGATTAACAACAATAGCAAAGGTCTGTTATTTTGAAGCCAGTTCTGTAAAAACAGTTCAGTTGTGCAAGAATAAAGTTTTAAATAAAAATAAAATAAGAACAGTAAAAATATAAAAAGTGAGGTGAGAAGGCAAAGGTTTTGTTCCTGTTCCATTTTTGGATACTAGGAAATATGATTTATGGCAGCTTATAATGTGTTTTGTCTCAGGGAAAAGACAATAATCATTTATTTTAATAGAAAAGGATTTATCCAGTCAAAAAGTCTGCCTACACCAGCTCCCACAGAAACTTTTGATTACAGTGTACTGCTTTACCATTAATGCATACCATATAATACATTGAATGAAAATGCCAGATTTCATCCTCTGACTTCCATTCAAAAAAACCACAAAAATTGAGACTCAAAATAGGCATAATGATTTGAGGATTTGGTTCTGAGTGACAGATAAGTCAGGAGGAAGTCTACTTGCACTGGTCAATCTTGTAACAGAAACATATTTAAACAGAAGGATATAATGAGCTGAGAAACATCAGTCTATCTGAACAACCCATCAATTCCACAGAACAGTCCTACCCATCTTACTAATTTTCTGTTTCTTAATCATTAGGCTGTTGCCAATTGCTACTTGACAACTACCAGTAAAGCATTAACTATAAGAGTGCAAGTGTAATTTTTTAAAATAAGTTAAATGTCTAGTCACATAATGTATGAATTCAGTATTTAATGACTTAAGAAGCCTCAGTTTCCTAAATATTCAAATTTCACAACTTCTGAGCTTTATTGTCTAAAGGAAGTGCTGAATGTTGATGAACACTGAACATCAGAAAGGATTTTGATTTAGATCCCAACTTTGAAAATATTCTTCTAACAGTGGAACATCTAGATTGCCACATACCTGAAAATAAGATTAGACTATCTCACGTACATCTTGAACATATTTTTGTTTTATAAAAGAGGCAATTCATCAAACTGCAAAACAATATATCCTATGTGATGAAAGTGCTATTGGAAATCCTCCAAGTAAGAAAGCAAATATTTTATAACAAAGGGTAACATTTTCAAAAGTGACTTCGAAGCTTGAATAAAGTAAATCACTTAAAGGACTTTTAGGCATCTAAGTATTTGGTAGCTTTTGAAATTGTATTTTAGGCTCCTGGGTCAGGAAAGGTCAGATTTATAAACACCAGTAGAGGGACTGCTCATACACATTTAAACACTCATGATACAGACACCTAGCTTTCACTTAGACATCCCAGTTTCCCTTAAAATCAATGGAGAAATGAAAAGATGTTGTTGGGATACCACTTACCTCCTCATGATATTGATATCAAAATAGATCAGAAAAATTCCACTTTCTGGTTATCTCTGGGAATCTCTGGGTATCTCATTGACTTCATGAGAAAACCAACATATGTGTTAAACTCAATGTTCTGAAACCTTTTCTAGATTGGTAGACACGAAAACAAGGTTCTTGGAGGCATTTACAGAAGAAGCTAAGTACCTAATTCCCATTAACATCCCTTACATGAAAAAAAAACAAACCCAAAAGTACTCAAAAAGACTATTCAAGTCAACCTGTCCAGACCTGAAAGCAGTGGAATTTTAGCTACTCTCTACCTTTCCAAAAGCTTGCTGAACTTTTGAATTCTAAAAACTTGACCTTAATCCTATGTGTATTCCCTTCAAGAATATTATACTTTCATGTTTGGTTTTAAACTTTCTAAACCTTTCTTACTACAATAAGTAATATTAATATATCTTCTTCAATATGTTTTAGCCATCATGATAAGAGCCAATTTACCCAAATTTTGCATGTTTTAAGCACATAAATTTTAAGTGAGTTACTTACTGCAATGCCTGAACTCCTTAGTCAAGAAAAGCATAAAGTGTTTTTGAAAGCCTTTAGAGCTACATCATGTTCACCTAATTTATTGACCTAAACTGAGACAGACAATTTTATGAAAACATTCAAATACTACTGCTTTCTAGCATTTATTTTGCAATGAATGGTAGAATGTACGAAAAAAAAGAGCTGTTAATTAGGTACCTCAAGTGCAGGTGAAATTTAGTCTCAGAGGCATAGCCAGTTTTGCCAGTTTTGTTTTTCTTCTACTCAAATTTAATAAAATGACATTTACAGAGATATTAAAGACAATGCATTGAGACAGGACATGCTTTAAGGTTAACAAAATGTGTCTCGTTAACAAAATGTGTCTCGTTAACAAAATGTGTCTCAGTAAAATGCATCCTAACATGAAGGATATGGGAAAACAATAATAATTAATTAAATAGGAAAATAAATTGGGTTAGACAAAGCATTTATGAAGATTCCATCTTGGAGTCTTGCAGTTTAAGGTGTTTGTTTTTCTGATTCAATTTTCCTTCTATATTTGACCTGTGTCTTTTGAATATAGAGTTTGAAAAGTATTTTGAAGTTCTCAGATGAAATGTGCTGCGTGGATCAAGAGCATTGTTGTATCACTCATGATGTCAAGCAGCTATATCACACCTAACTTTCGTTGCCAGGCAATTTAGTATTTAACAAGGCAGCTGAGTGATCCTGGGATCTTTCAACTCCTCTGTCTTATTCAGTAAAAAAACCCTGTATTTCAAAGGAAAAACAAATAGCACTTTGACTTGAGGAAGCACACTTTTCACCATAGCATTAAATTCCAGCATATCTTTAAAGGCAATAGAAAAAAAATATTGATGGAGCGATCTTTAAAAATAATATTCCCAATAGAAGTTTTGTAGTAAATGCTTCCTTTCTCTATGAAAAGGGACATATTCAACTCTTTGTTGGAACCAGTGCATCACAGCAGGAATAGCACATGGTAATGGAGCTGCAATGATACTCTGCACATATGGAACCAGCAAATTAGGCCAACTTTTTTAATTGTAAAAAATGATTGAATCCCTTCCATTTCAATCTAATAGTCATTTTCCCAAACAGCAAGCATTAATGACTTCCCTGACTAATGAAAATTAATTGCTAGCCCGCCTTGACAATTACATTGTGATCGATCAAGTTTAAAGGAGCTGCAAGGGTCATTTGCTGTAATTCTAATGCAATCCATTAAACCTGCAGCAGATGATAACCTTTAACTTAGTTGCATATTAGGGAATACTAATGGCAACTCTAGATGTCACTGTTTATACAAGAGGAAATACATCATATTGTCTATTTTTCCTAATGCTCTTGAGGTGTTTCTGTTTCTCAGCAATTCTTCTTGACATCAGACTGCAGCATCTCTATAACCTTGTCAAGGTGCTATAAAGGCAGAGTAATACAAATCCAAAAAAACAGTCTGAGACTGATCAGCCCATTTCAGGGTAAGGTTCCTGGCTGTTACACAAAACCAAGTTGCAAAATAAGGGGCAAATTTGCTAAGTCTTGATAGAATATACTGCCAGAGAAATAGATCTAAAGCATGCATCGTATTTTATTGGTCCTGCAGAAGCCATCAGCTGTGCTATACCCTCGAATGTGATCTACTGCCCCTTAGACAAAGTGGAGTTCTAAAGTATTGTTCAAATTTGTGAAAAATAATTGAAGGGCTTCATAGTGAACACCAAATGTAATTGGTACTAGATAACCAGAACCACACTGTAGATTCGAGTGCCTTTCCAGGCGCATCATCCAAATGTTTACAGCACAGACATGCTGAATTAGGGTTTTTCAACTGGAATTAAAAGCAAATCACATTGAATCTAAAATCAAAATGCAGCAAACAAAGCAAACAAAAACAAAAAGTTCTTTAAGTTGAAACTTCATAGATTTCTCAGTTGATTTGAGTCCTCCTATACACTTAAAGGCATTTTTTGAGAAAATTTGATAAGATTTTCACACGATGAGAAAATAATGCTTGAAGAAGTAAAGAATTAATTCTAATCTAATTCTAATCTGTTATTATTTAATCTGCTACCTATTTGCAGCAGATCTGCTACCCGTTATATGTGGGGGCAGGTACTGAATTTAGATTATTATCTAGGACTGACTCTTTTATATATACACAGAGATACACACATATACAGTCTCACCTCAATGTCTCATTTCAGAGGCTGTGGAATTTTGTCCTAACAAAAGAATTGTTGAGCTTGATCCAGTACATGTTTTTGCACAAGTGGAGATGCATATTTTGTATGTCAGTATATGCATTTGTGATGAAGTTACTGAAAGAAATTATGACCTTATTCTTTAGTTCTTTAAACAAAGACAGTCTGGGGTTATTTGATCTCTTGGAGTTTATTCCACTATCTCCTAACTACTATGCTAACTATCCATAGAAAGACTGGTGTCAGATACTCACAACTTGACTGCAAGCAGAAAGTGCAAGAATTCCTGCAATGGTGCCTACTCACAGAAGTGTGAGTCTGCAAAACCCAAGGAAATTGGAAACAAACATTCCCTGCTGCAGCTCTTACTCACATCTAAGGCAATCACCCTACAGTGATGATAGCAGATTCCCAAAGGAGGATTTTCTGTAGGTCTACCAAAAATAAGCTCAGAAATATGATAAGGGATAAACAGATTTCATCTAAATAGTATCTTTAAAAAAAACTAAGCAACAAATTATTCAGATTTGAAAGGTAAAACAAGTATTCTAATACACACTCTATTATGATGGCATCTCTCAGGTAGACTTTGGTATTTTTCTAGTTTGTTGTAGAAAGTCTAAATTATAAAGCTCAACAGAAAGCCATACTTTAAGACAGAAAACTTACTTTCCCAGAGAATAATAGCATTCTAGATCTCTCAAAGAAGTAACAGTTCTTTGTACAAGAAGGATACTCTCTCAACAGAAGCCAGAAAAAAATTCTTTTTTTTTGATGAAAAAATGGCACAAGGAAATATATTATCAATAAGCATAAATAATAAAGCTACAGCTATAAATGAGAAAAGTGTAGTTACAGAAGCTAGACAGAACTTTTGTGAAGCAATCAGCATCATACTAAGAGCCAGTGGTCAGCAAGGATTAGAACTTTGGAAATGTATCTAAAAAAACGTCTATTTAATGCTTTTCCCATACTATGAGGTAAGATTTTCAGATTTGCTTCTAGTATGGCCAAAGCGTGCACTCAGACAAATATAAACTGGCAAGAATTCCATGAAAAACAATTAAGTTATTGTAAATTTGTAGATGTATAACCAAGATCAGATGTTAGTCTACAGAAATGTATTTGAAACAACACGGAGATATGAGTTCATTCAGACTACAGCATTTTCTTTTTCTGTAAAATGAATGGTGAGCACAGGATTAGGTTTGGAATCAGGAAGAGACTGCAATGGATTACTAATGGTTTATAGAGGTTTCCCATAAGTATCATCAGGAGAAACCCACACTCAGCCAGGAGACAGGAGAAAGCTACACATTTGCTTGCTACAGCATGACTATATTATACAGTGATAAAATATTGGGAGCCTCTCCAGATATTTGTGCTCCTTATTAACACTCCTGGAGTGCTAATTTTTTTTTTTTTTCCATGTTCTATCTTTATGGCACACCCACCATTAGATATAATATGTACTTTATCTTAGCCATGGTTTGCCTGACATATTTCTCATCTTAGCCAAAATCTACTGCTGCAGACCAATTATGGAAAGAGGTCTAAAACCCACATTCCATATAAAGTTTTTTCTATTACCAATAACAATCTAAGAGGCAAAGCATGCTAAAATCAATGAAATGGTTTTATAGGCCTTATTGATTTTTACCAAGACTATGACATGAATAGAAGCTTCAGATTTAGTCATGAAAGTATTTTATCATATGCCTAGCTTTTGTGTTAAAGCATTTTGACTTATGTCAAAGGCTTTCATATTCTTCAGATTAAACACGTGCTTATCTACTATACCAAATCAAGACTTTCATGTCTACTCCTCAGACAAAACTTTTGCCTTTAGTCAAATCTCAGCTCAAGTATACTTATGGATTCTGACATTTTCAACTAGCCAGCACTTAAAAATGAATCCTCTGAGTAGTTATGGTTCTGAGGCACTTTAGAAACCATGGCATGTAAAGTAAATAGTCTCGTCTCATTCAGTAAAGGTAAAAATCACACCATTATCAAGTGTGACACTGCTGATGTGGAAAAAAATTAAGTATTGCAACAGGTTATTAAATTGTTAATGGCCACATTCTATTCTCAGGTTTGTGGTTTGATGCAGTCTGGGCAAAATGTCAAACTGTATCAACATTAACAGCTTCTGACAAGCTCAAAGGAAAAAAAAAAGGAGTTGAATGAATAAGCTGCTCTGTAAATAAAGAGACATTGTAACCTCTTAAAGTGAGACAGAATTTAATTAAGAAAATTAACACAGACTTTTGAGACACTGCAGTTTTCTGAATCTCATTCTTCTTTATCAGGAGGAAGTTGTATTCCTTAATAATAAGAAGCAGTAAGTGCCTACTCTCTGATCAAGAGTTAGTGGTATCATATAGACAAAAAGGGAGAAGAATAAAGTTGATGAATTTGCCTTTTTCCATTTATGCATTTTTAGTTTATATGGTATCATTGTCAGAGCGGAGAAACATGAGAAAAAAAAAATGTTACAATACTTTTTGAATCTTAGAAAAAACAATATTAAGCACATCAATTGATTTCTCATTCTGATTTAAAATGGTTTCTGTGGGGAGAGAGAGTTTCACTACCTTCATTTCATAGATGAGGAAAATGAAGCATAGTCAAGAGTGTATCAATGGCCTGGGCAGGATGAAAATCAAAATTTTGTTTTCACATCTATTTCTAGTGGTGCATCTGAGGACCAGACTGACTTCTAATTTTAGCTGCTAAGATTTATTAGTTTCTTACTCTCCAGCTTAGAAAAACAAATGTGAATTTATGCAGTTTTTAAAGTTTAGTTCTAAACCACTCTGTTTCTCAGAACATGTTTCTTCCTTAGTTGCAGCCTTTTGCCCTATTTTCCATGTAATATGTCCTGGACAAGGAAAACTTCTTTTATCAATTAGTAAGTGAAGTAGTCAACTGGACTATTTTTAAATTATTATATCCTCATGTTTTAATCAAATAAAGACCTTTTCAATATACATTTAGATTTGGAATTTTGCAGAAAGATTATCAGACTACTAAAAACTGAGGTCTATGTAAATGTTTCTACTTTTTTGCAAAAGAAGAAATGAAAGAATGAATTATGGGCAGAACAAAGAAAGGAAGAAGGGAGGAAGGATTATGGAAGGGAAGGAAAGAAAGGAAGGAAGCTAAATAAAAGGTAGATTTTTTTGTTGTTTCAATCATAAATTAACAAATCATTGCATGGATTTTTCCAGTTATTGTAATTATTTTCCTGATTACAGCTAAAATTCCCAAAAAAAACCATAAAAAAATATGTTTTTCTTTCCTCTTTTAAATTTTCATCACCATTCTGTTAAAAAGAACCAAACAACAAACCAACACAAAAAACAACAGAGAGAGAGAGAATAAAATGGTCAAGGTACACTTAGTCCAAAGAGAATAATGCCATCTACTGTTATAGTGACTTCTATTTTTGCAACGAACAAGATAAATTTTGGGTGCTAAGTAGAAGACAAAAGTTGAATGTTAAGGATGGACGCTTTGGGTTTGCACAGCCTTATTGATCTTTAGACTCTAAGTATATCAGTGAGTCTGCACTGACTACAAAGGGAGCTTAGGCATCTTGGCCATATTTGGAGACATCCATGAGAAACATGAGATGTCTACAGTTGGGTTTCTAATTCCAGAACAAAATTCCACCCCAAATGATTACATGCACAGTTTATAGTTTTGTCTCTGTACCATATACAAAGTTAATCTTTTATGCTTTTCCACACAGTTCTAATTCTTATAGACAAGGAAATAAACTCATCTTGAGAAGAATATCTCAGCTGTCTTTATCTCAGGAAGCTGACACTGTTCTCTGCTTTTAATTAATCTTATTCCGTCAGCTCATTCCAACAGCTGGGAAGGGTTTTCCTTCTGAGGATTGAAGCAGTAATGCTTCACTAATCTGACAGTATGAGATCTTTGCACCTGGTAGACAATGAGTGCACGTGTCACCTACACTTCAGCTTTCCATTAAGCCATGCAGCCCTGTCATGGAAGTATCTCCTTCCCGTAAAAGCATTAAGTAGGAAGACTGCAGTCCACACTTGGAACACTGCTTAACACCACAAAGCAGAAAAGGGCAATTATTGAACCTATGTTTATCTTTTATTTCTTCTAAGTTCATCTGCAATTAATTTCAGCTTTTGTTGAGCATCTTCTCTTTACAGTGCAAAATAGACATTAAAGAACAATGGGAACTTTGGCTCTGCAACTGCATTTCTGCATAAAGACACTAAGGCTGTTGTGTTTTGTTGTTGTTGGTTTTTTTTTTTTTTATCTGTATAGAACCGAGGCTGTTATTTTCAACACAGAATGCTTTGTTTGGTAACATCTTAAAAACTTTATTGATCCTGAAGCTTTAAGTAGAACATTTGTTAGCTTTATGCTCTGCCATTCACTCTGCAGTTTACAGAGATGTAACTGTTATGGACATTCCTTATTATAGAAGGTTTATTCACAGTAATTTATTTGGAGACTGATGCTTCAAGAATGTGAGCAAGTCCTGCACAATACACTAACCATCCTTCATTTAGTTTGATTGTTGACTGCCTTTATGACATTGCTGGGTCAGACAATAAATATGCAGCCGTTCTTTGAACTTTTGTATGTTTTGCACCACCATATTTATGGCAGCTGTAAAATGCTGTGAATCAACTGAGGGCTGGACCGGCATACTCTTTAAAGAAGCAGGTTTTTTTAATAGTCTCAAAATAAATTTTGATAAGGACAGCAATTAATATTACTTCTCTTTCTTGGTGACTGCATTGAAAATGCAGAATTTGTTTAATATAAAAAAATATACACATTGTTTTTAGGATTTAGGAGAATGTAAATATTAACCCCCCATGTTAATTTGGCTAAATTCTGAAAGAACCTCAACACTTCTTTCCATAGTTTCACTGAATTTTAATACAAAGCCTCAGATTTAGTTGTGAGCAGCCAGAAACACCGACACGTTTACCAATATTTTAACAACAAAGAGGGAATATATTTTGTTTTGTTAGCTAAGGAGCTAATTTCAGCTATGATGATTAAAGCAGCTCCCTGATATGCCTTCTTCTTATCTCATTCTATGACTCAACATCTTGTTTAATCAAGACAGAAAGCGTAGAGTGAAGCTTTTTCTTAATCTGATTACCAATAAATTAATGTTATCTTTGAGGCAATATATGGAATATGTTTCAATAAAATAGCACATTTTGGAATCTGATTTCTTTATGTACATCTTTGAACATCTTTAAACTTGTCTGAGACTCAATTTAATGGAGCGGCTACCACATTTAGCCAGGCCAGGAGTACTGCTAATATCACCATTTCTTATCACATTTTGTAGACAGCTGCTTTCAGTAACAGTGCATCCTGAAAAGGAAAATTTTCTGAGAGTGGTCCTGATCCACATGGGGATGAAAAAAAAAACACTTCAAAGCACAAAGTCTTATTTACTTTTTAAAAAAATAAAAGTTTGGGTTTTTTTTCTACATTGGTCTCACTTACACTTAGAAGGAAAACTTCACGAGATCCAGAGCCCAGAACAGTTGGTAGACATCTTTGACCTCTTGGTCAAAACACTTAGCGGGGATATGATGTGTTGAGACTGAATAATTTCCACACTGAATTGGTGGCAAGGATGTCATGTTCACCATATATATACATCATAATCTCTGTTCTATTTTTTATGAACATTTTTTTTATGAAATAGAGTGACTATTTTTTCATACAAATGAAATGGACTGTCTGTAATAACTGGGGAATATGTATATTTATTAACCACTGTTCTCTAAATTCTTAAAGTTAATATCAATCCAAAAATATTTCTATGAATGTTTTGCCTTAAAATTAGGTTTCAGTACATCTTTTTTTTTTTTTTTATAAATAGCTTTCTTTAATAATGAATGTTAATTTTTCTGCAAATTTATTATATCCTTCTCTTTCATAAATTGCTATAAGTTGAATTATCTATGAAATCTCCAGAATAATGACAGCCAGATTCGGTTTCATTTTACTATATTGTGAATAAACAGAAATTCAAACTAAATTGGAAAATATTTTTCAATGCACGTGAATAGGATTAAACCTCAAAGAATTTAAAATAATTTTGAATTTCAGTAACCCATTGTACTGCTATGTCCATCTGTTTAGAATATTCTACACTTTATGGTCTAAAGTAAGGTGCTCATATCCGTGAAAGCAAAAGAGCTTGTCAGGCATTAAGAGGTCAGTGATCTGCTGAGAAAGAAAAGCAGGATGTCAACATCTCCAATAATAATCTTGAAGACCATAGCGTATTTAAAATGTGCTTTTGCCAAATAAAAGGATGGCTTTCTAAATCATGGCACCTAACAACAGAAGAGTTCCATGTCTAAGAAATCCCCTGAAGCATGAGTTGTCATTGATGCAAACTAAACATACATAGCAGGAAAAGTGGAATAACTGTCCCATTTTACAAATTTTTTCAAGTGATTTATTTGCTTCAAATGCAACTACTGAAAAACCATGATAAAAGGTACCCTTGAGAAAATTAATAGGCATGCTTTTATAGTTATGTACATCTTTCATCTCACTTTATATACAAAGACACTATTTTCCTCTGGTATTGTAACCTGTGTTTCTTGTATGTTGTACACAAAAATTCATGATGTCTATAAATATTTGCTCTAGCAAGAATGTTTTTTATGAGTAGAACAGCTTAAAAACACATTTACCATAATTCACCAAGTTCCTGTGTGAGTTACTTTACAGACCAAATTACTTGGGAATCAGTTCTTCAGACAATGTATACTGCACTCTTTTAGACCCCTGTAAGAAGCCTAAGAGGAAACTCATTAATTTAGGCTAAATGAGAGTCAGTGTGTTCGAAAGAAAATATATTAGAAAAGATACTTCACCATTTTCAATTGTTTAGAACGCCCCTCCCCCAAATTTACACTTTTCAGAGATATCCTATAAAGCGTGTACAAACCAGATTTTCTGACACACCTACCTCAAGCAGCTAAATTTCAGCCCAAGAATCTTCACAACTCCAGATGATGTGAGAATCAGAGATACCACAAGGTGACTTTTACCTCACAGCTCATGCTGGTAGAGCTGACAGTTTAAAGTAAAACCCTCAAAACCACTCAGCCTATCCTTTAATTTGTAATCTGAGCAAGTTTGACCTGGAGCCATCAAGCTGGAGTGAACATGGAACCTCATTTCATTGACTGAGAAGTCCATTTTCTGGTCTTGTGTATTCCCTCTGCACATCCTGAACTGTGTTACGGAAGCAGGTATTAGCTACAAAACTCCGTTTAGATTGTTACCAGTTTAGATTCTTCAGCAGGCATAGTCAGCCTCTGAGCACTATGGCTCTAGCCACAGTATAGACTGGCTGTTCAGCTGGCATCCTGCATGCTAGAGTTTCTTCCAAATGATACAAAGCTTTACTGTTTCCTGGAGTTGGTTCTAGGACAGAGAAATGGGGAACCTACAGCTCTATGGAACACAAGAGAAAAGACAAGCTGGAACATCTTTAATAAGGCCTAACAATAAAATAGATAAATCCTGGATATGTAAGTCCAAATGGACTTTTCAGCACTCTGGCAGCTGCCTAAATGTCGATTTACAGATAGTGGGTGGATAGTGGGTATTACCATATCTGTGCTTAGAAATAGAGCTTGTAATTTACCAAATCAAGAAAAAAGCTTGTCTGAGTATGTGTTGCCAGTGAAGATCAGATAAATTTCAAAATGTAAGCGCCAGGGATTTACAACTAACCATTGCAACCCCACCAGTCCAAATGTTAAATATGATTAAATCAAATACTTTGATATGAATATTACCTTGATTGGAAAATAAAGTTTGTATTTCTGAAGAAAGAATACAATAATTGAAAATTAAACTAATGTTCCCATTGGGGCAATATCTATTGACTACTAATTGACACCTATTTTGGCTCCAGGCATCAGTGTTTGGACAACACCATCTGTAAAGTGTCAGCCACACATTCAAAATAGCAAAGGAAGAAGGAAATTGGGTATGAAAATTGGCATTTTTAAGCCAGAGGCTTGGGAACACTTGATTTTGGGTTGAAGCAACACAAAGATGAATATTTCTTAAGCATAGAGCACACCTAACCAACAGACAGCTGTGAATGATTTGCTCTACCCTTAACCATAAAATTCAACATGGTGTGCCAAGAATCTGAATTATGAGGCAAAGGAAAAAAAAAGGAACCGGCTTCCAGTAATGAAGTGTCACCCACAAAAGACAAGAAAAATAATGGAGAAGCTATGTTTATGTCCAGTCACGGAGTTTCCAGTAATATAGGATGTTGATTATTGGTGCATTAATTGAATCCAAAACCATGTATCTGGTCTTGCATCAGCCTTGCAAACCATGAACTATTTGATGGTGGAAGGTATCCTGCTGAAACAGAAAAAGTCACTTCATTTCCCAACTTCTATTTCCCATAAATCACCTCTTCTAATTGATGTAATAATGCATTTCACTTGCTCGCATGATAGGTCCAGTTACAAAGATGTTATTTACCCTTGCAAAAATTTCTGAAAATGTCATGAATGAACCAGTTTGCAGTATTTTGGATGAAGAAGAATAAGGAGTTGATGGAAATAAAAAAGGTAATTTCTAAATTTAGATTTTTGCTATGTATCTTGCCTTTGTGTGCTCTCTTAATCATCTGATATGGCTGCTTGACAATCCTGTAGTAAAACATCCTGGTCTTACCTGGATCATTAATCAAACCAAGAGTCATTTTCAGACCAATTGATTTTATTGTCTCTACACAGATTTCATATTATTTCTTGGGTAACGAAGCAGAAAAGAACTGCTGGGGAAGACCACCAGGAATCTAGATGGAAAGAAGTAAAAGTGAACTAAATTATGTCTCCATGGGGCATGGGAGCTCAGTAGATACCAACTTACAGAACTGTAGAAATAATTACATGCCAGGAAGGAGTGAATAATTTAACTGAATAACAACTGCATTTATTTCTATGTTGTTTGCTCTAATGTAAAATCTTGAGGTTCCAAGACACAACCCTGGTTTTAAAGAACTCATATACTAAGAAAGCTATTTAGCTAGAGGATGAAAGACTGCCTGCAGTGGTCTGGAATTTTTGAAGAATTCTTACACAGTCAGCAACTGATTAAACAAAAATAAAATATCTGTTCTTCAATAAGAAACTGAAAAAAAAAGTTAAAACATAGTATTTCCCATTTTGGAAGAAAAAATAACATTAATTTGGGTACCATCTCCATTGCACAAACTGTGAGCTCTTATAAACTGCAATGAAGTGACATTAGGACATTGCAAAAGAAATTTCTAGAAAAAATATGAGCTAAAGTCACATTTTTCTATGCTTAACTAGTCCTTCAGGTACAAAAATACTATCCTCAAACATTACAATAAACTTGGATTTTAAATTTATTTTTATAATAGGCTTATTTGCATGTCCATATTACCTTTTGCCCTACAGAGACATATCACTGCGGATTATACATTTGCAACAAGCTTAGCTGTCACTTTCTGTTCAATTATATTAACTGCTTTCAAGACCTTACTTGCCTTATTGGTTGTGAAATCAAAAACTGAGTCTCAATGCAGAAACACCTAATGCAATCTTTCAAAAACAGTGGGTTTTTCTTCATTTTAAAAATAAAATTCCATCAGAATTGACTCTTTTCTGAAGAATCTTTTCTTCTGTTCAATAAGACTATTTTCAATTATCTCCGTCAAACATAAATAAGCAAGTTAATTCATAATGTGCCTTTAGTAGACAATCTGTAAAAATAAAGAGAGACTAAACTTTATAAGTGAATTGTTTATGTCACTGCAACTTTGCAAAAAAGTTCAGGACTAGAATTAGAAGTTTTTAATATTTTCTTTTCCATATGAAATTTTCAACAAAACATGTATTCCATTTTTACTAATTCATCTTTTTCCCTTCTAGATATACACAGACCTGTAGAGCAATATATTATTTTCCACAATGATTGTTTTAAGAATGCATCCATGGTCTAAAAGTATTTGGATATGCAGAACAACAATAGTCCTAAAATGTTTCTGCAAAAGTAGTTCACAAATATTCAAATTCTGTCCTTTGTTTTTCTATAACTCATAACTAAACAGTATCTCTGCAACTGAAAACCACTATTCACAATCATACCTTTATATAGCATCTTTCATCTGGAAAGATTCTGAGGGGCTTTACTTTTATTACTTCAATGCAAAGGTCATTCATTTCCAAATGACAGTTTCTTTATATTCTCCTTCCTGTGATGCAAAGACATAGAAATGAAAGATTCAGTGAGCTTTCAGGCTAAGCTATATTGCTTTACACTTTCCCTTTATGATTTTGGGTCACTTTCCTCCCTCCATCCCCTCCCAACAATGAAGTGATGTAAAATCAGGATTGTAGTGTCTAGCCCCTAGAGCCACATTTGATTAAAAATGCAGGAACTAATGTGCCATTGGCTTGCTATGGTCTTAGCATATAGTTTATTATCCAGTTTATAAGAAACATGTTATTCATATAAGTGGCATTATTAGAAACATAAATTATGGTATAAACATAGATGTCTATTTGTAACTGCTGTGGTTTTCATTAGGACTGGCTAAAAAAATACTCCAATCAGTTGTCTCAGGAATGATCTATATTAATGTCCACATCCTCTGTCTGTCATCTGGAATTTTCTGGGGAAAATTAAGTACTATATGAAAAGACAAGTGGAAATAAAGTACAGTCTATGAAGTCTGTTTTGTTCGTGTTTGGCATTCCAATAAGACATTCCAATAAGCTTCAAAAATTGGAGCGTGATAGAGGACTTAAAAAGAAAAACTGGAAAAAAAAAAACAAAACCAAAAGAACCCCTGCACTATTGTTTCCTGTTGCTTTAGAATCTTATAATTTCACCAATTTTAGTAAGTGCTTAAAAGCATTTTATGCTTTGCCGAAACTTTAACATAAAACCAAATGCAATACTTCAATATAGAAAGTTATCATCTTTCCAATATTGTGCTCTGTAATTGTAGAAAGGTGGGGTTTTTTTTTGTTTGGATATTATTATTTTTTTTAAGTTGAGTGTTATATTTTAGGTAGGAGGTTCCCTTTAAAGATAAGACCAACAACAATGAAATAAGAATGAGTTCAATGTTAGGGTTAAGTTCCAAATTAGGTCAACTGGAATTGCATACCCAGACCTTTCGATCATTTTAATGAATTCTGAATACTCATTTTCCATATATTTTTTGTTTGTTTGAATCCTTTGCTGTCCTAAACTTTGATCCTCAGAGGACTAAAAAATGTATTTTAAACACATTGGTGTTGTGTATCAGAAAGACACTATCATCTTACCACTGCATCAATTTTAAAAATCATCGATAGTAAAACCAGAATTAAAAAGGATCATATAGAAAAACTTTACCTTCTCTATAAATGACACATGTAAATCCAATCACTCAGAGTTCAAATAAGTAAGCAGCTACTGTATCCTGCATTGCATTAGGGTAGGTCGTAAAGACTCACAAAGCAATTCAGAAAGTGTGCATATAGTTTAGTATGCAGTTCTCTTTTTTGTTAGACAAAACAATTTAACCCCTTACTGACATTTTTTTCCTCCTTCTCCTCACACACCAGCAATAGGCAGCTGCGTTGGACTACAGTGTAAAATACTACAGGGTTTACAAAAATATGATCATTGCAACAATAGAGCAAGAGATCATTGACTTGACCTCTTTCCAGTTAGTTTCTCAAGTCTTTCCACAACTTCAGAAGGAGCTGTTTCAACAATATTTTCTTTTTTTTTTGGAGATGGCAGGGGGATTCTTAAACCCAGGTTTACTTAGAGTAGTCTGTTTCAACATCATAGATTAATTTTTCAAAGCATTTTAGACACATCTCTGCTACATTTTTAACAGGAACAGATTGGCTACCCTCCCTTTGAATGACTGAACATGAGCAATCATGAGTGAATATAGAGATTCAGAAGAACCCAAACATACAGAGGATACAGGCAGTAACATGGTCACAGGAAAAACAGGAACCTCCCAAGAACATGTGTGAATTATTTCCCATATAGTGTCGGCCACACAAGAGGGTGGTGCAGACAAAATGTAGCTCAACTGCCTTTGTTGAAACTGAATCTAGTCACAATCTTTTTATAAGAAGGCAAGAGGATTATATCACCATAAACACGATTGCTTTCTGAAGGCCAAGATGGCAGAGCCTTGAATGGACAAAATGACATTGCCACATAGCTACAGAATGCACATGAGAACAGACTAAACAACCAGACAGATGCTGAAGCTTGATGGTGTCCTGGAAGTGCATAGGCATCCCTTACCTCAATGGGAAAAGACTTCTTTAATGGATTGTGAGTTCTCTTTCCTTTATATCCCTATAAATCAGACATTTAATGTCCGTACAGGTATTTTATGCTCCTCTTAAGGAATCAAAATCAACTTTATACCTACAAATACATTAACTTCCTCTTCTGATTGACATTAACAAAGTAGTTCTATTAAGTAGTAGTAGTAGTACTATTAAGTAGTTCTAAACTAAGATCTATTCATAAGATGACTGTGTTGACAGATTGTTTCTGTCCTTCAAACAACAATGTGGTATCTATTGAAGCTGCCAGATTATCATACCTGTGTATTCAAGAGCATCAACAGATCCTAGGATATGCCACAATTTTAATTCTATTGGAGAAGGATGGATTCTCTAGTTTTTTTGGTGGCCACAGAAAATGTCTTGCATGCTACACAGATATGAAACCTCCTACATTTTTTTCTTTAGAAAATAGATGAAAGACACCAAACTTTAGGGTTTCTTTTTAATTTTTGATAATGAAGATATGTAAGTTTTTAACTGACCTCCAAATGTAGAATATGACCATAGCATGTTATTTTAGGTATTAAATTAAACATGTTCTGGAATCGTTTTTCAACAGAGTCCAGGTAACCCAGAACATTCTGTATCTGTGTTCATCTACATCTTCGCCTCTAAACAGGCTGGCTGTGAACAAACCATTGAGACTAGTCTGCAAGAAATTCCAGCTCCTGAATATGCCTGGAAATTCTCCAAGCGGACAACTGACACCTTCCAAAATAATCTCAGTAAATAGTCTAACTGCTTAATAATAAAGACAGTCACGTTCAAGTGTTTAAGAATGTTCCGATGTATTATTTAAATTATTAGTATAACATAGCCAAACAAAAAAAAAATCTTTTAGAGAAGACAACAATGGAGGGTCAGTTGACTAGACTTTATTTTTCTTTCTTAAGCAGCACACTTTTCCAGGCACTTAGTGAAATTTATAGGCATAATTCTGTCATTGAAACTCCAGCAATGTTGTTCCCAATCCACCAAACCAATATGGGTTACAGCAGGATTGGATCCCAAGATTTTTAAGCTTTGACACAGTACTTTTATGAGGAACTATAAAAAAAGAAATAAACTGTATCTTCCCCTTCATCTCCATGGATAGATAAGATTAAGTCCACATGGCTTGCTGCAGTGAGACTGTGGAGGATCACAGTATAAACTTGCAGGGCTGTTTCTCTAATCTTGAAAGAAAACCCCATTCTATGTTGGTTTCAAGGGTTTTGTAGGATTCATGAGCAAAAATGGGGTCTGTGTGCTGGCTGTTCTCCATGACAGTGCTGTACAACTTTGTGACCATATGAGGAAAAAGAAAGAGAATGTATGAATAGCTGAGTTATGGGATCTATAATGTATGCAAAAAACTCAGATTCGACTTCTTCCGCTGACTTAGAACACATAGAGAAAACTTGGTCTCCTGTATCTTTCGTGCACAATCTGAATACCTTCCCAAGAAGAGAAATTGATGCTAAAGTGTTAAAACAGATTGCAGAAATACCACATACAAATATAATATCCATGTAAGAGCAGTCATTTGAACTCATAAATCTCAAAACTCTGCCTTGGGTAAGATGTTTTTCTCAGTTTGTCCGTTTAAGAGCTTTTCAGCTCCATACAGAACATTCAGATGTTCACTGAAGCATAAAACAGGACTTTGAGATAATTCACCTGCTGCGTGGTATTTAGAGTACTTATCCTAGAGATGTGATATACAGTCTCTGATCTAGAGAATATGCAAGTAGTTTACACAAAATGAAATAATTTTAACAGACAAGACCTAAACTAGCTTTATCTTGGATATAAAACATGATTGAGAACATTCTCACACTTAGATTTGAAATTCCTGAAGCAGAGCAGAATCATGAAGTTATGTTCTTCAATAATCATAGGGAAATGCTATGAATATTTGTTGGTTTGTAACGTAGAAACCTTTGATATTTTGTGAATACTGTGTAAGTCTGTCAACTAATTTTCTTTTGTTAAATATGCTTAGATATTTTTTTTTTCTTTTTTGTTTCAAATTAGGGAAAAAAATATTCTTTTTGGCCAAGTACGGAAACTGAGGCAGGGGACTCAGGTATTTGTTTTGATGATAGTAATGAAAAACTCACGCTACTTCGTTCAAGAAGGATTCCTATTCAAGTTTTATGGGTGTCCTGGAAAAATAATTAATCACACAGCTCTGTTGTGAACAAATATTTGACAATAGCATAGGAGTAACCCATGTGGAGTGTGTTAGGATTCAAAATATTAACAGCAGAAGCATGCCAGCTTTGTAGCAGTTGACTTTTTATGTGAGAGTGATTACAGCTGGAAGCACACTAAAAATTAGCAACACATAACTACATACCATTAGCAGGAATTGCAAAACTGAACTGAGTCACAATAAAAGCACAGAAGTTGATACTGCAGTATTACTTCAGAGTCTATAAAACCATATGTATTTCTTGTTGAAATATGGTTTGGGTATCTTTTAATGCTTTTATCAACATGACGAATCTATTTAAAAATATGTCTACTGTAGTATAGCTGTTGTGTGAAGATTTTGATCACATCCAGAAGTGAATTATGCTTCCTGATATGTAGTAATCTATGCACTGCACATTCAGGCTCCTAATGTCCAGTGTTTGTTATAATTCCCAGTAAGTCATGCTATACCAAGCAGAAAGCTGGGGGGAGGTGGGGTGTGTGTGTATGTGTGTGTGAAGAAAATTAGAGAGAAAAAGAAATAGAAAGTGAGAGAGATGGGAACAGAAGGTAATAAAATCACTTTTGCCTTTGATGCTTTAAAGAGGAGGCGTGAAACTCATGCATACTTCCCTGGAGTCTGAGTCATCCAATATCCCTCAGCATTTGAACTAATGGTACAAGTGAGGAGAATATTATGACTATACTAGAACATCCTTCTTAGTAGATTTCTGATTTCTTTTTTGTCCACATACAACTCTAGGGCATAGGAAACTTAGCAATCTTGTCCATGGAGACCAAATTCAACAGCCGTATTGAGCTTCTCTGCAGAAAACAGGACAGCAGCTCCCACACAGCCTCCAGGAAAGGGAGTGAGATGCTGACAAAGCCAGGTAAGTACTTTTTCTGACAATTAGCAGAACTGTATGTAGAATAAGAGAGAACTTATCAAGCATTTGTATCATATAAATTAAATGTTTCATGTGTCCTTTTTTTTTAAAAAAATGAAGACTTCTGTTTTAGTAAACAGTGTTACTTGTAGCAATCCAAAATCATTAATCCTTGATTACATTACCACTATGTTCACAGATCAGTTTGACAAGTGTTGTGTTTCTCGTGCTGTTGGAACAGATAGGGAATGTGTAGGAGGCAAAGTTTGGAAAAAAAAACCTGTCCAGGAGCAATTATGGAAGTTAATGTAAAGAATATGCTTGTAGGGATATTACAATTGGTGTACCAGATTCACAGCTCTCTGAAGTCACACAATATTCTTCAGTGCACTGTTAGTAAGAACATACATATTGAACTGAAAACCCAAAGCCCAGGGGAGAAAAGGAGTTTTCTAATTTTTTTCACTTGGGTATTTAAAGTTCATTTTATATTGAGGATCCTTAAGTCTTCGGAGAACACTATCTTAAGAAAAATACAAGTTTCCTCAAGTGTTTAATGTTTAATACTAAAATCTTATAAGAATTAACGGTCTCAGAAAATATTGTGCTGACAACTTCTAGTCTGTCACTGGTTTCAGATCTGGTATAATTCTGTTTAGATTGATTACCTTCTTTTTTGTATAATAGAGCCACCATTACCTGAATTTAGTCCTACAAACCAAATTCCAACTTCAATTTCCATGCAGAATTTCAGTGTAACATCCTCCCACTTAATTCAGGACATAGTTTTTGGACCCATTTATGAAGTTGTGACTCCATCAAACTTATTTTACTTTTGAAAAATTTCAACCAAATTCTCCCTCCACTTGCTGCAGAGGGGTTGGACTACATGACCTTTAAAGGTCCCTTCCAACCTAAACTATCCTGTGATTCTACTAGGAAAAAAAGCTGAATCCTTATTTGATTTGCTTTACACCCCCCTCTGTACCTTTGTCATTCCTTAGTAACAGCTTCATTTGCCGAAAAGAGTAATTTATATTCAAGATCGTCTCAGATGAACTATTTCACTGAACATTAATGCAAGAGATGACACAGGGGACACATACGCATGTCTTACAGAGATAGTTTCTTAAAATATATATTTAAAAACCCAAACCCTTGCATGTACTATTATTAAAATCCCTTCTATTTGTATCATTGAAACTGATCTCCAGATAGTAATGCTCTACAGACAAAAGTGCTGCTGTCCAAAATGATATCACAACACACATTTTTTCAATTTGTGTGGCAGACGTGCTACTGGAGGTTTGGGAAAAACCACTGCCTGATATTAGTGCTTGCTTTCTGTGCAACAGAAGATGAAAGGTCTGGCTCATGTTTTGTGCTTCTGACTTGATGCATGTTTTTTGTATTATCTTGAATGTCTAAACCAAAAATAACAGCAAATTCAAGTGTTTTTCACCATAATCATAAATCAGTCAGATACGTGACTAGGTGTAGGTGTCACAAAGTTACACCTTGTTTAAGTATTGTTCATTCAGGAAGAACTGAACCATTTTAAACTACATTTCAAATCTTAATGAAATTCCATATGAAAATACATTTAACAGAGTTTGTCATTCCTTTAAGCAATTTAATTTCCTTATTTACTGCTTCAAACTAAACCAATTTAATTAAGAATTAAACCTTGTGAAAAAGATCTTCATAGGGGACTTGAACCAATTTGAAAGGACTTTTTCAAGATCTGAGCTAGAAAAGTAGGACTAATTTAAATTCTAACACCACAGTCAGTCCCAGTGAAAGGATATGAGTGTGTGTTTAGAAGTTAGTTGCGTTTATTTGGCTTCACAAATTGTTTCCCAGATTTCAGTAGTTAAAAATTTGGCTTAAAAGCTTCATTACCTGGAAGAGCACATAAACTTTCTTGTTACTGAGCCAGCCTTCAGAACCAGGATGAAGCTCACAAGAGGTAAGAAAAATTTTCAAAGCTCTCCTTTACAGCATTTAACTCATGAATCATTAATTTTGTCCACTTAAAGAAGCATTTTAGAGCCAGAGTTTTACTGAGCCATTTAACTGAAATTTTGGAAACACTAACAGGAGTAGAGGTAGAAAATTGTGTATGTAATGGATTTTTGAATTCAAAATAAATAAGACTATATGGGCAGTTTAACCCACTTTGTATTGATTTGAGGAAAAAGAAAATCAGGACTATGTTCAATATAAGACTATAGTGAGCATGTATCAGCAATCAAATTTGGACATAAGGAAACCCAACATAAACCAACAAAGCTTATATTCTGTTGTCTTTATACAATCAGGTATTGGCTAAGAAGAAGAAAGCATACACCAAGATGGAAAAAGCTTGTGATTCCATCAATAAATAAGAGGCTTCAGATTTCTAAGGCAGTCAGCAGTAGCATGAGTAAAGGGACTGTGACCATCTACAAAGAAACACAGACATTTATTTATCCATGACTGATGAAGGTGAGAACAAGACTTCACTGAGAGGTTCAAATTAACAATTTATTTGGACTTCGTTCACATGTCCAATATGCCACTATTGCAGGTTCTGTAGATACAATGGAGAATGCACTATTGCAATTTAAAAGCGATTAATGGAACACATTATTACCAAAAAGTACCAACACAAATCACAAGCTCGCTAGATATTAATATCTTAAAAGAGTGCATTAATCACAGTCTTAATGCATGCCAAATCCCCTGCGTATGTTTCTTATTCACTTACCCTCTCTCTCAGGTAAGGTCATTCAGTCTCTGGGAAGTTACCCTGTACAGTTTCCTGGACGGGGGGGAAGAATCTCCTACAGGCCAGCTGTACCATTAGAAGAATCCCCATTTTTCTCACCAAAGCTTATGCTTTATATTTCCTGATTCAAAGTGTGTACAGGATATCTTATCCTCAAATGTCCTTCTACTGATCTTCCTCTGGTATCATCATCATGTACAGTTGTCACACCAAGCAAAATATGACATATATAAAAATGCCTCGAGCACTCAGCCACAGTCCTAGTTCCATTCTCTACCCAAGATGTGGGGAGCCAAAAATGCAAAATGCTTCCCTACCCACAGAACCAAATTAAAGTTTCAAAACCTGTACCCTTAAGCCTCAACACCTGCATTTTACTTCACACAGAACATGGCAAACCTGCTGTTAGAGGACACTCCAGAATTGACAACAAAATTTGATATGGTTAGAATGACATTTAGTAGTTGAGTCTTTAGGTGTTTATTCAGCTAGTTAGCTTGACAGCTAATTAAGCCACCTCCTAGGACAAGATACTAAGCAGGATAGTAATCTGAGAAGCAGACAGAGAAATTTATTAATAAAGGATTTACAAGGAAAAAGAAAGAGTAAATTATCTGTTTTTTAACAGAACCTGCCACTGTTTTTCCAATCCAACTAAATAGTCCAGCAGGGACAGCATTTCAGGCAAACAGCTTATCTGAAAGAGCAGTTCCCTGATTAAACCAGGAATGATAAATCACACAGTATTCTCTAGTGCAATGCACTGTTTTAGCTATATAAAATGAAAGAAAAGGATATGAAATGCTAGTCCTTAGAGGGTATAGATGGTGAAAGAGAGTTTTGAAGTCTACAGAGAATTGTTCATGTGTGAAAATATTTAATTTCTTTCTACTTTTTTTTCTTTTAATGATCTCATGGTAGTTTGTACTTTCCATAGTTTTGACTCACTCCCCAGAAATGAAGAATGATTCTAGAAGAAAATGGCTGTGCGATTATAATTAAAACTATTCTAACAATGACAACATGTAATTTTGATAACTACATGTAATATTTAATAAAAATGTAAAATCTACAGTTTAGTGCACTAGTATCGTTAAACTGGGAAAGAAAAAATTTTAAATTGCAGAAATAATTTTGTCTTACTTTGATTCTTCAACTTACTGTTTATTCTCCTATATATATGTCAGTTTTTAATATAACCCATATTTATCTGGATTGTACTCATATATAGCTTTGTGTGGATTTCCTGTCACTTTTCATTTTTATCACAGAACACATCTCATTTATTGCTCAGAGTAGGCATTGATGAATTAATAGTTGCTTTTTCGTTGCTAAACTTGTGGCCCTAGGCCTCATTAAAACATACAATTCAAACAATGCAGCATGTATTATCTTGAGGGTAGATCTTTATAGACCTTCACCAGTGTCGGAATGTGGGGTTTACAAACAGGAATGAAGAAGTTTTGAAAGGACACAGGAAGGTCTTCAGTGATCCAAGGAAAAAAAAACACCCAACATTGGTATTCTGTCCTACAATGAACATAATAAGCGTACTGTGATGAGCAACTCAACAAAAGAATGTTGTGCTTTCCCATTGGAGTCAAGACAGAATATGCAATTAGAAGACTGGAATTATTCCAGTTTGCTTCAGAGGCAGCCAGGAAAAGGTCTTGTAGTTCAAAGTGATCCTAAGAGCATGATCATGGCTATAACAGATAGCACTATACATGACTAATTGTAAAAGACTCTGGAGATCTCCAAGGGACATTGAAGGAGAAGAACATTAAAGCATTTCCCAGAGATTCATTCCATGTCATGAGCAAAAGCAGTCAAGGGTCAAAAGAAGTTATAACCTTCTTGTACAGCAGAAGAAGGATATGCCCTTGTTAGAGCTTCCTGGAATCAATCTTCCTTGAATAATATGGCTAAAGCTGCAAGGAGGGATAGACATTAGAGAGAAGTGAAAAGGTGAAAAACATACATATACTCTTAACACTAAGCCATGAAGTCAAGATTCTGTATAACCAAGTCACAGATGCACACAAAGGAGAAGTTATTTAATTGCCTACATATTACTGTGAGAAGTCTAGGTAGTAAACAAATTAAAATGTCTGCAATGAGTTTGACCTACTTTGAAATTACTGAATTTGGGTTGTAATATTTCAATAATTCCTAAATGAAATTGCGCTATAAGATTCACATTACTGGAGTCTTTCTATTGATGATTATAACCTATTTAGGAAGAAGTCAGTGGGGAAAAAAGGAGGGGGATGGTACGATATGTTAAAAATAACTTTAACTGTTTCTAAGTAACTAACGTGAAATAAATAAACTCTAATAATTAGGAGTTACTGTGGTAATACATAAAACACTATATGTGGAGCTGCAGATTTCCCAATCACACTAGCCAACACAATGACCAACCTTTTAAAGTCCAATCTATCATGTATAGGTGGAAAAAGATGTGTTATTGTCAGGGATTTAAATTCTTACTGACACATGTTGGAAGTCACATACATGAAGCCCTTCAATATTTTCATGATTTATAAAATTATAAAACATAATCTGAAACAAAAATAAAACATCTAATACAGAGGAATGCAGGCTTTTTATCTCCACATGTAAAGAAGCATTGATTGACAGCAAAAATTAACAACTGGTACAGTACAAGAAATAATGAGTCAATTATGTCTGAGAGTGCAGAGAAGAATCCCAACCTCCATCATATTTACAGT
Organism: Gallinago undulata; assembly: GCA_026546715.1. Taxonomy (NCBI): domain Eukaryota; kingdom Metazoa; phylum Chordata; class Aves; order Charadriiformes; family Scolopacidae; genus Gallinago; species Gallinago undulata. The sequence continues at coordinate 9,323,963 of JAOTQQ010000001.1, read as the reverse complement.
TCATTTAAATTTTATAGGCTAGCTTCATAAAGTCGGCAACAATTATGAGTAAAGTCTATTGGGAGAAAGTAATTAAAAGTGCTGATAATTGGGAATTCCTTAAGTGCCAAAAATGTCAAAATTTCTGCTGGGGAAGAAGGCTATGCTAGCCAAAACAGACATAAAAGAAAACTAAAATCATCAATTAATCAACTAATAATTATGATAGAAAAGAAAAGGAGATGATAGTCATAAATATAGCCCCAAAAAAGGAAATATAAAAGAGTTATAAGTGAAGCAAAGAGAAATGTACAGTTTATATATCTTTGTGACTGACATTTTCTAAAATATGTTTTTCAAACTATTATGTGTTTTTGGAGTACCTCTGGTGGTTGGACGATAAGCACCATATCTTCAGTGTAGGTACACTTAGACTTTTTTATCTTGATAATTGGTAGACAGTATTACACATTTCAAAGGTTAAAACAAGTTAATAATTTTTTTTTAAATTAAAAAATTGTTGTTATATGGCGATGTTTCTAATGTCAACCCGTAGATTTTAGTTCTTGAATATATACTGTATAAACTTTTTAATCAATCACTTGATGAAAGACAATGTAAATACATTATTATAACACTTGTTAATGACACGCAAATCAAGAGAATCAGTAGTAGCAAAAAGATCATGTCATGTGTGGAGAACAAACTCAGTGTCTTGGTAAACATACTGTGGGAAAACAATGTGTGTTTCAACATTGCCAAGTAGAAAGAACATAATTATGAACAAGGAATGTAAGTCATTATTCAGGAGTGGGAATTCTAAGGAATGAGGGAAATATTGAGTGACTTAGAGGTCAGCATGGATAATTACTTGAACATGAGTTTTCATTGTGGAATACAAAAGTCCTTGAAAGTTTCAGTAAGAAAATGTCAAGTATGAGTGAAGAGGTTACATTATATCTGTATTGGCACTGAAGCCGTCGGTGCTAGATTTTTGTATCTCATTATATGTTCAAAGAAGGGTGATGAAAAATTATAAAAAGTTTGGAGAAGTCTGGAAAAATTATTAAAGGACTGGAGAACTCCTCTTATGGGGTTAGGGTTGGGGGGGAGAAGAGGGGAGAAAAAGACAAAAAAAAAAAAAAAGAAAAAGAAAATCAGATGACTAATTTAGTTTCCAAAATTGAAGGTTAAGAAGTGATATGACCAGTGATTAAACATTCTTTTCTGATGAAATCTGGTAACAGAAAACTTCTCAACCAGAAAACATAAGGACAATAATCCCTTCTTATTATTCTTCTGAAAACAATACCAGCTTTTCTGTGGGATGATTCTGATTCCCAGTGATACTCATTTTAATGCCTCAAAATCCTTTCCTGAAGGTAATTTCTGATCTCCACATGATTCTAATTCTTAGTCTCAGAATGAGACCATAATAATAGCTGGGAAATTTCTGCTGTAATTATCTGTTGAAAACTTCATCCTGAGGCCTGATATTGAAAATTTCAAGTAGTTAAAATCAAGCTGCCTTCCAAGCACCTAGGAATGCATGATGCACAGTCCTGACTTGAGGTATCACCTTCCAAACTAACAAATTTTCTGCGCTTTCAATTCATGTGACCTCACAGAGTTTCTCAGAAGTGGAGGAGTGCTCTAATCTACATTTTATAACTCAGCACCTGTGACAAAGTGGGCCTTTGCAGCTTATCCAGACTCACAAATAAAACAGTGACTAGTGAAAAGATCACAGCTTCTGTTCAAGTTACCTCTAGACTTGCCTGCAAATAATGCACAGTCATTAACAGTTACTTCATTATATCCATATTATAGTATTTACAGACTCTGACTTTCTATTCAGAACTCAGCAGTCTTCAACCTGCAATTTATTTAGTCAAACAAAACAGAAATAATTAAAATAAAATCAACATTTAAGCACTATAACCTATCCAGTTTCTGGACTAAGCTGCAGGCAACGGGAGAACCCCAGGGTGAAAAAAAAATCTATTCTCCTCTAAAATGTAGAGGAGAGATAGGTGATGTCTGAGTTGGGTTTTGAGGTCCCTAGTCCCAAACATAGAGACTTGAGCCTCCAGCTTTAATCCTAGGCACTGACACAGAGTGCATATGGAAAAGTTTCCATGTGCTTCAGTTTATGTTCTAATCTAAACAGTACAATATAAACCGGGGCATGTGTTATTTCACGGATGACACAGTTTTCAAGTTATGACAGTTTAGTAGTGTCCCAGGCTCTTGGTTCCCACACATTCCACAGCTTTTTCATTTTCCCGAACTGTCATCAAAAGCAGCTTCAGACTGCTGGAGGACACTGAGAGTATGGAGAGAAAAATATATGTCATATATTTAGATAATAAATTGTGATGGGTCTGTGTTATGACATTATCTGGTGCTATGATGCTAAGTCAGGATTGCAGTCAGGCAGTTTAGAGCAGTTAGTTTAAGAACACAAAATTGTTCCCAGTAGATTTCTAAAGGCCATAACAAGCAATAGAGAAAATCTCTTTCCTCATCCTCTTCTCCAGTGTTCACACTCTGCCTTCTGCCACAATGAATCACAATGTTAGACATCTTTTATTTTCAAATTATTTTTTTCCAAACACAGAAGAATATTTTCTTCAAAATAGTTTATCTACATACCCTGATAACATTAAATTCATGTCCAGGTCCCCTTGTTTTAGGACCGGCTGGTGCTTTGCTTGCTGTTTTTGAATTGGTTTGATCCTAATCAACTAACTTTGTATTTGAATATAAATAACATTTGCTGAATACCTGTTTTATGACCTCTTGTTTAACTGGAATAAATTAAGATCCATGTTTCAAGTATGGACTCTTGATTTTTTTCTTTTCATGTATGTAGAATCATACAGTCATAGAACAGTTTAAAGGTCCCTTTTAGTCCAATCTCCCCTGCAATCTTCCATCTTCAACTAGATCAGGTACAACCTGACCTTGAATGTTTCCAGAGACAGAGCGTTTTAGCTACATGCAACATGCTAAAACTTTAGTTTACTGATGTGCTCTTCAAACAAACCCTTTCCATAGTTCATTTGTTGGTAAATTCAACAAGAAAAAAATACTTGAAAGACACAGATGCTTTGAAGAAACATGTGGAAATAAATTTGCAACTGATTTAGAAAACAAAAATCAGATTCTGCTTTAGGATGAATCTGTTAGTTATACCAATTACAAACTGGGAAACGGAGTTCCAACCTTCATTATTAAAAACCTAGTTATATACGAAGGGGTACATACATATTTGTTTAGTACATGTTCCATCTGAGCCTACGCATATTAGTTTGTGAACTTAACTTGGTTCACCGTTCAGGGATGAAATGACATCAGCCTGTACTTAGAAAACATCAGTGTGTTAATTCAGATTATTCAGGTATGTATTTTTGATTTGGGAAAAAAACACCATAAAAGTACATAGGGAATACAATCCATTCTAAATTAAGATTATTGTAAATAGTTTAACAAGAACAAGTGTGTTCTCTTCCTGGTTCAGGTCAATAAAAAAAGTATAATAAATCTTTCAATCTTAAAGTCTGATGTGTTAATCTATGCTTACGCTCCATGTCACCATGCACTCCAAGTTTGCTAAAATGTTACTGACACCTTCTGAAGTTTAGAAAAATTGGATTCATTTAAACTGTCATTCATAGGTAGATTTATTCTCAAAGTTTGTATTCAGTGACTTAAATTTAACTGAGATTTTCTGTTCCAGCCATCAACGTTCAAAGCTTAACCATGTTATCTTCCTTGTGTTTGCAGAGATTAAAAGGATTTGAATCGTAAATTGAGAAAGATAACTTCTCTTTCTATCTGTACTATAAAAATGGCTTTTCTTGTTGCCACAAAAATCTCTTCGAAGTACAGCATCTTGTTTCAAAGAACATAAATAACTCAGAGCAAGTTAATGAACCTTTGCTGTGATCATGCATATCGCCTACTATACAACCAGCGCAATGAAACCAATAGGATAATGCACACAACTGCAGGCCTTTTGTGTTGGGAAAAGTTATCAGCTTTGTGCCTACACTCTCTCATAATAATGAGGAGACAATCACTGCTGCATCTGAACTCTAAAGTTACATTTTGTTTCTGTTGGAGGCCTAATGGTCAAAAGAAGACTAATTATCTTTGAGTACAAAGGAGACCAAGCTTCTAATCATGATATATATCTCAAGGAAAGGGGTTTTTTACCTCTTTTATAAGAATGACCGTATATCGTGTGTTATTATGGCCACATCCTGGGCAAAACTCAACTGGCTCCACCCATTCACAGTAGCAAACAACAGCATCCAGAGTGACTATGCTTGACAATTTTCAGGATTTGGAGATGATCATCCCAAACTTGCAGGTTTTTATTTCATGTAAGTAATACAAATGATTAAACCTGATTAACCAAATTTCCTCAGCTGAATCCTATTTAAGTCTTTGAATAAAAGCTATGTATTATAAAGTATATAATATTTTTTGTATTTTATATACATTTATTTTATATACATTTTATTTAAAATTAAAAACAATTATATTTGTAACATTTTTGTTGAAATAATGACATTAAAATTGCTATTTAAGCTGAATAAAATTGTTCACTGAGGAGTTGTATTGCAGATGGGGAAATGTATATACAAAATGTATATAAAAATACATGAAAATACATGCTCCATATGTTCTTAAGGCCAATATGTATTAACAAATCTAGAGAAACAGAAGCTGTGAAAGTATTATTAAATATATCAGTGTGTAATGGGGTTCCAAAAGCTGAGAGACAGAATTGCTCCCTCTTTCCCTGAAGAGCAAATAGGAAGGTAAACCCTCCAGCCTCCAGAGCTAACATTTTTACAATGCATTACACAGATAGCTTTGTAATTCAGAAAAAATTGCCTGTGCAGGAGTCAGCCAAACAAAAGGCCTGAAAACAAAGATACTCAAGTTCTGGCCTCAGTTCTCCTCCTTTCCCTTGAATTTCTGCTTGAATACACAGCTCTTCCCTTCTGCATGCACGACTCTGCTCAAGACCCTCTTGTCTCTGCCCTTCATCTGCAAGCTCCTCATTTGCTGGCTTATGCCTTCACCTACCTTTTGCCCTCTGACTTTGATAACACATACAGGACTTTCCTGGAGGGCTCAGGAAGGTTTTTATGTTGATCTTTGGGGATAAGCATATTCTTTATCCTTTCAGGGAGCTCCCTTGACCCTGAGGGCAACATTTGAGACCAAAGGCAACTGTCCTCCCTACTTTCAAATTCCAACTTTTCCAACAGATTGCACAACAAAATGAAAAGAGATACACTAAGAACCCCTTTTTTCTTTTTTTTTTTACTTTATTAGTGTTCAAATTTGCAAGGCAATGGTTTTAATGCAGCTGCAAATTATGTTTCCCTCCTTAATGGTCTAAATGTTCACTTGGTTACAAGGTTGATTTTTTCTTTTTTTCCCCAAAAACTTACGGAGTTGCAAATCCACAAAGAGTTCAAAATGTGGTTCAGTCTGTACAACATAGGCTACAGCTCCCCAATGATTGTAAAATTACAACAATGTGAATACAACAACATTTATCATTACTTGGAAAATAATCTTCAATCAACATCTTTTTAAATTAATCATCAATATAAATTATTAGAACAGTATTAACTCTGAAACTAATAACATCAGAAACAAGGATTCAGATCCTCAGAATTTAGTCATCTCGTACTATACTTCTCCAAAATGTTCATGGTTGACCTTTTGATGGTGATAGGGCCAACATGTGCTACTATTTACCTTTGAAGTGATTGGGAGTAAACACCACACTGGGCAGTGGTGAGGTGGAGATAGGAACTTTCTTTGTTTGTCATTAATCCAGTTTTGTTAACAGTTAAGGGTAGATTTGTGAAGAGTAAATCCCGTCTCTGTCATTCAAAATCTCTCTACCATTACTTCTCTTTTTTCTACATCAGGAATTGAGCGTTATGGGTCATCAGTTTTGTTCTTTCCCAAGTAATTTATTATATTACTTCTGTGCTTCTGTAGCTGCCTACTATCTAAGAAAAACACTATTTTCAAACTTTTGATCACAGATTCCCTATGACAGATGTATGGAGCCAGATTTTCTTCAGCTGGGGAAATCAGAGGGGTTAGCACAACCAGAGCATTAGGGAAGTCCCAACCTGGGAAAGTCCACAAAAAGGAAATGTCTCCCTTGCCAGGTTAGTAAAGGCAATGTTCCTGCTATGGCTAATTTGTGCTTAAACCAAGCACTTCAGTGTCCATCAATGTTAATCTGCAAACTTTCATGAACTCTGGGAAAACTAAACTAACCTATAGTTGAATCCAACATAAGATTCATGGACAGTATTGTTTGTGCCACCTTTGTTTTCTGGCAGAGTGACATCTCCCTTTGGGCGGGCCAGCCTATAATTATAATTCACATAATCTTTGATAACAAAACAACCCTCCCCGCTCCCTCCCCCCTGCCAAAAAAAAAAAAAGGGGGGGGAAAAAAAAAAGACAAAAAAAAAAAAAGAGGACTGATAAAATGGATGGCATTTCCACAAGCTATGTGGTAACAGCTTTCTTCTGACAAAGTTTTATGCCAGACAGAATATCGTCTACTGAAACCACAGAATCATTAAACTACCCAGTTTGTCATGATTTTTTGAGTTATATTTACAGTAGTTGCTCTTTTTCCATCTCCCCCTCACACTCTTTAAATCAATTAAGCACTGTTTTCTGTTCAAAGCTGTAAAGAGGTCATGAAAGCTAAGAGGTTATATGCGGTGGAAAGAATCACTTCATGCATTTAAAAAACATGTGCATGATAAGCTAAAAAAATAAATTGTATTTATTTTCCTTAATGGTACACTATTTTCAGTTCCTCTCTGCTGTAAACTATGACCCGTGTAAATCATGAACACTGATGAGAATACAGCAGAGTGAGGACTAAGAAACTTTGGGTTTTGGCTCTGTTACTGACTGTAAGAGGTTCCCGAAGTGCTATCAGAAGATAAATTTAAAATTGCTAAAATAAGTTGGGACTCCCACTGCATATGAAAAGAAGCTTTGTTCATGTATAATTATAGGATTACGACCTATTTTCCTACTCAGGATCTGATCTGTAGGTTTGCTAAGCAGCCTCAGCTTACATTCAGTTCTTGAGGGAACTGAAGAAATTATTGTAGATAATTTCTTTAAGTTAGTATACAAAGACAAAAAAAATAATTACATTAAAATCAGATATAATTACTATTGCATTATTTAATATTTTTAAGTAATCCAGTATTCATCATAACATACACTTTCACTGGCCAGTGCTTGAAGAAATATATGTATCGTATCATAAAATTAAATTGTATCTATTTTGTTATGTTTTCATTACCATTTTGACATTTGCAAAATCAATGTTTTTCCAACTGCCCATAATTAGAATATTATTTCAGTGGTTCCAGTCTGTTATCTTACACAGTTTGCAATTTACATAATTTTTGACGTATTTATTTTACCCGTATCAATCTTAGTCACTAGAAATGTGTAATTTGTATAAGAAATTTCTGACTTGTTCTTTGGGATTGATGTTTTCATAACCTCCTTGTACATAACAATTCCTTGTACAAACATCTGATAACCACCTGTGTTATTATTTTGGAAATAAGATGGTGTCCTCTCTCTTTTTACATCACTTGGTTTTGATGAGGAGGGGCTTTTTTTCTTTACTTTTTATGCCTTTCATTTTTCTGTTGTTTTTTTTTTTTGGGGGGGGGTGTATTTATAATTTCTTTTGACTTTGGGGAGCATAATATCTAAATCTATATCAAATAATGAGTTATTAATCTAAAACAAAGATCCAACAATATAAAAATCATATTATGGTGAGAATAGGTGAAAAAATACAAAAAATACAAAAATGGTACAAGAACATAACTAAAAATATTTTTATATATAAGCTTGTACCTGTTGTTTTTATAATAAATAAGAATAGGCCTCAGTAATAACTACAAATTAATTTCAAAGAAATCAAAGAATCGGGTAAATATGTGGATCACTTAAATATTCATGACACTGTCCCACATGATATCCTTGTCTCTATAGAGACATGGATTTGATGGAGGGACCAACTGGTGGATAAGGAAGTGGCTGGATGGTCACACTCAAATAATTGCAGTGAACAGCTCAATGTCCAAGTGGACACCAGTGAAGATTGGTGTTCCTCAGGGGTTGGTACCAGTTCGTACGGTGTTGTTTAACACAGTATGGTGCTGGTAACACCTTTGTCGGTGATATAGTGGGATTGAGTGCACCCTCAGTGAGTCTGCCTATGACACCAAGCTGCGTGGTGTGGTCAACATGCTGGAGGGAAGGCGTTTCATCCAGAGGGACCTAAACAGGCTTGAGAAGTGGGCCTATGTGAAGCTCATGAGGTTCAACAAAACCAAGTGCAATGTCCTGCATGTGAGTCAGGGCAACCCCAAGGACAAATACAGGCTGGGCACAGAATAGATTGAGAGCAGCACAGAGGAAAAGGACTTGAGTGTGTTGGTTGATGAGAAGCTCAACATGAGCTGGCAATGTGTGATCACACCCCAGAAAGCGAACCATATCCTGGATTGTATCAAAAAAATTGTGGCCAACAGGTCAAAGAAAATGATTCTACCCCTCTATTCTGTGATGGTGGGACCCCACCTGAAGTACTGTGTCCAGCTCTGGAGCCCTCAGCACAGAAAAGACATGGACATGTTGGAGCAAGCCCAGAGGAGGCCATGAAGGTTATCAGCGGGCTGGAGCACCTCTCCTATGAGGACAGGCTAAGGGAGTTGGATTGGTCAGCCTGCAGAAGAGAAGGCTCTGGGGAGACCTTATTGTGGCCTTTCAGTACTTAATCGGGGCTTATTAGAAAGATGGGGACAAACCTTTTAGAAGGCCCTGTTGTGAGAGGACAAGGGGTAATGGCTTTAAATTAAATGGAGGGTAATTCAGACAAGACAGAAGGCAAAAATTCTTTACTGTGAGGGTGGTGAAACACTGGAACAGGTTTCCCAGAGAGGTGGTAGATGCCCCCTCCTTGGAAACATTCAAGGTTGGGTTGTATGGGGCTCTGAGCAAACTGATCTAGTTGAAGATGTCCCTGCCCTTTGCAGAGTAGGCTGGATTTCACTGAATTTCACTGAATTATTTTTAGAGTTGGAAGCGACCATAGAGATCATCTAGTCCAAGTCCCCTGCTGAAGCAGGATTGCCTAGAGCTAGAGCATGTTACCCAGGACTGCATCCAGGCGGGTCTTGAAAATCTCCAAAGAAGGGGACTCCACAACCTCCCTGGGCAGCCTGTTCCAGG
>JAOTQQ010000001.1:9285665-9314551 GCA_026546715.1 Gallinago undulata | reverse complement strand
ACAGTGTCAAAAGCCTTGCTGAAGTCAAGGTAGATGACATCTGCTGCCCTCCCTTCATCCAACCAACTAGTTATAGCATCGTAGAAAGCTAACAGATTAGTCAAACATGATTTACCCTTGGTAAACCCATGTTGCCCACTTCCAATAAAGGTATCTTTCAAGTCTAACCTTCTATCACTATTTGTTGGTTTCTCAACATTTGGGGGAAAGACAGAATATACTGAATTGATACACATAAAAAAAATAATCCATCTACTCTCTTCATATTTATTTTCCCTCTCAATTTTTCTTGTTTTCCCATTTTTTTTCCCTGTGATATGCATTCTTCTACTGGTGGCAAATATTACCAGCTGCCTATCATCAAAATTATTAAGCTCATTATCCTCCAAACATATTATTTGTGCCAGCATAGCAATAGGATGGATAATCTTACATACTATCCCTGCAACTATATATGGCTTGAATGAATTCTAAATACTTTGTAAGTAGAAACAAAAAAAAAACCCTACATTTGTTAGTTATTACTGCTTGGTTTTCCAAAATACTTTCTATTAATAAAAGTAGGCTACTGGTGACTGAGATGATCAAAAATAATAGGGAATGGCAAGTCTTCAGACATAAATCTTTATTTCTGTTTTCAGTGTCATTTATTGAGTAAAAGTACACTATTTTTAACATTAAATTTTAATCATTTAAAACAGTATAAAACATGGCACAATAAAATTTGTTATCTGATGAAAACCAGCAATGAGGTGTAGCATTCAAAAGGCTAATTTCTTGTCTTTTACCAGCTTTTCCATTGCATGTCTTGCCAGAAGGAGCTGTTAGACGAATATAAAAAAAAAAAAAGAACACAAAATATGAAGTCCAAAAAAAAAATATCAGAGAAGTTACAAAAGGAAGACAATTTTAAATCCAGCTTTCCTCTTGTGAACCCTCCCTTATCACTAGTTGTGCTTAAGGGAGGTTTTACGTGTATTATACCTGTTCACAAAGCTAACATCCCTATGGATATTAGCAACTTCAATGAGGTGTTGATTTGTCATACTTAACCCAGGAAAAGCAGAGAGAACAAGACACAATGCAGGAATTCTATAGTCTGCATTTTCCTCATGAACTACAGAAAAATTTTTGTTTGTGCCCATAAAAGGAAGAACATGCTCCAAATGTAAGATCCTCCAGCAGAAGCTATTTTACTGCTGAATGTAGGTCATTGTATATACACTGGGGTAGAAGATAATTGTGGGGAATTGCAGCAGGATTGGACTTTTTTGAAAGCTCCTACACATTCAGAATGTAAAACTGAAGCCAAAGACTATAAACTGTTGGACATTTTGTGCAGATTAACCGTCATTTGTTTATGCTAACTGTAATTAGACCACATTGCAAGACATCATCACACAAGCAGACTTTATAACTAAACATTACTTTTTAGTTTTGCAAACCTATGGTAATTGTGGGGTAGTTCTCCTTCCACATTATATTGGAGAAATACTGATAGCATGTGCATATTTTGTTTATTGTTAGCTTCCTGCAGTTATTTCCATATTATTTTCCTATTGTGCAATAAAAAAGAATGTTTTGTCACAGTTCTATTATGGAAGTTTAAGTGTAAAGTGTCTTTTTACTGTTCAGTCAAATGTTAAAATATTTGCTATTAGAGCCAAGCTTTAGCTAGCACAAAATCAGCAAACTAAACCTTTCATTCCTTAAGTGCTTTCCTTTATCTTTGAAAGACTGAAAAATGTCTTTTTATCTGGCACCAGTGGCTTTGGAGAGTGTTTTACAGTACATTTTTGCAAATGCCTATTTCAGGTTTATTGGCCTCCCTGCAGAGATTAGAGAAGACCACACAATTGGAATGAACATTTTTCTTTGCATTAGCAGAATACATTTAGAATGGCAGGAGCTAACCTTAGGGGAACCTGGACTAATGAATGATGCTTCATGGAAAACATTTCAATATTTAAAATGGTGTATTGAGGGGAATCTTCAAAATTCCAGAAGTCACAGTGAAAGTCAATCAAATTCTGTTCCCAGTTTCTTGTGTTTTGTTTTTGTTCTAATTAGGCCCTTATCTCCCAGTCTTCAATTGTTTCTAAACATGTTGTATGGAGAAAAAAAACCTCATGATCTGTCAGTCATGGGTAGAAAATTCTTCATTTAACTGCAGAGAACACATCCACAACAATCAGTATCATGGAATTCTACAAACTCTTTCGGCATTTAAGAGAAGCTTGTTGCCTTCTCTTGAATCAATGTGTATATATGATCCTTTTTCTTAATTCTATAAAAGAAATGTATGAACAGCTATTCCTTGGATTTAAAAGATCATCTTTTTTTTATTTATCTATTGACTGCTCGTTTCATAATCACATCATAAAGAATCATTGACATAATAGTTAGAAAAACTATTATATCATCTCTTTAATCCTCTTTCAAAGTTAGCATATGATACAGTTCTCCCACAGAGATCAGCACAGACAACTGTCTTTTGCAGAAATTATGTGAAAATATAGGAACATGGGTCAATCTCATCCATATTCATTGCATTTCTAGGCATATCTTACACAAGGAATGAATTTGGAGACATAAACAGTAGTTAAAAATAAATGCTTAAAAGCTAGCCCCATATATTGTTTTCATTACATGTCTGAATAATACAAAAGTGGGGAATGAAAATGCAAAACACATTGCCATGATCTGTAAGTAGCACTGTTTATTAATGCAGTAGTTAAAATAGTTTTCAAATAACTGTCAGCCAGCCAGAGACATCTTCTGTTGGAGCATAAAAATTGCATACCATATTTTAAGCAAACAAATAATTACTTTATGGGTGTGTTCTGCATAATATCACACAAAACGGATTAATGAAAATCAAAAGCTAAAGAAGTGAAATGACTGAATTATATGAGTTTGTCACGCTGGGAGGCTTAGGCACAAAAAAAATTTAAAAAACTATATGTCTGGAAAACAAAAACTTTATTAACCCAACTTCAACACCACAAAGACTGGGTAATTTCCAGTGTAACCTTCATAAATTCTAAAGACTCAGAAAAGCCTCTGAAAAACTTAGACAATTGCTTACTTAAAGAGTTTTTTCAATGTTCAGAACAAACTAACATAAGTATATGCACAGCTCTTTAACGAGTAGATCACAAACACCACTACTGTAATAATCTGAAATAGTCTACAGTTGCTGATTAATATTACTAGCTTGAACAAGTCAGTTTGAGGATTTGGGGTAAAGACATCATATTATACACTAAATAACATATGGGATAGTTCTTCCTTCCATTCTACATTTCAATAATTCATTTTTTAGTAGAAATAATTTCATGATGATTCCAATTTGATCATGTTAAACTCTCCAAATTCCTGTTTTCAGATCAGGATAGATCACCTTTACACAAGAAAATATACTTCAGTTTTTATGCCAAATTATTCCTGGGATATGACAGTGATATAGTCTGGATGATAACTATTGAGTAGTGAGAGATATTGATTGAAGTATAAAACAAGAAACCTATGAATTCAACATCAGTCTCTTTATCAACCCTCTTAGCCATAAGAATTTAGGAAACATTTTAAGAACACAGGATATTATTCTCAAAAACTTAAAAAAGAAATGCACATAACAAAGTGAACTTAGTATGTGTCCTTATGATGATATGAAAACTTCATTTCTGTTTTAGAAACTTCAGAGCTTGTTATTTCTTTAAAATACTAATATCATGCAATATCCACCCAGGCTGTATATTGGTATTTGATTAGAGATTCAGCTGTCAAAAAAATACTCACGGAAAAAAAATAATACTCAAGACATACTGAAAGTTGAAATAAAAAGATACTTATTTTGTGATACTTGTCATGTCCTAAAATAAGTCATCCCAAGAATTAATGATGCAGTAAGATTTAATTGTCTGTTTTGTATAGCTGGCAGTAGCTGAAGAGAAAAGAGTTTGCAAACTTTGATTTGTTGTATGATTGGGTGTGATCAACTTTAGTTTATCAGAAAAATAGGGTCAAATGAGAGCCAGTGTAATTCCCTTAGCTTTAGGACCAATAAGTTGTAAATTCATGAAGTCACTGAACAGAAAAGTTATATATTATGTTTACCGATATGGGACTCTCAATTTAAAAACTTGAGTCACTAAACAAATGCATACAGAATAAATTTTGTCCTGAATTACGTAAAGCTAATAAACTTTCTGTTTATAAACTGACTAAGCCATGAAAAAAATCTTCCATTTTTCTCAAGAAAACAGTAAATTTCTTTATTTCAAAAATTTATGTTTTCTCTAGCATTACAAGGTATAGTCAAGCAACATTCTGGAGTCCTTGCCTTAAATCCAGGAATTATAGCCTGATCTTTTTCCCCATGCAAAATATTAACCTTTGCCAAGTACATAAGACAATAATTAAAACCAGATCTAAATCCTTTATCAATCAAGATTTCAAAGATGTTGCAGCAGACAGATGCTATTTCAAGCTAAGATGAAAGCTTCACGGTATCATGATCACAATTTATGCTGTATATGGCTCTACAACTGTAGTTACACTGAGGGAAGATTTAAAAATTGTGGCTTTGTTTGAAAACGGAGAACCAGGTCCCTGCTTACAATTAGTAGGTGAAAAGCCAGGAGAAGAATTTCACTGATGCTTACTTTGAAAAGGTACCTTACATATTTAGCTGATAGGCTGAAAGTGAATCAAAGCATCTTTAGAGAGAATGAACAGTGGTTGTACTTGAAAAATGATCATTATACCTCAAGGGAATGAATGTCTTCCGAGCACTATTTCAAACTAGACTGGCCAATAGACAACAGAAACCAGAAATACTGGGGGGGGAAGTGTGGTTTTTTTTTTGGTTTTCTTCTTTTTTTACCGTGGGCTGTATGACCTTCTAATTTAAACCACAAATAAGGAGAAGATGAAGAGTGCCCTTCAACTCCAGAAGGCAGTATAAATAAGCTATAGTGAATGTATCTCAGCAGGTTATTTTTTGTCCTTTGGAGTGAATAAACTTCTATTTTTTAATTCTTACAAGTGATGCATCTCAATAATAACATTATAGTCAAAGTTAATCCAGACATGACGTTGTCATTTAGTTATTGAATTTTTTGATTATTTAACTTAAAATGGGGTTCTTCTTGCTTTCCTTTTTCTATGGTGATTTATTGTACACTGAACACGTAGTTGAAATAAAAAATATCTGTGAAAACTGTCATTAAAATTTACCATTCAAATGCAAAAATAGGAGTCTTATATATAACAGTCATTCATTCACTTAACAAAACGTGCTGTTTATTTCAAATTATGAGACAGCAATGACTTTGGCTAGGTTTTTTTTCATTGAGTAGTGTTTAAAAGTGCTATCCTAAATTATCGTCTCCTGATGATACCATGAAGAAAGCACTGTATGTGTTGTCTCATCTCTCTGCTAACTTCTATGTTAGTGATTGGTGATTATTGTTGCTATTCAACTGTTTAGTTTTTTAAAACAGAGACAAAAATATTTATTACAATTATTTAATTTATTATATAATTTTTAATTCCAGAAGGAATTAATATAAACATAATAACTACACATGATTGTTTCTCAGTATTCAACCCTAGCCACTAGTGTTTGGTAGGGAGTGGGAAGATATTTAACATTTACGTTCCTAGAGGTACTTCTTTACCTAAATGTAATATCAATTTGCATAAATATCAAAGCTAACATACAGGTTGACATTATTTAGTATTCCGATAAGGTAACCCATTTATCACAACATTGAGCTCTTCAGTCAGCTTACAGCTGAGCAAATTTCTTTGGCTTGCTTTTCCCAGGACAATTATTCTAGATATATTGCTTTCATGGGAGACGTTAACCAAAAGCACTGCTTTCTTTCAGCCTTGCCCTGAAAGTCTTTCTTGGCAAATAAGAAATATGAAGCACGTTGTTTAGATTTCACCAAACCTAAATCACCACAAAGAGGAAAAAAGGGGCAACCCAAACATTCACTAGAAAGTTAATTTAGAGAAAAGCAAACCACCCAGGAGGTAAGCTTTTGGAGGATATTTTATGATAATAAATAAGAATCTACTCTCATCAAAGACAATCCTTTCCCCTTGCCAATGTAACAAAACGTAAGAATAATATAGTTGGCACATCAAAACTGATAAAATTAGGGGGTTTCTGAATTAAAGCTTTCTAATCCTTTCTATAGCTGCTGTCTGCTTGCCCATCAACCTGTTACTGGAAGGAGATCCAGAGGGACCACCCATCCGGAGCCGGTATCACCAAGCAGGGAAGTGCCAAGTTTAATCCTTCAGGGAGCTTTTTACCCCTACTGCATATCCAACACTTCAATCAGGCTACAGGGTTGACTGACAAGAGATTTAATGTTTTGTAATGAGAGGCTAATTTTTCAGGAATTATACTTGGGGGCAAGGGGTCTCTGTAGCAGAGCTGTGTCAATGAAAATGCCACAATGGTGATATCACATCCAGGTTGCTAAGATTACCACCTACTGATGTCCCAAAGGTGGAGACTAAAGAATGAACTTCATAGATTTAGCTATGAGTTCATGTTACAGAATGCAACCATATGTTGGCACTTAGGTTGTAGAGGCAAAATTCCCAGCACTGGAAGGAACTGATAAGACAAACTGGGGGAGAGAAAGACAGTCATATACAGATATAATAATATAATTCTTAAATTTATATAAAAATCAGAAGATAAGATTTGTTGGGTCTTTCAGAGCAAAATAACTTCACTTAAATATGTTGAAATACCCACATACCAGCCATTCTATAGTAACAGACATTTATTTTTAATTTATTATTCAATAAAATAGTTTAATATTTAGCAGAGGCTAGAAAATAAACTGTAATTGCCTTTAATTTTTTTTTAGAATTAGATTTGTTGGTTTAGATGAACCTTGTAGAAAATTATTTATGACTAAAAATGTGTTGATGGTAAGTTAAATGCATGAGTACTCTGATTGCCTCAGGGTGGGAAGAATGACTCTATTCTCACACACAAAAGTACTTGACCCAGGGAATACATTCAAAAATTGGGGTCAAATGTGCACCAGCTGAGTTAATTTATAAAGGCCTCATTTGTCACAAGAAAAAAATCAAGAAAATTATGGGAAAAAAACCCACCCAAACTGATGAGACCCTAGATTTTTACAATGGCTTCAGGTGTAAACAACAGCTGCTAAACGGAGACAATGCACTATATCTAAGTAACACAACTTAAACGAGGGATAAATATATGTACTTTAAATCTCCTCCGGTTTTGTTGAATACTCCAATGTGAAATTCATTACTGAAAACAACTTCAAGCTTTTGTTTCAGTGAACTCCCTCCTAAGTTTTCTATGGACAGTTCTCTTTCCCAGTGCTAAAGTTTAGAGATCTAAAACCAGTTAATTAATAGAATGATGTTGACAACAGAGCAATATAAATGGAATAAAAGGAAAGAATGATATTAGAGGGTATCTTTGCAAGGCTTTTATTTTTTAAAGAAAGAAAAATCAGAGCAGCAGAAACCAAAGAGAAAAATGGATTGGGTAGTCACAGTGGATCTTTCGCTGTCCTGTAAGGTTAGTGAATCTTTATTCAAAATGGAAATAACAATCATTATCCTATTATCTTTATTCTATGGATAAAAAATGTCAATTATGACTCATGTTTGTCTGCTTACATGTGTGCTTTAAGACATGACAGGATGCAGGGGACTAACATTCTCTTTTTACACTTGATCACATTTTTTATTTTTTTATGTCATTTATTTCCCTTCCTGAGGACAATAGGTGGAGAAATGACTGACTAAAAAGAGAGGTGACATTCATGAAATATGAGGGAATAAAACTTTTCCAAAATTACACCAATGCCACAAATGTTACATCTTTAGGTGACCATTGCATGTTCCAGTAGTGGAAGCTATGTCAAATATTTAGTTAATTATTTGTGTATTTACCTTGCAACTTTTTCATATCAATATAATGGAGCCAACCCAGACAGTGATACCTCCATATTCTTACTGCACTTCGTGCTACCTATACTGAAGGAAATTTTAGTTAAACCAAGACAAATATATTTGATGTTCCTAAATAATATGATGAAATATCACAAGAATTAATAGATGTAAACATTTTCTTGTGGAAAGAGAGTGGAGCAGAATCTGATTCTTTTTCTTCTACATTTTCTTGTACATAATTCAGTTGGAAAGGAGGATTCTAATAATGAATCTGAGGAGTATGCAATCAGTATATCTAGCACATCTGAGACAGCTTTAATCTAGCAAATCGAGGTAAAATATCTCATTCGGCAGTATAGGATTCAGCACAAAAGTAAATTCATACAGTAGACTTATGGTTTAGTTCAGGCCATGTTGAAAGCTGTATTTTTACAGCAGGTACCAAAACGTTACAGCTAGATTACAGTTATGCTGAAAACAACTATATTTGTTTGAATAATACATGGAAGTTTTGGTATATTTCTTGACCCTAATGAATTTTCATTTTTTTCCCTACTTGTCAGTTAAAGTAGCAATAAAACTGAAACACAACAATGTACATTTCAGATTAGGTGTGGGTAGTGTTGCACACTGAAATAATATAAGAAAATATACTCAAGAGGACTTGATTTTATGAAGACAACTGTGCCATAACTCATGTTTGCTCCAAATTTGACACATTTCTCCTCTTTCTCAAGATATTTATGATATGCAATGCACAAAAATTCCCTTTGGATTATTATTCTTCCAGATCCATCAAGCTTGAGAGGTCAAATTTAATGCATGACTTCCAGACCAAATATATTCAGCAGTTAGGTGGGATAAAGGAAGAAGAGGAATGGAAATATCATCACTGTCATTGTACAAGGAATTAACCCTATAACCTGGACAGCAGAGGCAGATTATACTGACCTTCATCAGGCTACTGAATCATATCAGTGTTGGCATTCTGATCAGCAAAACTGAAAAATCAACAGCAAAACTGTGTAAATTTGGGGACAATTAAGATAATAGATATATTAAAACTGCAACAGAACATGAAAGTAAAAAAATAGTCACCATATTCATGCTGCATTCTGAATACCAGACACATGAATCATTATTCTGTGCATCTGATTGTGATACTTCATCAGAGATCTACTGGAAGAAAAGACCTTTATGGAAGAAATCCATTAAAGCCCAGGGAGAATGCAAAGGTCTTTAATGTCACTACTTTACTGTGAACCATGGCATTAAGGATTCAATAAGTACACTTGTTTTTTAACTTCACCCTGCAGTTAATTTTGATGAAATATTCTAAAATATATTAAAAGATTACTAATAATTTTGAATGTGTCTATGTTGTTCTTGCTGACCTTGGGAGACTTTACTCTCTATTCTGTTTAGAGAGGTTTTGAAGAGTTTATGAGTGGCTTGGTTCCTCAGGGTCCTCTCCAAGGATCTCCAAAGTCACTGACCTAATGTGGGCATGTGAGAATATGTGCAGCAACTTTTCTGTCATTACCAAGATATCTTTCAGCCAGGAACATAATGTGAAACTGAAACACAACTCACTTTTTTATTAAGTACTATTTATATTTACAATATATTTAGATTTAATATATGTTGGCATGAGAGGCTTTATTTATATCTGTTCTGAATTTAAGTTACAGGCAATGCCAGCTTACTGCAAAACATAAAAAAGTAATAACAATAAATGATGAACAACAATTCAGCTTTGTAAAGTCAGAATTAAGACATGTGACTTTGGAGATAGAAAATAATTTTTAATTGTTTTAGAAGAGCTCATAATAAACACCAGGCTTATTCTTTGCCTTTTCATAGAAAAGCATGCTTACAACTTACAAATCTTTTTTGCATATTAATTTAGTGTTATGCAAATGCAGAACTGAAGACAAAATTTTGTGAGCATTATTAGCTGTTAATAATAAACTCCTATTTAAAAAAAAACAGTTTAGATATTTGTTGCATCTGAATAACACTTTTACTAAGCAAGATATTAACTGTTCTAGACTATTTTTTTTATTTAATCTCAATAACCTTCCCTGTTGATGTTCTTCTGTGTACAGTTGTATGTAAACAGAGCTCCCCTTACCTCTTCCCTCACAGCAATAGTGAAGAGAAGCATAATAACACAATTATATGAACTTACTTTAAAGTCATGCGGTAACTTTTTGAAGTCTGGTAAGATATAGAATAAAGCTCAGCCTTACTGAGGAATTTTGTATTAGACTTCAGACAGGGAATAATTTAACATCAGATATTTTATAGATGTCTGTACGTGTCACAAAAACACTGCTTAGAATTTTAATCATAAAATTCATATTTTATTTTCATAAAATAAAAAAGTTTATTTGTTAAGTTCCTTTTAAGTGCTCATATCTGGGCTTTGGAACAGCACCTATAAAAATATGATTTTGATATCTAAATACACAGCATGCAAAATTCATGTCTCTTTTTCTTCCATAAAGCAGAAAATATTTAAAGTAGTATGAAATCTAAACATCCTGTTCTGTGGTAGGATATAGTTTCAAGCAAAATAGATTTGATTTCCAATCTGCAATAAAATAATTTGAGAATCATATATCTGAGGAAAGCACAGAAGAAAACCTTCAGATTTGACCAAGTTTAGCTTTGAGGTTTTTTATTCAAAAATGAGGTTAGTACTTCAAATTTTTGGAGGAAAATCAAAGAAAAAGTTTGAAAAGCATATAAGAACCACAAGATTTCCTACAGATCCATAGCCAAGCAATTGATTCTAAATGGAATGAAAGTGCTATATATAGTTCAGATACAGTTCATAAAAAATGAAGGAATTTGAGATTTGGAAAAACTCCAGATAATTAACCTAATATGCAAGTTTACAAATTCTCTGATATGTGAACCCATGAGCTTCTTTCAAAGCAAGTGTAAGCTCTTTTTTCTTAGGAGTTTCATGTACATAGACTACTCTACAACATTTAAACATTTGTTTTTCTTAATCACCTTTTGCAGATCACTGAAATTCAGTACACCTATTCACTCTAAGGCTGAAACTATATCGCAAAATTAAACGGTATGAAGAAACCTTTCCAAGCACTGAGAAGCTTCATTATTCATACCATTATATTTTCAAAACTTTTGACATGGAACAATTAACACTGTCCCAAATATTACCTGGGCATAGATCAGAAAGTGACACAGTAATGTGGTATTCCTTGTTGGCAATTTACAGGAAAGTTCCTTAAGATAATGAGATATTTCAGTAGCATGGATGAAAGTCATTTCATGCAGTCTGGACTCAGGACTAGAAAATTATCTCTTCCCATTTAATACGTTGATATAGAGACCGCTTCAGAGTCGCGAGATGAATATTTTCAAGTACAAAAGTGATATAAGAAAACAATTGAAGCCAAAGTAAAACTACCAGTCTGTTCTACATCTATGGAACAATGTCCAAAAATTCAAAAGAATTAAATACACAAATCAGTATAGAGTAAGACAATGAAATTGTTTAAAAAGTGAAATCCCAGTGTATGAATACTGATTTTTCTAGTTCTAACTAAATCAGGAATGTCTTTTGGAGAAAGAGATTTTCCTTGGAATAAATTCTGAACAGGCTCAATATGAAACAAAATATTTTCCGTATTCTCCAAATTTTATTATGAATCTATGCATAAAGGTTGTGTTTATAGTCACTCTCAAGAATTTGAATGGGTTGGGGTAGTTTTCAAGAACTTGTGTACATTAAGAATTTCTGAACAGAAAAAGATGCTAGGTAGACAGATAACCCCAAAAAATATGATTATGAATTATTATTAAGAGATTGAGGTTAAAGAAGAGGTTAAAATCAATTAAGAATTCTAATCAGTGACTAAAGAGTCATCCTATGTCCATCAAAGAAGTACAGAAAGTTCATAGGAAATATGGAAACTATTGAATGACCCTTCCCTTTTTAGTCTCCCACTAGGTGGTCATCAGCAATTTAGAGTATTGTTCATAGGACTAAGTTTTGATTATTTTACCTGAGACTGCTTCTGACAAGACAGTGAACTGCAGATGTCCTGGATTTGTACAGGTTGTCAATATCTCCTCTGACAGAAATCCATGACCACTAGCTAGTGTAGGCAGCTTTTAGAAAGTTCCAGTTCCAGACATAAAACTTTATTTATTTATTTATATATTATTAGAAATGTTTGGGTGCATGAAAATGTTTATGTGTTCATGGCTGTAAAGAATAAAACATACAAAATACTGTCTTGCTATACAGTCATCTGCAACTTCTTGTTACAACACAATAGGCTGAATTTCCCATTTACCCTTTCTGCGCTCTAGATTATTAACATCAATTTAAAGTGTGAATTTCCTACAGTCCTTGCATACAAAGCCTCCCCTTAGGAGGAATATTTTCACATTAGAACATTTAATACAATATATGTCATTGCCAACTAATATAACATTTACTGAAGTGCAGATGACAGGAGGCATCACATCTAAATGCAAATAGGAATAAAATCCTGACATTTTTTTTCTGAGATGAAATAATAAAATGAAACTTCTGATCACTACTAGCTTGAACTAAACAAGTGTTAGCACGAGTGGCTTTTATTTACACTTTAACATTTATTATGACAGTTCATTATGCTCGTACATGGTTAGACTCAATGATTATGGTTGGACTTGATGAGATTAAAGGTCCTTTCCAGTCTAAATGATTCTATGATTCTACACCACATTTCTTTAATCCTGAATTCAAACGATTTGCAAGTTTGAATTAATTAGCACTATGATACCTTGTTATGAAATCAGGTAAAACTCTGATTCTGTTTCAGTAGAATCTGTTCTCTCAGGTGCGATGACCTGGAAAAAGTAAAAGTACCAAGATACAGTTTCTAATTATCTTAAGAATGTAATTTTATTCTTCAACGTTGAGTAGTTTAAAAGATATCATTAATCTACTTTCATTGTCATTAATTGGCTATGGGTGATTCATAATATGTGACATAAATAAAAAATTTTAATGATTTGGAGACAGATCCTTAATAGCACTTAGGCAAGTTGAATCCCTTGGACTGTAGAGGTACTTGATATTGCTTTTTATAGTGTTACATAAATAAATAGTTTCAATTATAAATAACAACCTAAATTTAATTTGCTCTTACTTCAAAAGCACGACTTCCATTCACTCAACTTGAGCTCCACATATGTAGCAATATCAATGGCTTGAATTGACACTATCATCAAAGTAATCATCTATTTTAATGAACTTTGGTTTGTTCCATCCCTAGATAAATGTTATGCATGGAGCTAGTATCTCTGAATCATAATTGGTGTAATCTCTGAATAAAACAGAATTACAGCAGTAGAGTCGACATATGCTTTGTGGGAGGTATGAGTGATGAACAAGAGATCAGAATCATATGACCAGCAATTAACTGAGGCCTTTCATTCTTGTGAAATGATACTATAGTACTTCCTCAACAGGAATGAAACAAATTGATTTCCAAATACGGCAAAGGAGTTATACATGAATACATCCTCTGTACTACAATACTGCACATTTGCCATCTAATCAGAACTGAGCTTTTGATCTTGACATTCTCTTTCTTTAATGCAGAAAATAATGAATCTGTCATTTGAACTTGAGTAGACCAGTTAAGCCTCAACCTTGTTCCATATGTTTGTTGCATATACCAGAGGGAGTTGTGATAAGTAGCTTTTCAGCATATTATAGCCAGATTCCATTTCACCTAAGCTAGGTTTCTTTTGTGTTAAAATGAGAAAATCCGCATCTATTTGCCCTAGTTGTCTCTAATTTTATCCAAATTTATTTTACTCTCATCATCCCTCTTCAATCAGTGGTCCCAGAGGCCAGGGCATATCAACACCATAAGTGCAGTGTCTTGCAAGGTCTACAATTATCCAATGACTTGATATGGCAGGCTAATCGCATTAAATTGCAGCTATATCCTTTCAACTGGTTTCCCCAGCTCCAAATAATCAACATCACAGAGAGTAAGGTTCTCAGTTTTAATTCTCTCTGGATAGTTAGAATGAGTCCTATATCATTCTCACAGAAGAGTATTTAGCTTAACTCAGTGTTTGAAAACCATCTTGCTTTTAATCCAATTATTTTGGTTCCTGGGCTCCTCACAAAAACAGTATACTTCTTTCAGCCTTAAATTGTAAGCTAATTACCACAATGGTTTGCCTAGGCCATAAAATACCCATTAAAAAAAAAGGCTACATTAGTCAGAGATAAGTTTGCCAGCAAATCCTTAAGGGATGCAAAGGAGAAACAGGATTCATTCACCACCTGAGAAGCTGTTTCCAATTATTACATATCCATCTCTAATTGATATTTTAATCTCTAAAACAGTTTTTAGTGTCTACTATTGTTAACCTTTAAAAGTTCCAATTACTATATAAAAGAAGGTAGTTAAAGGAAGTAGAAAATATCCCACGTAATGCAAGTGTATAATAATTTAATACAAAATAGAATCAGAGCAAAATTGTAAATTTCTTCAGAAAACTCTGGGAACTTTGATATACAATTTAGAACACACAGATTTTTCAGTAAATATGAAATAAAAACATGGTAAATTTGGGTTCTTTACATTCTTTTAGTAGTCCCAAGCCATCTGCTTCTGAAATCATTCCTCCTATAACCTTTAAGTATACGGGGTTAATATTACAAATATTCTGGATAAATTATGAGTCAAAGTACAAATAAAAAATAAGACAAATGAGTAGGCACCTATGAACAAGATGTTAAACACTAAGTTTAACTTAATTTATGGAGATTCCAGTGTACTAGAAATTCTACAGCATTCCAGAGTAGCAGCACACTCATTTATAAATTTAAATTTTAAGAAATAAAAGTTGTACTCTAGAACTTAACTAGTGGTGGTGATATTAAATTAGTTTTCTGAAACACTATCACACATGCAGGAACATTTCAGAATTCAGTTATAGAAAACTCCCAGAGGCACTGGGAGATGTAGAAGTTATGGGAACTACATTAAGCTGAGGATAATCATAAGCTGAATATCAGCAGTAAGAAGTTTCATGAGGTCATTTAAGTGATCACCAGACTATTGAGAAGAGTGGACACAGCTTCTGCCTTCAAAAGGGTAAAATGTCTTGGGAAGATATTAAATTTAAATCATTTAAGAAAAAGACCTATCTCCTTCCCCAAAACAACTTAAATTACCCAAAAGCATTGCAGTGGAACTGAAAATTCTGTGTAACTGCTCAGATACTTAACCTTACAAATGTATTTTCCAAACTCTTCAAACAAATAACTGTGCATAAAGTAAATCCACTCTGCATCAACAGCACTGAGCTCAAAGAAAAGTACAGCAGCAAATTCATTTCTCTCACAACCATATAATGATAGTTGTGTCCCTTTTTAGCAAGACAAGTTTAGATCACTTCTGTAGGGAATGACATACCCAGCTTCCTTTAGGCTGGGTCTACCTCTGATGGGTGTATCTACTTTTCCTTTAACCATAAGGGTGCTCTGCAGGTTCATAGGTTTAGTTGTCTGGATGTACTAGCTGGATACCTCTACTGGATAATTAATCATAATAAAAAAAAAAAAAAAAAGGCCAGGGGGGAAGGGGAATGGGGTGAGAAGGAAGATGAGCCTAAAACAGAACCTGAAAGAAAACAAAGAAAAGAGAACATGATCTCATAACATCTTTAGCCTCTTCAGGGAGAGCTGTCTTGATTTGGTGTTGTTTATACAACCATTTTTGGTTTTACTTTTTTTTAACCAAAGTACATAAGAAATCACTAAAACATGGAAGAGAACAATAGAGTATACGTACAGAAAAAAAGTCTCAGGGGGATAAGAAATAAAGCAGTAATACAAATCAGTAGACATTATTCTTAAAGCAACACCTTCATTTGTATTAGAGTAGAAAGCCCTTGTACAGTTTAGTTTAAAACAGAGATGATTTACTCTGACAAAATTTACTTTCACATCACTGAAACACACATCCATCTTCTAGAACAATAATGTCTTGATGTCAGCTGATGCAGTTGAATGGTATTGTGACATTAAATAATAAGGCAATGAATTGAAAATATTTGTCGTTCACTTTTAGTAACTACTTTCCTACCTAGAAAACCACACTAGGTGGCTTTCTCATTAATCTTACTCTGAAAATGGAGATAAAGCAAATAAAAAACACACACCTGCATTCTTGAATTGAGCTGTCTGTGAAAAAAAGAAGGGGAGGGCAGACAGGAGCTATAAAGCAGGAGACCTTCCCTTCAATTACGTAGTAAATTTAAGGGAAATGCCAAGTGGATAGCAGGCTACATGACTGAGGAGGAAGAAATAAAACAAGAAAACCAAGAAATAAAGACATTAGGTGACCATCTAGATAGAGGTATGTTAACACCTTTGGAGGAGGAAGGAAGCATTAAGAATCATTCCACCCACTAGCATTCATTCCTCAAATTACAGGTTTGGTGTTAAAGGAATTTAAAACATCCATTAGCCTTCCACAGGGAGAATAGGTCATGAATTATAACTGCTAGGGAAGTAGTGGAAGGAAAACCAACTCTGGCATATTTTTTATTGTTAATTTAAAGATCTGTGTTATAGTTTAGATCATACAGCATCTTCTTATTTTGCAAATAAAATTAAGGATGTAGTTTTTGATTCTTCTTATTCAGGCTCATGAATATTTCCTTATTGAAATCTATAGTGCTATTAAGAATTATCACTTATGCTTTCAGAATCAAGCCCACGGAGGTGTTCTAAACACTGAATAAAATTCCTATGTTTACTCAAGATGTGGCCACAGAAACTGTCTTTACTGTACAATTTGTTTTAACACAGCTATGCTGGGAAAAAGCAATCTTTTAAAGTTATTTTTTCTTTAAAAGGAAACTATGTTTCTAATGGCTCACTGCAATGAAAAAAATAGGCACAAAAATAAATATTTGACTAAATTCTTCTGTCTGTCACACTGAGCCCACACAACTGGTTCTAGTGGGTGTTTTCTACCGCAAGAGACAAAGTGTAATGCATTACATTAATGAGTGATAAAAGTTTCTGTCACTTCTTACTCTTGTTCTCCTTTTGTATTACTTGGTTTTCTAGTTATGCTTTTTCCATTAATTTTTCAGGTTTTGAAAATGTTTATATAGTTTACTGAGAAAGCAAGCTGTGCACCAGACCCTCTTCATGATGCACAAAGGATATAGATTTGTAACATCTCAAGAAATAAAGATTCAGTATACGGCTCAAGCTATAGAACATACTTTTTTCTAGTTCTTAATGTGCTGAATTTGCTACCTTGACTGGTGGCCATCAAACACATGGGGATTCATCACTGTAAATCAGGCACAGAGAGGGAAGCAAGGGTTACTAGCCAGTGGATTATATGAACAGAGCTCTAGCTGCCCTAAAGTCTTCAAAAGAGATTTTAAATTCAACCCCAGTCATGTGTTATCCCAGTACAGAAGAGTGAATTTCACCCTCAGGGAACTTATACTAGCTCATATAGTAGTCTTATTGTGGAAAATTCACTTCAGCCTCAATTTACAGTATTCCCCATCTCTCTTCTTCTCTCCACTTCCTATCCTTAGGCCAGCAAAAGGAAATCTGGTTTATATTTCTCAGCACAGCATTTGTTTTCACCTCTGACATA
Organism: Gallinago undulata; assembly: GCA_026546715.1. Lineage (NCBI taxonomy): Eukaryota > Metazoa > Chordata > Aves > Charadriiformes > Scolopacidae > Gallinago > Gallinago undulata. Next base: position 9,296,894 of record JAOTQQ010000001.1, on the reverse strand, counting down.
CATACACCAAACAATCTCTACAAGCAAGTGCCATGTTACCAACAGTGGCATGCTTCTCGCCCCCCTGTCTAATCACTCATGGCTGCATTGCCTTCTGCCCAGCTCACAACCAAATCAGCAACACCTCTCCTGATAAAGGCTTATCAAGGGATTTTATTCAAGGAAATGAGAAAATGCACAAGATCATAATTCTGACTTAAATGGAAGCTTATCTTCTCAGAATTATAAGGAACACTTTGCTGAAATGGATGATCCCTGCTATAGATCTATGTACAGCCAACTGTCAGGAATCAGACAGAACAACTTTACTGTAAATGATGTATTTCAGAATCACCTTTGTTTCAGCAACAAAGCTTTTTGAGTATAACAGCTGCGTTAAACATAAGCAAATGGAAAATTACCCTGAGCTAAGTTTCTATGACTAATCAGTGACTGTATGTAAAACCAGTGATAAATCCTATGCAAACTCCATTTTCAAGGATGTCTTAACCTGTGTGTTAATCAAAAAGCCTTGTATTTACACCCTAATGGGATTTACCTTAAACTGCATATTGAAAATGGTGCTCAACAGCCGCTTGTTATGTGCGTGAATATCATGAAAAGCAAACACATTCAAAAACCTTCATATGATTCTGTAGAACCATGAACCTCTGACGTAATATGCATTCGTATCACTAGCAATTCAAGATAGACCTGTTTTTTTGTTTCATTATGAAAACCGTTTTCATCCTTGCTTTAACATGGAACCAACTCCTAGCGAACCTCAGTACAGCCATTCCTCATTTTGTTCATTTTACATTGCCTTTTTGGGCATTCAGAGGCCCAAGTCCCATAAACGTTTGTGTTCAATCTTAGCATTCTGCAAATGGATTTGCAAATGGCCTCTCTGAGACCATTCTTATAGTTAAAACTACGCATGGTAATACTGTTGGATTAAATATCATTGTTCTAAACACTACGTACAGACAACTCCTCCTCAAGGGCGTATAAGCTAAATAGACTAAACAGACAAAGTCTTACAGGGGAAGCAGAGGCATAACAACCTGTATTTAACTTATAACATTGCTACACTTCCATGTATGAAACCTTGACTTTTTTTTAAAGCAATTTTAAGCATTGGTCTAAAGCAGTCTGATTGTTGTTAGCAAACTCTGCTTGAAAGAAGAGTCAAGTGATTTTCCCAGGTTGGTAAAGCAGCTGCCTGGCATGGCTGGGAATAGGACTGAAGTCTCTGAAGCTCTATTTATTAGTGCATTTCAAGCTTTGATAAATTTGTGTTCTGGTGATAAGCACTGAAATCTTAGGTAAACGTGTGCTTGTAGGAGCAAAGCCTTTTTTTAATCTGAAAACTTCCACTCTTATTGATATTAATCTTATCACAGTCCCTTCAAGTCCATAGCATCTTTATGTTGTCAGATTGCCTTTTTGAGCTCTCAAATGCTGACTATGCATACAAGTGAGTCATCTCTGTTTCTGTATGTGGTGGGTTATCCTTGGCTAACGGCCAAACTTCCACCCAGCTGCTCACTCACTTTCCCCCCTCAGCAGGAGGAGGGAGAATATAGGAAGAACAGGGAAGGGAAAGCCCGTGGGTCGAGAAAAAGATGGGGTTCAATTTCACTGCTTCATTCCCATCTCTACTACCCTCCTCCAAACAGCACTGGGTAATGGGGAACAGAGGATTATGGTCAGTACACAACAGTTTCTCTCTGCCCCTCCTTCCTCTTCACGCTTTTCCTCTGCTTACCAACGGGCTGCAGTCCCTTCAGGAAACATCAGCTGCTGTGGTGTGGAAATTGATAGATATAGATAGCTGATATCCATGGGCCATGATAGACACATGCACTGGTGCCACAGACCACCTCCTCCTCCACCTCCTGTGACACTGGTGTTCCCTCTGCTGTTTATCACTCTTTTCGCTTCCTCCTCCTCTGCCTGTGTGGCATTTTTTACCCTTTCCTAAACATGTTTTCACAGAGGTGCCACTCTGTTGGCTGATGGGCTGAGCTATGCCCTTGTGAGTCCATTGGAAATTGCTGGAAATGGCTGTTTCTAGCATGGGGCAGCCCTGCACTCTCCTCAGGGAGACCACCCTGCAACCCCTCACTGCCCAATGCCTGGGCATGGGCACCAGATACACTCTGCTAGTCTGGAAAAGATAGTCCAACCAGATGCATCATGATCATGGCCTGTACTGAAAACTGATTTTAGTCACTTAAAATGAAGCCTAGGTGAACTTCAGAAACTTCAAACAAAGAAGCTTTTTCAGCTACCAGTTCACTTCAGACAAATCTGATTTTACAAAATGTATCTCCATCTTGCTAACCCTGAAAGAGTCATAAGTATTTTTGGTTTAGCTTTGTATGCCAGAAAAACAGCAGTCTGGTACCTCAGCCTTTGTATCTAGCCTAAACTTTGAGTGACCACCTTGGATTCAAAGAAATCCACAATCAATAACCTACCATCAAATGTATTTACATGACCTTCAAAATCATCTTTATAGCCTTACCTAATTTGTATCCAATAATGTTGATATTAGGTTTGGGATGTGCTGAATTTAGCACAAATTAATGGAATAGTAGAAATAAATGTGGTTTTTTTTCCAGTTAATTGACCAGTTTATATGCTGCATAGTAAACAAATCAATCAGATAGGTTGATAGGTCAACATTTGATAATCACATTTTCATTCCTTCTCTTCATTCTTATAAAAGCATTCAGAAGACCCCTTCCCCCTGAAAAACAAAACCCTAACCCACAACCAACCAAATAAAAAAATCGCAAATGAAAATCAGTTTCAAATGACTAAAAATGTTGAGGACTTTCCCATATCTAAATAGACATCTCCATATCCAGTAACTGAAAACTTTCTGGTAATGTTTTCAGCAGCAACTGAAAGCTGATGTTGTACGTAAGACAAAGACTGAGTAGATGTAATTTATAAACTGGTTTAGGAAGCTAAGATGGGAATGATAAAGAGGGTCTTTCAATAATTTAATATGATTTAGTTTCCTTTCAATGTGTTTAAAAATTTTAACAATGCAGTCTTAAAATGAGAGCAATCTGATCTTACATGTGCTGAACTTTATGAGATAATGAATTCAATAAATACAATTTGCAATAATGAATTGTTGACAAATGAGCATAAGTTTGATGCAATTGAAAATACATCATGTCAAAGCTGAAAAACAGATAAAAAGCTTGTTTAATTGTATACATCAATTCACAGATTCTTGAATTTGTATTTCACTGCAGTACTGCAGTAAGCAAACTTGCCCAGGCCTGATTTCCTAATTCATGTAAGAAATATATTGATTTGTCAGAAGAAAATAGATATTATCAAAAGATTTCACCAATAATAGTTATGGAGTATTTGTATGAAAAACAACGTGCTTTTATTCAGTCCTTATATACGTCTTCCAGAATATGTATTAGGAAAGGAGCTGATGCACTTCATTCAAATCCTGGCTCTTTTTGTTTTCTTTTTTTTTTTTTTTTTTTAATGGTGGTATTTATGTTACCTTACATATGCCAGAGGAATGGATATTTTCCTTTTATAAGTAGACTTGAATAGATCACAGAAACCTGCTAAGTATTGAATTTGTTAGGCTAGAGTCTAAATTAGAGTTATGCCAGTTGTATATTTAAAGCCATGAAAAATAAAGCAGCACTGAAAGGAACTGAAATGTACTGTAAATGTTATTTTAAACAGTGCCCTGTTTGAATAACACTGTTCACATCAGGGAAGCAGAATTATGCCTGTAAGAAAAATACATGTTCTATTATGTGTTTTCCCAAAGCATTCCTTAAAATAAAAATTTATTTCTTGTTTTTCATTAATAAATATCTCCAAAAAAAAGATAATTTCTATGTTTCTCCATTGGATCCACCAACTAGACCCAGAAATACTGAAATCTCCCCAGATGATTCATAATTAATTGTTGCTGTTATATTACATTACATGGTTATCAGAAAGAAGAGGGGAAAGGAAAAGAGCTAAGATAAATCTGTGAGCAGAGGCAGGTGTCCAGGACTGCTTTTTCCCATGTCAGTGACCTCTTAGCTGTTCTTCTGACATCACAAATCCCGTAGTCCTTCCTGCAGTGTGCTCCACCCAGTACAGCAGAATGCCCCCATTCAGAACAACCCTTAAACGTCAGCACATTTTCTGAGGATTTGGTCAGGAGGGCATCAATTCGTTGTCTCTGTGCTGGATAAGGACATTAAACACTAGACAATTACAGAGTAAAGTGGCGTGTTGATAACATATTTTAAAATAAACATCCTGGCCTGCACTTTCAAAACTCATTTGCAATTGCTTTCCTTCAAGAGAAATTTCTCTGTTCCTATTTCCTGTCTCCTGACAGGCTACAGGACAAAGGGGGAAGGAATCAAGGCACATGCATTGTGTTGCCCTGGGCGCATCAGACTTGGATCTCTGTTGATGTTTCTCTCATCCCGAATAGTCTTCCAAAGGCAACTCTGCAAGGATTGCACAGCAAGGTGACACACCTCTGTCAATCTGAGTTTTAGCTGCTGCAGATAACTGTGAAGGTAGTTTGGCCCAAATCCACAAGGGTGTTTTTTTGATTCCTATTAAAAAGCAACTCTTTTAAATGACGATAAGGTGATTGAATCCTTCTGTGGATTTGGGAACACCAGTTCTTCAAGGGCCTCAGCTTACTATCTAGGCATCAATACATAACTGTTAAAATTTTGCTGGATTTTAGATTTAAAATCTTACTGGTATTAGACTAGATTTTGACATTATATATTGACCAATTTTGCTTTCAATTCAAGTGTAAATTATGTAGTAAATATCACATTTATTTGAGGACCACAGAAACATGCTGAATACTGTCATCACACTATTTTCAACAGAGTTCTAACTTCTTTTAAATAACAAAAAATGGTTTTCTCAATGATTGATATTATTTTTAAACAGAAGAGCACCTGTAGGCCCATGCAGGCCTCCAGCTCTTCATTTTCTCACTTTGTAGCATTAAAGAAGACATCTTTCAGCATTTCTTGTGTAGTCATGAAGAAAGTAAGGCTAATTCTCCAAAAGAGGGGAAAAATTGGCAAATAATCACAGCCATGTCAGCCGATTCAAGTCCTGACTTTCTAGGCTGCTACAACAGCTAAAAACAACATATCCATTTCATCCATGGTCTAATCTGAAGGTTCAGGAGGTGAGAGGCAAATCTTGTTATGTATAAACAGTCATCTACAGTATATTTGACAAAGAAATTTTATTGTCTTAAAATGGCTTGGCATCTACCACCCACAGTGTAGAAATGCAACAGTGAAGCTTGCAAACCAGCTTCCATCCTGTTTTAATGATAGTTTAACAACCAGAAGAACTATAATGTTTAAATATAGAATTATTTCTGTTTACACATTTAACTATCCCTGGTGTTACAGGGACTTTGGCAGTTTACATAATATCCTCTGAACAATAGATAAGTGCCGTCGGCACTGGGTGAAATGATACAGCCATCCTTTAAAGGATTAAAAGTTGTAGTGTTTTTGCTGATTTTTTTTTTTTTAAATTGCAGTTAATCCTGTCTTTGATATGCAATGCCTGTGTTGGCAGCCTCTTGATGCTGACAACATCTAGATTCAGTACAGAAGCTCCAGATTAAATTTGCCACTCCATCCAGACTTAGAGGCACCAAACACTATGGTGATGTCTCTGCTAGTAAATAAAACGGGGTACAATAGCCAGCCTGCTGAGCAACAGGATATTTAAATAAGAAATGTTAAGGTGAGTCATGCATCTGAAATCCTTCCCTTGCCTCTTGAGAAGTTAAGTCCTAAATGCAAATGGCCCTATATGATACAAGTATTCAGACATGGGAACCCCTTCTGGTTTTTAGTAACCTCATGTGCTAAAGGAGTTGCTCCCTTTAAATGTTACTGGCTAATAACACATTTGGCTAATAATTAGGAACTTCCCTGAAAATTATCAGTTTTTCTTTTTCTTCGTATTGCACATAGAACTCAATTATTGATAGACTGAGACTTGAATTCACTCATTTTCTTCAACATTCAAAGCAGAATTTGGGATTAGTTTGACTCTTTCGAGCTGACTAATTTTTCCAAGTAAAATTGTGCTAAGTTTCATTTCATAGAATTATCTTTTACTGAATTTATTTATACCACTGACTAGATGAATGTCATGTATATTAACCATACTGTCCTCAGCTTACAGTAGGGGGTTTTGTTTTGATTTTTTTCTCTTTTTCTTCCCACACTTCGTATTAATGCAAATCCTTCACAGATGTATCCAAAAGTACAACCAGACTATTCCATTGCTAAGCTCTGATAAAAAAAAAAAACAACCCAAAATACTTTTATTGTTTTCTCACTTTTGAGAAAATCTGTATTAGTTGAGTCAATTTCATTATTTCCTTGCAGAAGTATGAACTGCTAGGCTTGAAATTTGGTCCAAGGTCATGTGAAACACAGCCAAGTCTCACAGCCTGAAAGGTCAGGAGGAAGGTACTGAATCTCCAACCTGCTCAGCAGAGACCTAAAGGCTTCTGGTTAACATTCTTGCTTGAACTAAAACTTGGACATTTGTTTTGATTCAGACCCAGTGACTACAGTAGACACACTGTAAAGTACTTCTTGATTTTGCTCTCTTTAATAAATCTTTCTAAACTCTTAAGACTTTTCCTTGGAACACCAAGGACACACAGGGTACAGGTTGAAAACCATTATACTAAAATGCATCTTCCAGGTAAAGGGAAACAAAACAAAACACCAACCAATCTTGATTTAAAGAATCTGCTTTCATTTTACAGTTATAAAAAAAAAAACCTGAAATCCAGATGATATTGCTTGACTTCATGTTTCATAAAAACTGTTTCATCAAGATTAAAAAGAAAAGAATTACTTTTTTACTAAATGATATATGTTTCTTTGGATTGATAAAATCAAGTCAGTGTACTTCCACTGCTATCAAATCAAAGGTGACAAAATTATCTTTAGAAATTAATCAGTCTTCTGAAGTTAGAGGTCTCTTGAGGAACTATGCTGTTACTAGATAGCATGGATGAAATGTATTTGGCCTATGACTGCTCTTGGTTTATATCAGCACATATATTCTCCAGCACTAAACACAGCTGTGAAATAGTGAGCAAAGGCCCTGTGGTAGTGAGAGCATTTCTCCATTTCATAACCTGAAGCACATGTTTGCATTGAGCACTGCTAACAGTCAACCACAACTCCATTAGTCACTTCTTTTTGCCCATTCTCATTAGTGTTTTTAGGCACAGTGTGAGAAATGCTGCTACTAAAGAAGCAACGAGGGAAAAAAAAAGAAAGAAATAAACAATGAAGAACTTGTCAAAAACTCAGTAAGAAAACACAAGGCTAGATTTCCATCTCTGTTATGCCCTAGGAAAGCTTATTACCACAGGTCAAAGTTGGAGACATTTTAAATTGTGATTTTGAAGGGTGGTGACAATTCTGTATCTCTGTGTTTATCACTCATGCATCTGGTTTATATCTGGGCATGGTTATAATTTGTTAGCATCTTGAAGTATTTTTCTTTCCCTTTTTATACTTGAGTACACTGTGTCTAGGTAAATGTCTTAGCAGTTAATTGACAGAATGGAAAGGATTGCAAATATTAACACAAGACAAAGTAATATATAAACAAATCCTAGGAATGTAAGGAAGTTGTCAAAGATTGTTAAAAGGCAGGGTGAATACAATGACAAATAGACTGTAGGACATATAAAACCCTTTTATATGATTTTGATGTAGGAGAATAACTTGATAAAGAAATGATATAATTAATCAGTTACAGCTAAAGAGCTCAACTGAACTGCAGAGATGGAGGTATATCTACAATTCTTTTCTTGTAAAGTGTACTTAAACTTTACAGTCACACTGCATGGTTGCTGCTAAACTCAAGGGTGGCAAACAGTAAAGAAAGGAATATTTAGGGGATACAGGAAAGACACGTAAAGCTAAATCTAGTGAAAAAATGTTATGACAATAGAAACTCAACAGCTAAACAGTGTTGTGATACAAAGTACATGTGATGTGATCTAGTAATTAAGACATTGAAACTACGAAATTGGCAAAACCAGTCTGCCTTTGGGTTTGTAACTCTTAAGTCTCCTATCTAAACTTTCTCCTAAAAACTTTGGGGCACAGAATATCTTTTAGTGTGCCTATTACACCTCTTAGCAGCAGAGTTAGAACCAATAACACCTATCGGTTCTTTTAAGGATACATCATTACTTGTATATCTCCAGTCCAAAAGCACAGGAAAATCTAAATACTTTCTTTTTCCCTTTATATGCATTCACCTTTTCTTCTGTTAAGACCACCCAGTAAAAGTACAGTTTATGACATTGTCTCATACACGTTAAATCCAATTAATCTAATACACCAAACCTTGGAGAGGGGGGGAGCGGGAGGGGGGGAGAATTTAATATTGACAAACCAGAAAATATCCAGACACATGCATCTGCAGTGATCATAAATTATTTTAAAAGTAGGGAAAATGTATTATAAAAATCGTAGAGCAACAACAAAAATAAGTAACCCAATATTTTCTTAACTAGAACAATCTTGTGTAACTAAATATACTTTAATATACTTTGTTCATATTTATTTATTCCATGCAAATTAATATATCAAGTATAATAACCAAAATGATTTAATAAAAGTTTGTCCTGATTGGGGCAAGAATATAGTGATTATAATGAACTAATTTTTGAGTAAATATCTCCTCACATGATGTCATGAAAGTTTAAAAAAATTCATTAAACTGTTAAAAAAAAAGACATATAATGTTTGTTTTTTAAAGAAATCTCAAGTATTGTATCCATGCAAAGATTTAAAGTAAAAGTTTGAAATCCTTAGCTTTCTGGTAAGTAATAAAATACACCCAAACCCACTGGCTCCTCATTAATCTACCCAAATTCCTCTTTCTCCCACACTTAAAACCTCAATATATTTTCAAATAATGCCCTCCGAAAAATTTATTGCTGTTTTGTCTGTTCTTATTTCTAGACTGGTATATGACATACAGAGTCTTAAAACACAGTGAATTTTGAAAAAAAGTATAGAATTCTTTCCCTTTATCAGAAAGCTGTCTACATGTTGGGTTTTTTTCCTTTCCCTCACTGATACTGTATTGCCAGAAATGATGTCATGCTATTCATATCATATCTCACAATAACACTTTTCTAGAGTAAACCTTAATCTCCTAAATCCAGTGTACAGTGGCTGTCCAAACAGAATAGATCTCTCTCTGTTTTTTAATAAAAGCCAGGTGATAAATTAAGTGCTTCTGATAAATGAGAACCCTACAGTTCTGTGGACCTAATCCTCCCATAGAGAGAAATATTTGACCAAGCATAATGTGTTTCTTATGAGGAAGGTATCTTTCACAAAGGAAACAAAGCATGGAATATCTGTAACATTCCTTGCATAAATATTCTTATAAATATATTGCATATGGAAATAATAATAAAAAGCCAACTACTTTCATCACTCTTTTTGGCCCAGGAAACAATAAATAGGTGGGAATCCTGGCCAAATTTTTCAAAGCTCAGTGTCTGAAGGTAGTCCTATAAATTGTATCTATGTGAAAGCAATTTTCAGAAGTACTGAGAATTCACAGTTCTCACTGATTCCCACATGGATATAGGTACTTATTTCTAGACACTCAACTTTGAATTTTTTTGGCACATAATTCAGCTGTACAAAATCAGGATTTGTCTCAATAAAAACATGAGCGAGATTTATCATTGCTTCTCCTGATATTTATTGTCTCTACCTAGCTACTTATATGGTCCCATCAGCAGAGGTTTTGAGCACCTCCCAAGATTTAAAAATTGAAACCAATAAATCTCTCTTTCTATTTCCTGTCTTCCCAGTCTAGAGAACACAGTTTGATTCATTTATTTGGCTTTGTTTTTTTCAGTCTGTGAGGCTCAGGAAAAAAAGAAAAAAGAAAGAAAAGGATGTTCTTTCTGAAGAATAATTTAGGGATACCTAATCTAGCTTTTAAACAAGCAAGGCTGGAGCGCATTTCAGGCAGTTATGTATCTCTGAGAAGCAAATCTCATACACTTAGAGTTACATCCTGCTGTGGTCATGCTGTCTTGTGCGTGAATTGGCTCCTTTACAGCTACCTTGGGTTAACCCTGCTCTGCAGTGTGGCCTGTAGAATAGTCATGCCATAAATTACATAGAGGAACTTTACTATTTTGTTCCAAAAGTGATGAGGCCTGCAGCCGTGCTCTCTCAAGGGGCGAGCTGCACACACATATCTTCTCTCCCAGACTGTTCATGCTTGGGCCAGACCGACTCAACAGTGAGACGTCCACCAGCTCCCACTGGCCAGCTCCACTTCCTAGCCCTCACCTTGTTAATAGTGTTTCACTGAAATATATTAAGATGAGGGACAGACCAGGATTAGAAATTATTTCAGAGAGTTGGAGGACACAAGCCTCAAAAGAATGTCCTGCAGTGAGGCAGAATGCTCTGAGGTAAAGCAGCATCTCTTCCCACAACATGTCCCCTCCATCATCAGGGAATGTTCCTATGTCCTTCTGGACACTTCCTGAGTCTCCTCTTACCCCTTAGAGATTATAATCTCTACTTTGAAAAAGGACTAAAAGTAGTCTTAGGTACTTTATAACCCATTTATTGCTGTGAAAACTATAATAATTAGGAAAAAAAGTCAATTATTGGTTTACATGTCTACACCAAAACCTCATGAGGGAAGCCCTAGATCCCTGCTGTGATCAGTGTGGTCAGAAAAGAAACTCACGGTGGTGTGTTCAGGATAGCACGTTGCTAAGCAGGGTCTGCTATTGAGCTTCAAACAAACCGTGACCTTCTTGGTTTATGAAACTTCATTCCTAGGAATGGAGAATTGCATTAGTCAAGTCTGAGAGGAAAGAATTTCTGCACCAGCAGAGGTAGATGTGTGTTATTGTAGCAGAGACAGTACTCTGGCTCATGCAGAAGGAAACTGCCTTTTTCAGGCACACAATAGCACTGCCAAGAAGGATTCCCATTTTATTACTGACTTCATCAGGAGGCAGCTCTCCAGGTAGAACTACAAAGTCCAGAGAAAACAGTTTCTCCCAAGTACTCCTTTCTCCCTTGACTGGTCTTTCGTTCGTTCGTTCGTTCGTTCGTTCCTTCCTTCCTTCCTTCCTTCCTTCCTTCCTTCCTTCCTTCCTTCCTTCCT
>JAOTQQ010000001.1:9250885-9284430 GCA_026546715.1 Gallinago undulata | reverse complement strand
TTTTTTTTTTTTTATGTGGTTGGACTCGATGATCTCAAAGGTCCCTTCCAACCACTAAGATTCTGTGATTCAGTGATTCTGTGATTCTGTGACCTCAGGAGACAGCCAGCGCCCTCACACCTGGCTGCTGAGTGTGACAGTGGAGTGTTCATGCAGCCAAGTTCATGGGCAAGTTGGGACTGTTAAGAGAAATACAGCAAAACCAGTAACATTATTTTCCTTAATTTTCCCAATATTGCAAATGAAGCTTGAGGCACAATCAAGAATTTGCACCTCTCCAGTACATCTATTTGTTATGTATATCTTTTTTTTTTTTCTTAAAAATCTATGAACGCTTCTGAAATACACTCTTGAGAGGAAAATCTACATGCTTTCAATGGAGTTACACAGTCTGCTGTGTAAGGTAACTACCCCATAGACACGATTTCATATAATGTTTTGTATTTCATATTTGTTTTCATACAGCTTTTTATATATCACATGGTATTAAAACTAGGACTTATTCCACATATCTTTCCACAAAATATTTCTCTCTTTTCCTATATTTATTTTTTTAGCATGTCTAGAAATTTAAAATATTTTCCTATCCTATGACTGAGGCCAGGGCTGGGTGATATTTCATCACAATAGCAGATCATGAAAAATAATGGTTGTGTCAATGTTTGGAAATGGCACATTTGAAAGTGAAGTCATTATTTATAGGATCGGAGAGGTGCCCATATACAGTGATCTCAGATCTAGAATATAAATTAAATAGATATGGGGTGATTTTCTCAGATGTAATGCCCTAAAGTTCAGAGAGCAGAAAGCAAGCCTCTTGCCTTCACACTGAAATACTTCAAAACAAAACTGTAGACAGTCTATTTTACATGTAGTTAGACACTTCCTTGAGTCATACATTTTCCTAGAACATGCTTTTGAAAATCTAAATGGTTTAAATGGCAGAAGCTCCACAATACATTATTCCTGTATCTTCAAACACCTATATGACTTCAACAAGCTAAAAGAGACAATTAGAGTAAATATTTTATTAAAAATTATCTAAGATAAATAGCTGGCTCTTCACTATTCTTTCTTTCACTATTCTTTCTATTTATGGCTTCCTAATGAACATGAAGAATGTGTTGAAGTTATTCTAACAGATGGATCATAAGGAAGTTCTGTTCGTAATTTACATTAGCATACTTAAGTTGTCCACAGCAAAGCAGAGATTTCAGAAGAAAAGTTTGGTGTGGTTTGTCTATACAATCTTGCATAGGCAATCTTGTTGTATTGGGGGGAAATAGTCTTGTCAGTTCTTATGATTTTACTCCATTTCTCATGATAATTGTTAATTGCTGAAGATAGCTGCTTCTAAAACTGAAAGGTATGCAAGAATTTCCCATTTCACTCAGAAGGAAATGAAGGAAGAGAAGGAAGAGGTAATTTTCTCTCCTTACTACTCAGAAGCAAACACCAAATACTCAAAAAACAGACAACACGATTTTTTAGACCTTGAAGAAAGAACAACTATAAAAGTCTTTAGTTTATTGCTAAAAAGATTTCCAAATGCTGAAAACAAGTATTTAATTTTTACAGTGAGGATGTTAAAGATTTTACAGTTTTAGAGATCTGCACTATTACAAATAGCAGATTCCTGTGTTTAGGGAGTCTGAATATATGCCAAGCAGAGGAGATCCCACAGAGTCTATAATTATTGTCTTGTCTGGCAACTATGATTTTTTTTTAACTAGCCAGCTCTAATTCATTGCTGAGGAAATAACCAGCACACGGGTATTTTGTAGATATGACTGAAAAAAAAGGAAAAGCAATGAAAGTAGAAAATAATAAATCAACGACATCCTTAAGTCAAGAAACTTCTAATTGCAACAGGGACTCACTGCAATTAGCAGCTTTTTCCTTAGATGCGTTAATGGCCTACAGGCAAGAAGACTGATTCCCTGTTCAGTGAATCTCCGTGCAGCATATATATAATGTAAGGTTTAAGAGAACTTTTCTCTAGATATCTAGTGTATTCCCTAAGAATAGACAACTCTGATTTTTTCTTAAAATAGATGTCTAAAATAAGTCAGATGAATTAGTCCCTAAAAGGGACATCTGGCATCATGATGACCCCAAGAGGATTGTCTGAGGAGGAAATGTAGATGCCAGCAAAAGATGACATTGTTCCTACTGTGAATAGCAGAAGTCTCCTTACTGAAACAAGACTATGCAGGACACTGTATCCCATTTCTTGGTGATAATCCTGATTCTAGTATTTGAGTTCACACTGTTACAGCTGAGCTGGTCTATGCTGACATAGAATAACTCAGGAATGTGTTTTTGGTCTCTATTTTATAGTGTAAATCTGTGACTCATTTTGACAATCTAAGTAATCTCTTCATGATCTTATTATTTTTTTTTACTTTATGTGACTGATATTCTTCTCACTTGTTTTGATCAAAAGTGCAAAGGTATGTTCTTTATTTGGTTTTGGCATTTTGGCCATCTTGTCTAGTGGCCTGAGAAAAAAAAAAAAAAAAAAAAAGAAGAAAATCCTAACAGTGCAAGGAACTGACAGATGGTTACAGTTTCCTGACAAATTATTTATTTGAATTCTCAAACACTCAGCTCTTTCTTATGACTTTTTCACTTAAGTTTTAAGAGTTCATTTATCAACAAGAATGATCACATATTGGCCATACCAGTACTCAAAAGCAAATGTATTCATTTCTTCATTATATGGGAATGAGTTAGTGACAAGTGAACTGATTCAGACAAAACACCCAAACTAAGGCTTCAGTCCAAGATTTAAACTAGTACAAAAAGCTTGTCTATGTCCTTTCTTTCTGCCTTTTTCTAAACCTTTGTTGGTACTTACTTGGTATAGCATGCCCTCATATCGATGTCTAACTTTTTCCTTTCAGAAAACCAATTTTAAAAAATCTTTGAAAAAGGATCAATTTTTGTCAAACATATATGGTATTTGCAACAGGAAACTGTTCTAACATGAAATATTTTTTCATTTGATGACAAGTTTCATCATTAGAGTTGAGATAAAAAGCTGTTGGACACTGGCTGAAAAGTTCGTAACCTTTGTTTTTTTAATAAAAAGAATTGTCTTTCAACACACAAAAATAAATTTTAACTGTTAAAACTAGTTTGAAATTTTATATTCCCTCCTTTCATTAGCACTCTGTTAAGTGGTGTCTTTTCAGTAGGCAAGTCAAGCAATCCTGCCTGGTCCCTTCCTTTTGCTGGTACCCAAAATGAGTCCATGTCTCAATCAACAGCTAAATGTTTTGGTTAAAAATGGTAACAGCTCAACTTTAAAGTAGCTACAGAGTAGGTTGTTGTTGTTACTGATGCTACAGTTTAACATAAACAAATCTCTCAGCTTCTTGGTCTGAATATTTCTTTTACAGGTAAAATCTATACCCTTGCAATTTCATCCCTCTCAAAGGGGACCATTTAGCTGTGTAATGCAATTCAGGGGTTATATATGTGCATATATACATACATATATGTACGTATCAGTAAACATACACTTTAAAACATCACAAAATTGAAACACAAATTCATTATATTTTCCTTGCTTGGTTTCTCTTCCAATACAGTGAAGTTTTGTTTCTTTTCTTAGACATATGGTTCAGAGTTTAATTTGTAAGCGTATCCAAGACTCATTCAGGCCTTCAGCTTGTGTTTTATCTCATTAAACAGTGATTGCACATACATCGAATTCTTATGCTACACAAATTGAGTATTTACTGTCTCCCAATTGAAACATTTGGGAGTCCAAGCTGAAAGCAATATCTTCTAAATGTAATATTAGATGATTGAGCGTGCACATGCGTCTATGTGGGAGGGAAAGAAAGATCTTCACTAACTCCACAATAGTCACTGTGGAATGGAGGCAACCTGCATGTAGACAATGAAACTGCAAACCATTTGATTAATGTGACTTTTACAAAACACGTTACTTGAAGCAGGCACGTGGACAGCTCCAGGTTTCTGATTTGCTTGTCCTGGGTTAGTCTATCGTAGGCTGTGAGCTGTAATCCCTTTTTCCTCCCAAGCCTCCATGAAATGTGCAGTAGGAAAAAAACAGATGAAAGCAATTGCAGACTGAGGGGCAAAAAAGATGTTTCTCACTCTACTCAGGACATAGTATGTTCATTCCCTTCACAAGAAAATTTATCTCACATATTGATGGCCTCAGCAGTGAAAATAAAAGGCTTGTCACAGACATCCAGGTCCTATTAGCCTAGTAACAAGAATATCCTCTATTGATTCGAGTAACCAGCATTTCAATGACACAGGACTTAGTGCAGAATCAATATTTAGAACATGATGAATGGGTACAAAACTAAGAAAACACACCAATCAGCCCTGCATCTGAAGGCCTTCTCTAATGGAAAAAATAACTCAGTGATGTAAACAGAAAGGGCAAACCAAGTGACAACCTGCAAGACCACCCATCTGGACCAGACAGCTTGTTTCAGGGTTATCTGACTGCTTCCTTTGTGCTGGTTCTCACAGTGACTATTGCTCTAAGTTTTGTTGACAGTGACCACAGATTAATTAGATCAGTGCTTTTTTAAAATGTAAACATTCCCAAGTTAGAAGACATAGTTCTCAGTAAGTTTGCTAGAAAACCCCATATCCTCATAGTTGCTTAACTGTTGCATTTCTACAACTTTGCAGTGTCCAGCAACAGAATATGTGTGACAGATTCTGAAGCTATGCAACAGCAGCTATTTACACTACTTTTCTATAATGCATTTTTAGAAAATAAATTTTAACACAGTTTTGCAACTTTTTGCTGACAACTGCAAAAGATGTCCAATGTGAATTCAAAAAAAGAAAATTTAGCATAAGTTACATGCAGCCACTGTAGAAGAGGAACATTATACTTTATACAAAAACAAACACTAAAATATTTAATTGAACATAGAAAACTTTACTAACACTCTTTATGTTATATTGGGCTTTGAAACAGTATGATCTTGGATCATTTCCTTTTATTGTAAGCCATCAAAAATTCAACCATATAAGTCAGACTCTTCCTCACAAGAAATAGTTCTATGCTCCACTAATAGTCCTCATGATTTCAGTGGCCTACTTTTTGAAGAAAAACGTACTCAGCATGCATCACAAGCCCTAAATAATGCAAAGCGTTCTTGCATCTCTTGCTTTTAGATATTTGTTCTCTTCCCTAATTTCAAGTGCTGGTTGCTAGTTGCTAATGAACACCTGAGCTTTCTATAGCAGATCCATCTGTTCCCAGCTAAATGCCTGCTTCTTCCCCTGAAACTGTTGAATTATTACCTTTACTTCCCTCCTCTGGAGTCAAAGAGAAGTACCAGGGGAAAGTGATTGAAAGCTCCAACAATCTATTTAATTATTAAAACTCACAATAATATGGGACTTGGGGCAGATAACTGCCCTTCTTTTCCCACTTTGGGAAACTCTTTCCTGGCTTTACAGCCTCCTAGACTGTACTGGTTTTCAGTATAGAGTGATGACCAATAAATAGTTTTACTGATCACTGGTTGAGGGCTAGGCTATATAATTATTCCTGTTTCTCCTGAGACAAACACACAAGGGGGGGATCAGCAATACACTAGGAGCCAAAGGAACACCCTTTGCCTTTTGAGAATGTTATCCATCTCTGACAGCAAATATAAAAGCAGTTGAAACAAGATTTCATGGGCCTCAATTCGCACAGCTTTTTCTGGGCATCAAATTTGATCACCATTATAAAACATTCTATGTAAGTAGTTTAGACATTGTAAAAATAAATAAAATAAAAGAAAAAAAAAAGAAAAAAAAAAAAAGAAGAGAAAAAAAGTCCCAAACCCTTTAGCTCTGTGTAATTTAGAAAGTAGAATGAATCAGTTTTATGGAAGACATTTTGATGTGAACCAGACAGCTTTTAAATCAGTTTTCTACCAAGCAAAGAAAGGATGTTATTCCTCTTTGTTGAGCTATTTTACAATTCTTTTACTGATCTACCTATTTTGACTCAATTTTTTTTGATTAGTAGAAAAGTGTAGAGGATGCTATTTGAACCTGGTATAAAATATGAAATCATTATAGGGTTACAGGAAGAAGGTAGTGACTATATTGTAAATTAGTTTCTGGGACTGACACTGAAACAATTAAAATATCATGTAAAATAGATTTTAAATCAAATATTTCTGTTTGGGGTTTTTTGTTGTTTGCTGGTTTTTTTTTTCCCATAATGGAAATAATGCTCTCCCACAACAACATTGGAAGGAGAAAAAAGGTTAGAGATTCTTCATTAGTCTTTGAATTTTGTTGGTTTTTTTTTTCTTTTCAGAGTACATAACACTAAAGTTTAAACCCACAGACTCCATATGTGCATTTATTCCTGGGCCAAAGGCACAGATCACTTTTTATTATTACCAACATGTATGCATAATGGATGGCTACCAGATAACCAAGACTCTTGTTTTTCTCATGTCACTGACAGATGTTTGTATAATAATTCAACTAGGTTAACCTCACCACAATAAAAAAATGTTTCAGTTTACTAGATATCACAAGCCGTAGGCATTTCAGAATACATTCCTGCATGTATTGAAACAATACAGTATGGAGATGTATCTAAGAGTCACACATAACTCTGAGAATGTTCTCTGATGCTGAATTCCATGCATTTAATGTGTCTGAAAGTGGGAACATTCTGCAAAAGAAGGGGGAGGAAATAGAGGTTTTCTTATGACAGGCATGGGCAATTACAGAAAGATTTACTTTAATTTACTGCTTCCAGGTACTCCAGGCAAATGAGCTTGACTAGGAGAGGTCAACTGGGTTTAATACTTTGCTTAATCGTATGTAGGGATTTCAATCATGGTGATACTGAACATCATCCTCTAATAACTAGGTATTTCAGCTTGGACAAGATTTGGACTTACTGCAACAGTAAACAAGAGGTTAAAGATAAAATCTTAAGCCCTTAAATTAGTACTATTTCCATTCCACATCCACTCAGGCCTCAGAGATTTCTTTCTAAAGCTGCCAGTGTTATTTTGTTTTGATGACCCATAAGTAGCTGAGGTTTGGGTTTACTCCAGTATGTGATTTAGGGGTTACCCTCCCACTCACAAAACTAGTATGTGGTCTTTTTCTTGCTGTAGATCTCCCTTAGCAACCCACATTTTTCTCTTTTCCAGGCTTTCTCTTGTGGATTGTGAGGGCCTGAAAACACATGATGTCCAAAAGCTGCAAGGTCAGAGATGGCAAACTATAGTACCTTGTTTAGAATTATTTTTTTCTTGAACTCTAGAAGGAGAGGAGTTTGCCATTTTAATTCTCCAAGTTCTGCTGAGTTTTGTATGGATAAATGTAATTTCTTTATATTTGGAAAAATGGTAAACCTTTTCTCTTCATACAAGTCAACAGATATTATTTCACAAGGTTTTGGGGGAAATGTTTTGAGGTACAAGGAACAGGTTGCTTCTCTGATCTTTTTATGAGATACTATTACATAATTCTACAGAACAGTTTAAACTCTGCCCTTAGCTAAAATGCTTAATTAATAATTTGGCTGCCTCTAGACACCTTGCAAGACTTTGAGTTTTTTACACTTATTCTTGCTGAGATGTCATCCTACAAGTGCACTGAACCAACACCCTAGAAAGAATGGACTGGCTAGGATATTTCTAATGCTTGGCAGAGTCTGGTTTTACACACTTGAATGTACACCTAAGTCTACATGAGAAAGTATTTTCATATGCCAAATCCTATGAGATACCCACATGTTTCCAGGTTTATCTGAAACTCTGGAGAAACAGGGTCACAGAAACCTTCCTTCAGAAGCCATCAGTCAGCATCAGGATAACAGTAACAAAGGTGACCTGTCTGCAAAGGCTTGACTTTTATGAAAAAAGAACAAAGAACTCTTACACAGAAGTCTGTATCTATACTCTAATGGCCAACCAACTTCTTAGAGTGCACCAAGTGTTTTACTGGCTCATTCCCCTGCCTAGACACAAATTAGGGGAGAAAAATTGGTGTACCGTGACTGGTATGGAGCTGGGATGCAACTGACCACACAGCTAGGTGTAGGAGTTGGGAACTGCTCCAGCATCCAATATTAGGCAGAACATAATCATGTCTGCTCTGCACCTTTACTGCTTAAGGAAATAGAAGAATGGTTTTAAAGCTGTTAGTGATTTGAGAATATCAGGACCAAAAAATTCTGTGAATTTATCAGACTTCTCTATAATGGTCAAACATTTTTTCCTCTAATTGTGTGTATCTAGTGGCTCAGTAGCTGACGTTCAGTGGAACAATATGCTATATACATCCATGCACCTCTAAATATCTGAAGTCCACATGTGAGAACCGTAGCAACCAGAATCTGCAAAAGTGATCATACTTACAAATGTTATAAAATATAACACAAGTGACATGGCCAAAACATTTAAACCTTCCTTACTATTCAGAGTTCTATTATTGTCTTTGTAAGCAGTTCATATTAAGAAAGCCTGATTTTCTGAAAGTCATCAAATGCTGACTTTTTTACTTGTTCTGTGATTACTAGGACATAAAAACAATAAAAGTTTCCTTCAAATATAAGTTAAATCATTCAGGTTAAATCCTGGCACAATTGAAGTCAGTAGCAAAGTTCCTGCTGACTTCTGTGTTCGTAGACGGCACACAACCTTCATTTTTTAGTATTTCTCAATCTTCAATGTACAGCCTCCTGGTGAGGCAGAGAACAGCTCTAATTTTACAGATGGCAAAGTAAGTCATGAAGGCTAGGATTCATTTAACCAGTTCCACCTATTAGAAGTTAGGCATTTAGTCTAAATTGGTCACTTATGCTTCTCTAGTCAACAAAACCAGATTTTTACTTCTAGGGGAAAGCCTAAAAAAAATCCACTGTCCCCCACAAAAAAACAAAACAAAACAAAAAAAAACAAACAAGCACAAGTCCTGTTTAAGTAGGAAAAATCTCCTGAAAAAAGTGCCTCCAACATAACACAGTTATCTTGGGTTGAGGCCACTCACCCCCTGGAGTTGCCTATTCATCTCCACTGATAATGGGAAGAGCTCTAGATGACAAGTTTTCAGAAATTAAATTAAAATTAGTTGAAATCTGAATCTGCAAAAGAATGTCAGGATCAGTATATTTACTGGAACATACTTAACTTCCAAGTGTTTGCCCACGGTGCAGTCTGTGGTTACACCTTTGGTTAGGTATTTGAGTTTCATGTGCAGTGCTCCTCATGGTGAAGTACAGAAGCCACTTGAGATCACCAACCAAAAACAGAAAATAAGAGATATTTAAAATTAGAAAAAAAGGGGCACCACATGTCTACTCCTTCTTAGGAGGCTCAGATACTATATTCATAATAAAATTCATTATAATGTTCAGATAGAGTTCAGAGTTTGGATTTATCTCCTGAGGCTGGACACCCAAAATGCCAGTTTCTAGAAGCACAGTATAATTTCTTCTATACATAATCTCCCTGTCCAGAGAACTCAGAAATCATAAAACCTAGGTTCAAAGCTCATCCTCTCATAAAAAGATTAATTTCAAATCCACATCTCTCACTCCCCCAGGGGAGAACTGTATGTGAGCTGTTTCAGGTGAAAATGGTTAGAATAAGATTCTAAGCTTCTTAGAATGACATTCATGATGTAGGGAACAGCAGCAAATACACTTTTCCAAACCCAGTGATTAGGACAGTCATTGTATAAAGTGGAGACCTGGACTTTGGTCCCTGCTGCCTAACCTATCTCAGATATTGGTTTGCTAAATATTTTTAAAGTTTCTGGGGTGGACTACAGTTTTTAGAGACACAAAATAAAGAACAATATACCTTAGAAAACACTTAGAAATGCAGAAAATGTATTTTGTTTTCTTCTAAAGGGTTTTCACAGAGAAATAATTTACTGAATCTCTCTTTTCTGCCCATAAACCCTTCCAACAGCATAAACACTTACAAATTTCATGTTCTAACACAGACAATAGCAACTGTTTCTTCCTGAATTACAGACGCTTGCTAACCAGTGGTTGCAGGCAGACTTGTTCACCCCATCAACAAACCAATGAAAACTGGCCCGGAGGTTTATTTCCTAAGGTGATTGATAACCACAAACACCTGTGTTTAAGCCAATAGACATCTTAAGAACTGTGTGAAGTAATGAAGAGGCAACAAATCTTACCATTGCTGCTGAATTCCTTGACAATTTAATTGAGTTTGACTGTGTGATATTTTTATCATAAGGCTAAGATTAACCTGGTCTCTCTTCAGAGAAAGAAGTGAGTCAACTTTTTTCATCTATGAGGGATGCACACCAAAATTATGGTTTTCTTTTCACCTGTACAGATTTGGTAGCTTCATTTCACTTAAAAAAAAGACAGGAAAATCTAAACAATCACACATAATAGGTAATGTAGCCTTCAATAAAAGCCTATGGTGGCCATGTACCTTTCACAGCTGTGAACTCAGAGACATTTGTCAATAGGGCTATGTAGTACTTCAGCTGTTGATGCAAAACGCTGGGTGAATGTCCTATTACTCATGTCACATCTTTTAATGAGATGTAAATTAGATTTTTATCTTCTTTTTATCTTCCTATCATGCATGGATGTTAGATATACAAAAGATAACGTAAAATTTATTTTTTAAAAAATATGAAAATATGGGCAGTAAGCTGACTTTGCTGTATTTTTGTTATTTAATAGCAGGAAAAAGCTAACAGAAAAACAATCTCATTGACATAAATGTACCTAACTTTTGCTTACAGGACAGTTACAGGATGACGAATCTTCTATCAGCACAATTTAGTACTGAAACTAAGTGTTAGGAACATAAGGCCTACTCAATTTAATAATCAGAAAGCTTATGTGCTATTGTGATCCATAATTATCAATGCAATCAAAGTTTTAAATTAAGAAAAAAGTATTTTGTTTATAAGGCAAATACATGAACACCATTTTGCAAAGACCAGATTCTAGGATGCCGTACAAACACTAAGATTATTTGTCACTGGAATAATTTTTCTAGGATTATGGTAAAGTTACCAGAACTTTAAATATAAGGTATTTACATATATATATATATATAAGGTATGAGCAAAATATGTGCCTGGGTTGGCCATAGTGAGCTTTGCAGGTGAATTACTACATAAAATGATGTAGCTTTTGTGATCATAACTCTTCTTTCTGCTCATATATCCGGGAGTCACTGGTGATCTACCTTTCCTTGACTTCTTTGAGATGATGCTACCTTCACTGTTTGGTGAAAATGAGGTAAAAGTTTTCCTTTTTTTTTTTTTTAAATCTGTTAGTTCTATTTGGATATCTTAATATGAATAACTGGGTAGGGATTTTACCAAAGTCACTGCCACACAAACCGTTAAGTAGACACCAGAGTAAGAACTAAAAAATCCACTGCCTGTCACTTCTGACTTGGTTTAGAACTGAATTAATCACCCTTTGTATAATTCATTAAGTACATTAGAATATTAAGTTAATTTAATGCTCTCCTTTGCTGATTAGGATATTTTGTCAATCTCTCCTTCATTTAGATTTACAGAGTCAGGTATTACAATCAGTGACATTTAAACATGTCTAATTTCAATTTAGAGGTGCAATCAGTGATTTTTCACAAGCAATCACCCCAGTATATTAAAGAGGTTGACTCTCTTTTGGAAAATCATTTTCTTCTCCAGAATTTTCTGGGAAACAATCTGGTTTAAGGGTATTCAGTATTCTGAACACGACTCAGTGGTCTTGACCTCTGGTATTTAACTGGAGTGTTATAAAAACAGGTGCTAATGTCAAGCACATTATGTACTCGGTCCCCAGCAGTTGTTAAGGTGATAGATAGAGTGGTAGAAAGCACCTCTTGGCAGATGAAATTTCCTGAAATATCCTTGTATTCCTTACTAGCTCTGTAAAAGTGGGGTCAACAGCCATGCCCTGTGGGCTGAGATGAGCAATTCAGCTATGGAATATCTCAGCTACGAAGCTTGGAGGCCAAAGTAGGAATGTGAGGGAGTGGGTGAAATCCCAGCCCTGAGAGCATCTAGGGGAATGTTGCTAATGGTTTTCAGAAAGACCAGGATTTCATTCAGTGTGTTTTAGTAATTAAAATCAGCTAAGGGATTCCCAAAAAGACTGAAGATAAATGAACTGCTTTTCTGGTTACAGGGCAGTAGATTTTCCACTGAGAACCATTCAAAAACTGACCGAAAACTTATGTTTGCCTTTCTTCACAAGTTTATATCTTCTAAACCAACAAATAATGTCAACCCAACTGTGATTCTATCAAACATCATCCTGATTTCATCCACAAGACAATAATGACTTCAAAATTTTGGCACAATCCAATTTTAGCATTAGGCTTTCTGCACAACCTAATGGCAGGTATGGAAGTGCATGGTGAGAGGAGGAGACACACAGGAGCTTACAAGTGACATTGCTAGAACATTTGTATGGAGCAAAAAACCACTCAGATTGTAGGGTCAGTGCCAGGCTGCCTGTCTTTCCAGATGAAGGGTGATACAAGGTCATTTCTCTGTCTCCAGACTGTTATCCCTTGTGCAGGCTGCACAGCAAGCAGGAAGCACCAGCTCCTGCTCTCATCCACCGACTTAACAGGAATATGCAGAGTTGGCAAGATCAGGGTCCAGCTTTCTCCTGCTTCAAGCATTAAGACAGACTTGTCTGAGTGATTGCACCATTATAAATCATAGCATCACCATGGGGTTCACGTTTTTGTGAAATATGTTTCCCATTGATAGAGCTTTTTCAGAAGTGCAACTTTTCTGCCTCTACTCTCTAACATTTGATCAATACTGTCATCTAAAAAAAATGGAACAAGGAGAGAAAAGTTCCTTATCTTCAGGCTGAGAGACCTGGGATTGTTCAGCCTGGAGAAGAGAAAGCTACAGGGAGAACTTATAGCCCCTTCAAGTACCTAAATGGGGCCTACAGGGAAGATGAGGGGTAGTCTTTATCAGGGAGTAAAGTGTTAAGATGGGGGGGTAATGGTTTTAAACTGAAAGAGGGTAGATTTAGATCAGATATTAGGAAGAAATTCTTGACTGTGACGGTGGTGAGACACTGGCACAGGTTGCCCGGAGAAGCTGTGGATGCCCCATCCCTGGAGGTGTTCAAGGCCAGGCTGGATGGGTCTTTGAGCAACTTGGTCTAGTGGGAGGTGTCGCTGTTTGTGTCAGGGGGGTTGGTCTAGATGATCTTTAAGGTCCATTCCAGCTCAAACCTTTCTATGTTTTTATGATTCCATGAATATTAATTTAACTTATCATATATAAGGACCGTTATGCTATATCAGGGGACACTGATATAAATGAAAAAGAAACAGAGAGGTTCTTTCCAAAGCATGACTGCCAAGGAGATACTTCTTAGGACTGTCTCCCAGTAAGAGTATTCATTGAACATCAGAGCTGTGGCTGGTTTTTTTGGAGTATATGAGGAAGGAGAGGTGCAGTAGAGGCACTTGTAATGCATTCAAAGCTAGGAAGTGTTCCTTTATGTGAAAGGTTGATCGCTAGAATATTAAGGACACCAAAGCCATCTCCCTTGAGCTTTAAATAAGAGAACTCATTTGAACTTCTACAGGGTTTATTTTTATTGAGCAGAAAGCTACAGTATAGCACTGCTCCATGAAAGAACAGAGATTCAGGCTTAGTGTTCACAACCTTGACCCTGTGGCTTGCACATATGTATTGTGAGAGGCTCTTCCATTACATGATCACATAACAAATTCACACTCCTATTCCCTTTAAATAATTTGCAACTGTTTGAACCTGAGATTTTCTCACTATTCAGCCAAGCCCTGTGCCAGCTGACCACAAGTGTGCACCATATGAGGAGCTGAGGCTGTTGCTGCTCCACTGGCTGTACCACCAGGATACACTCCCCGTTGCCGGGTAGCATGTGTCCTGCTTATGTACTTAGACACCTTGCTTTTAAGACGTTTAGGCAGGTGGTGGTGGTGTGGTCTGTGAAGCAGATGTGCATGTATGATTAACAGATCATAAAATGGAGAGGTTAATAAAGGGATAAGAGGTGTCACGCTTGCAATATCAATGGTGAGGTGGGCTCAACGGGAGTCCAAGGTGTAACTGTTGTTTAAAGGATATTGTGATTTGTGAGGCTTATTAAAAAGTAAGAAATCTCCCAGCCATTCTCTACAGTTCTCTCCCGCATTTCCTATTGTCTCCTGTTCGAGGTCCCCTGTTTCCTTCCTGAGTAGGCTCACATCTTCCCTAGTCTTTCTTTTATCATTGACATACTTACAGAAGTCTTTTGTGTTGTCCCTGGCCAGATTTAATTCTATCTGGTCTTTAGGTTTCCTAACCTGTTCCCTGGGTCCTCAGGCAGTTTCCCTGATAATTGACATGAAGGGCAACACCCCCTCCTCATCCCTCCCTGGAGAGCCTGTACCCTTCCATTTCAACACTCCAGTCACAGAAGCCTGGACACTATGTCTCCCTGATACCAATAAGATCGTAGCCCTGCAGATCAAACAAATAAATGAGTTATTCAGATTAAGTAAATTCAGATTAAATAAATAAATGAATAAGTAGGTAAAGTGAAACTATTTGATAAATTGAAATAGGTCAGGAAAGCAAAAGAATAAAAATACCACTTCATTACACTGAAGCTGAGTTTCAGAAGTCCTATCCTGGAGCTCATTTAGGATCAATCATTTTTTAATAGAGAGTTAATAACAATAATAAGTAGAGTAACAATTAATAATAATAGCCAATTAGAAAGAAAAACGGGATAGTGATGAGGGACCAATAACAGCAAACTGTGCACTATATAATGAAGTAAATTAAGGGTCAAATTTTCAAATGGTGTAAACTCCTGATTTCATGGATTTGGGATCCAACATTTTATTAGCCCTGCTTTTGTCTTTGATTCACAACCAGATCTACAGTAAATTTAATCTTACTTTTTCTCTGCCTCTGTTCTCAGATTATTTCTAGCTGCTGAAAAGCAGCTGGTTCAGACAGAGCTGTAGGTACTTAAAGCTTTATAGTGCACAGAGAAGTTTGGAAAAACAAAAGGCTACAACAATTTTAACCCTTGTAAGTCACCTCATAGTGACTCTTAGTCACCGCAAGTTAAGCATTAATGTCTTCACGGGAAATGGCTGAGCTTTATTTATTTTGTATTTTTTTTTAAATAAATCTACTCTATGGTAGGGCACAGATATAGAATATAAAGTTATAATACCGGCAGAGTATTGTTAAAGATATTTAAGTTTCAGGTTTGAGCACTCCCAGCCTCAAACTAGGTAGGTTAGTAAGAACTTACTTAAGGTTAGTAAATTTGATGTCCCTTTAGCTTCATAATTTAAAGCTCCCACTTTGCAAGTTTAGAATCAGAGGGTAGGAATAGGATATCAATTGCATTCATTTAAAATACATATTTATTTGGGTACATAATACATATGTATTTAATATATGTATATACATATTTAACTCTGAAACTCAAACCAGGAACTTTCTTTTGGTTGAGTCAGCAATAAAATATTCTCAGCTGGAAGTCAAACTTTGAAGATCTTACGGAACTATTAATCTTCATCTACTGATTCACCAGACTGAAGAACATAATTCAGAAACTTTCCAACTGACTCAGCAGAACTATTTGACTTTCATCCTTCATGAAGAAAAAAAAATTAAAAAGAAAAAATGATAAAAAAATGAAAACTTATAGCTAAAACATCCAATTTCAAAACTGGCCGCAATATCTAGGCTCTCCACATTTCCCTCTCAGATTATATTTAATTTAATAGGGCTGACATGTTTGGAGTATCAAGTGTACCCTGCACAAAATTTGATATCTAATTACAGAAAGTGACTGAAAGCCAGAGCAAAGATGACACCAATTGACAATGATTCCAGCTCCTTGGCTTTGACACAACATTTTTTCTTGTTCAAGTACTAAATATCAATCCAGAAAACCCTTTGGACTGTGTAGTAAACGAGTCTTGTCTTCCAACACATGTGCTTATGCAGTGTTTTGCAATTAAAGTGTGTGAGTAATGGAGTGTAAAAGAGTATCTCAGACATAAATCAAACATGCGCCCTCTGGATCATGTGAGATTTTACCCAGACTTGAATAATCAAGATCGCCTCTTGGCAAGCAATCTGCACTTTCAAGAGAATACCAGCTGCCAATTGCACAAGTGGGTGCTGTGGACAGTATCAGTTGACTTCATGTGGGAATACTCTAGTATATAACACATCATCTGTAACTTATTCCCCTTCAAGAAAATGCACAGCAATTTTAGAAGGCTTGGTCTAAATTACTGTTAGAATGCAAAGATGAACTCTGAGTCCGTGAAATATGGAAACATTCATGTTTTTCAATTTTGACACTCTGCTATTAGGAAAGGACATGAAAGATTGTGGCCATATCTGCTTGTTTTGCTTTCAGCAGAAGTTGTCTTAGCCCTGTGCTGATTGCTCCTGAAAATCTTGCCTCCTTTAGCATGCACTTTTGTGGTACTTAGTGCTCTAAGGGCAAAGTTCTCCCGTTTGTGTAATTGCAGTGGGACCACGTACACCTTTTACATGTTGATTAAAACCTTTTTGTAGGACTTGAGGGCAAATTTCTCATCTTTTCATACTTCTTCCTAGTGGTGTCACTAGGGGTTGTGTACTGGGATGAAGGAAATGGATTCAACCATACAGAATAGAACCCTTAAAAATAATTAAATTTTCACGTGCAACTTGAAGAACAATAGTCCTGGAAAAAACAAACAAACAAACAACAAAACCTTTAATTTTCTGAAAGGTTTTATATTTTGGCGTAGATTCTTTTTCGTTGGAATTTGAACTAACATTTCAATAACCCAGATAAACACAGAATACTTTTAGTCTTAAACCATGCTGGATATCAGCAACCTTGCTACTTTATGAAACTGATAAGAAAGAAAGATAAAATCCTGCTTATGTTACTGGAAGTGACTATTGAGGTTTATAATTGATTACTCACGTTTCAAATTATCTGTATTTTGATTAAAACATCCATGACAATAGTGATTTAAATTTATAGTTTTTCCCCATAGTTTGACAGTTCAAGACTGTCACAGAAAAGGTAGGCATTATTTTTTTCAAAAGGAGCAGTTTTCCAACAAAAACATTGCCTAGATTAGCTTGAAAATTTCAGAGATACATGATATTTTTATTAACCATTTTTTTTGAGGAAATCATCACAATGCTTGTTTCATCTTGGTAAATAACCTTTAAAATGCAATCTACGTTAGAACATTTTAGTAAGGTCAAACCAGAAATATTTCAGAATATTTTGTTTGACATAAAGCTTTGAAGTGTTTGATATTTTGTAACAATTCAGAAGGAAAACAAATGTCAAAATATCAGAATTTCCCATGGATTGGAAAAATGTTTTAGAGCCCACTCTTAGGACAAGTATGACAGTAAATTGTAACAATGAAAACTGATGTGAAGTTTGGGAATACATCCTTGTAGATAAACTACTAAGCAGTCTTTTCCAAAGCTGTGTTAGGACCTGGGAACCACTTATGAATGGAATTGTATGGAACTAGATCTCAATCATCCTTCCACTCCTTTGAAAATCTTAGCCACAAAGAACAAAGGAAGGAAGACCTTTGAGCAGATTGTACCCTTAACTTCATCAGATTGCTGAATTTTTGGCCATAGAATCATGAGAAAAAATTAACATTGCACATCCTGATTCCACCCAATAATTTGAACATCCTCCGTGACATCTGACCTCTATTCTTCTTTTAAGTAGTAGAAACATGCGTAAGTAAACTTCACAGTGTCACAATGATGTCACTGGGGGTCAACTGAGCACTATGCATTGCTTCAGCTTGAAATCCCGGAAAATTATCTTGGCTTTGGTACCCAGACAAAATAATGTTTTAGAGTAGCTGCAATTTTGTTCAAATATAAGTGAAAATACTGGTTAAAAAAAATAGATTATAAATTGGGGTTGGTTTGGTTTTGTTTTCAATCCGTGCTTTTATTCTGCATTTTTGGCTGCATTTTTTTTTTCTTGTTTGTTTATTTCTGTGCTTTGTTTTTATCATTTTCCTGGCTGTATCTTTTTTTTTTTTTTTTTTTTTTTTTTTAAAAAAAAAAATTATAGGAATTTTGATTAAAAAAAAAGCCTTAATTTATCTGGAACTCAGATGTAGCAGCATTTTGAAACATGCCTTTTGTGAGTCTTCAAAATTAAAGGATTGAGTAGTTAAAATGTGAATTCAGTCCATAAGCCTCAGGGTATAAATTGATCACCAGATGGCGTAAGGGAGAAATATCCCCTATGGTATAATTTCACATGCACTAAGTGGGTTTAACACCTTCCTCTGAAGTATCCAGAATTGAGACAAGATGCTGGATAGGATGGATTATTGATCTATTCCGTTAAAGCAGTTCCTCTTCTGTTATATTCCTCCCCTAACCTGATGACTCATTTCGTGCAATGGATTACAGCAGCTCTAACTCCGGTGTCTCACATATACAACACAGCAAGCCATAACAAGAAATCAGGAGACTTCCTTGCTTAGCTCATGGCAAATGGGAAACTGTTCTTTCATTTGATAATTTTGTAAACCATTGGGAACTTCATTTCCAAAACACCTAAACCCTCCAGTTAGTGTCAACAGAAGCAGATGTTCAAGTCCTCTGGCAAATTCATCCCTGGGTCTACAGTGCACATTAAATATGTTGTAAGGGGTTACGCATGAGGAAGATAAAGCAAAAATACAGGAAAATATGGTTAAAGAAAAAAACAGAAATCTTGTGCTAAACATTCAAATACTCAAGGATAAGCTCCAAATTGGCATTGTATGCACATCTAAGAAATCAGAAAAGAGATTTTCTCAAGAATCTAAAAAATTAGATCCCAAATAACAATTGTTAAAAAGTTATGAGAGCATGGTTGTCCACATGGCCAATGCTCCCTGTAGCAGGCTCACTCTCTGTTTAACTTTCCACTTTCTCACTTTCTCCCCTCCTTATCTCCTAGCATTCAATGCACTAGAAATTGAGCTACCCTGAGTCTTTATTTTGCTCCTATGGCATTTAAAGAGAATTTGTTACATTTGTTTTATTATCTCCAATGTAATTAGATCTTGGAGGAGCAATGAATTTGAGACTTTCTCCAAGAGGTGGCATAGTGTTCAACTTCTAAAATCTCCAACTAGTCACACAGGTTGCACACACTCATACACATACATATACAAATTTGTGTTATCAGGCTGGGGAAGGGAATCAGGGGAACTCCCAAGATGTGATCAACAGCATGAGAAAAGCTTTCTTTCTCTGACCTCAAAAGTTTTTCCTGTCCTGTAGAAGCAGTCTCAGGTTACCCTCCCCTCTTTCCAAAACACTTTGTGGAATGACAGACAACTTCATAACTACATCATATGCAAAACTTCATCGTTGAACAACAGTGTATCAGTATAAGACCTGATGTTTAATACTCTTAACTAGTTTTAACCTGACCTAGAGGCCCTGGGCAACCTGGTCTAGTTGGGGGTGTCTCTGCTGACTGCAGGGGGGTCGGATTAGATCACCTTTGAAGGTCTCTTCCGGTCCAGATGATTCTATGATTCTATGACTGAAAAGTTGGCGTGAAGACTAGTATCAGACACAGTTAAATTATACTGTGTGAACTGAGTTCACTGCCACTCTTCTGCTCGATTTCTTTCAGTATTGCTTACGCTCAAATATATTAAGATCTGCTGGGAAATGCTTCGTAGGAGTTTTTTTTTGGATTAAGTAAATGAGGCAAGCTTGCATCATTTTTAGTTATCAAAGGAGTGCAGATACTTAGAGGACTTACAAGAGGTGATTATTTTATCAGATTATCAAGTTGACAACTGATATTCTGAGCTTCTGCGTCAACCAGTGTCCAAAACATGGACCTGTAAATACAGGGACTTCATCCAACCTTATGCTTGAATTAGCACTAATGTGTCCACTGATAAGAAGTAGGATTGCTCAAATACATACCTTCTTTGGCACTGGAGAGATAGCAATACAGCCAACAGACTTGCTGGTGCTCTGCAGCTGAGCATCCTTGGCAACAGAAGGCATCAGGAGTCACATTTTGTTGTTGCACACCAGAACAATAACTAAGACATTGCTTCTGCTCTGATAGGCTGGATCATGAGCAATTTTGCATTTGCTGTTCACCAGCACATCCAGTATTCAGTGAACTAGATCATTGTTTTTAATTTGGTTGCAAAAAATTATATTATTTGGATACAAGTCTTATTAGATGAGGAGAAGTAGGAAAGAGGAAAAGTCTATCCACCTGCTTTCTATGGACTTATTCAACTAAAGAAGTGATTGTGGAAAGATTTTTCAGATAAGACAGCTCTACCAGCTTTTCCATGGAGACTTTGCATTCCTATTCACATCATGCTGCACTCTCAATCCCTAAACACAACAAATAATCATGCTTTAGTAAGCACCTGCTTGGCTTATTTGAAGAATCCTTCTATGACGGCATTAAATCCTGACCTTTGACTTTTCCTGTCTGATGCCAAAATTATTATTTCTGCTGATTCTCAGTTTGACATCAGGAAGCAATTGGTTAAGCCTCAGATCCTTCACCTTGTTATCTGCCATTCTTATAGATGTCTGTCATGTTTCTGTACTTGATATTTATAAAGACAGATCTAATAGTCTAACAACTATAGAAAAAGATGCCTCTATTTCAACTGATTTTAACTCACCTACAATGCAAAAAAAAAAAAAAAAAAAGAACAATGCTCTTTTTTTTTCGTGTTTGCCCACAGAAACTGATAAATGACAAGCAGAAAACAGTTCATGGAAACCAAACAGGCAGTCACAGACAAGTTTGAACCCTATAGAGTTCAGGTCACCTCTGTAGAACAAACTGTTAATGATGATTCTGCTATTGCTGATCCCATCTAGATTCAGACAGAAAAGAACATTTTTAGAAGTATTTTTTGTATTAAAGCATGTTGTAGATTTGTGCTGTCTTAGGTAATGACAAAAAGATCTGACAATAAATATTAAAATACTAAAATATTACTTTCAAAGGAAATCTTATTTTTCAAGTGAGTCACACATTTGATTTCATAAATATATATATTAACAAAAGTGAGGTGAATTTACATGTCAGGTATATGTTGGAAATGAAGTATTCTTTGTGAATGAATTGCTTATATTTTGAAGACAACATGATATTTTTTCAATATTCAGTTTACCAGAAGTGTTGACAAACTTTCTTCTAAAATAAAGATTAAAAAAAAAAAACAACAACCTGCACTCAAAAAGTATGAGTTTCCTACAGGGGAAAAAATAATTATACATGCCAAATTTTAAAATTTCATTATTAAAGTTACATTACTAGCAGCATAAGTAACATTACAAGCAACTAATATTTTTGGTTGCCAATAAAAATGCATCTCAATAGGAACATGCAGTTCCTATATGGGCAAAATTTTGTGCCAGCCACTTTTGGATGAAAGAGGAGACCCAAATCAAGGGCTTTGGCCCCTGAATAAATGCAACTGCCACAGTCATGCTGTTAGAGCCAGTAAGTTTGTGCCGTGCTGATGTACTATGGGTCAGCATGGACCTCCACTGGCTTTTGGAACCTTGTTACATGCTTCAGTGGTGGGTGATCCACGCTCCAGTGATCTCACATACCAGTGAGATTTCCATGAAAAGCTGATGTTAGGAATGCTGTGGTGCTTGTATGCAATGGAAGCTAATAAGCTCAAATGCACATCAAAGCCAAGAAGCTAATGCCTACTATGGGCAATAACAATAGCAATGTTCTGGGTGATTTCCATTTGTAGAGTTGTTTTTTAGGACAGATCCATTGTGACAATTACCTAAAGCATTAATTCAGAGAAGCACCGATTGTCGGGAATGTGATGTCTTAATTTAATCTGTTCAATCAAATCACATTAGATGTCATTTGTTGTTCAGTCAGGACATTGAAGTTGTTTCTATCATTGCTGATTTCCTCCAAATGCAGGTTATATCATTAGCCAAAATCAGTGCAGTAATTCCATTTTACATTAACTTTGTCTTGTTCATAAAATGCATAAATTCTTTTGGTTTTGTATTGCTGTTTTCTTCCAATACAGTTATAAGTTGTTTCCAGAACCTACCTTGCTCTATCCACTCTTTTGGGTAGGCAGATGTTTTATTCTGAATTTGTAGATGATTACTGTGGTTTATCCTACAGTCCACAAGAGTGAAGAGTTGCCTACCAAAGTACCATATTTTTGATTCTCACTTATGCCCACATTAAGAGAAATAAGTAGAATGTATTGTTTTAAATTTTCCATTCAACCTATCCTCTCCAGGGTTGCCCCAACACCAGATTGCCCCTGTCAGGAGCCAGAATGTCTCTGCTGTGCCACTTGACTGGTTGGAGACCAATTCCCTTCTATTACAAATAGATGCTGGTTTCATTCTTTCTCTACTCCATCCTTTATTATCTCCTTCAACTACTTGCTGTCATTGACTCTCCATCTTGGACTGTATGTTGTCCTTTGTCATTTGGTTTAGCCATTTATGTTTCCAATTTGTTTTTCCCCTGCACTCTCTGGCACGCAAACTGTGAATTTTCTTTCCAAAGTACCAATTCAGCACTTTGTGAATCCTACTTACACAGTAGCTTCTGGCCTAAGTCTTTTCCCACTGAGGTCAGCTGGCAGCTTGCCACAGACTTCAGTGGGAAGAGTATCAAACTGTTATTGTAAGTGCAAATTCAGTCCCAAATATGTGATTTGAAAGATGACATTATGTCTCAACCTCACTCGGTTTGATCTGTTGATATTTTAGCCAGTTTAGCAGCTTAGATCACGTCCTTGGCATGTTGCTCTGAAGCTGGACGCTCCCCCATCTTTCGTAGCCATCATGATTATATTCTCCATGGGTTCTTACAGTGCTCTCATCACCGTTGTATCTGAGGCCCTTCCAATTATTCATTAAGTGACTAACATCTGTCACATGTAATTCGTTCCTGGTCTCCCAGGAGGAGCTCAGTGGAGAGTTTTGCCCTGGCTTCCTCTTCACCACATCAAACAGAAGCTATCCCCTGCCTTACCCATCAACTAAAAATTAGAGCTGGTAAGAAAATTCTGCCTAAAAAATCCGTTTCCATCCATAATGAATGTTTCCAAGGTCAAGACATAGCACTGTTCCCTATGTAAGGGCATGTTTTTGCTCCAGCATGTATCCAGATACAGATGTCTGGGCTAGCTAACTCTGCAGGAGGGCATCTACATTCCAGATGTGGATCCTCATTCAGATCATACTGGCGTTACATGCCATTGTCTTGATCATTTTACAAATGTAAGCTACAAATTGCAGCTATAGCTGCAATCACGGTGTAATTTGGTGGAAGGAGATTGAGGTGTGTAGTGTAAAACACTTAGATATATGTGCTGCAGCTATGGCTTACTGTCAGGCAATGTCTTTGTCTTCCCAACTCCATCCACAGAAGTTTCTGTTCCCTCCCTGTCTTCATATACCTCTCATTTCTGTCTATTAATGCAACACAGAGCTGGCACTGCAAAGTAAAAGGGTAACTTGATCATACAATGTCTCAGGATGAATATTGTCCAGATGCTGATAAGTGAAAGAGAGAAGTGAGAAATAACATCGTTTAGAACAGTAAATGATAAAAAAATTAGAGTACTAATTAAATGAAGGCAAAAATGTAGTAAACCAGACTAGCACATTCTTATCTATTAGGAAAATATTAATTCACTATAAAAACACCTTCGAGTCACTGAATACCCCAAAATAAGATTGATTGCAATGGCAGATTGAAATTATCTCTCATGACATGTTCACAATGTCCTCTTTATTAGAAAAGAAAACAAAGTTTCACAAAAGCTGCAAAACTTAAAACTGTATTAAAATAACATTTTAGAAATGAAACCTTCAGGATCTTGTCTCAGAGGATGATTTCAAGCCTTAATTTGAACTTAGTGTGCATATAGGCCATTAACATGGGATATGAAATATTCAGATTTCCAAATAATCTTTTGTGCTCTGTAGATACGCAAAATCAGTCTGTTGCAAACGGACTAAACCTACATCTCATCCTTGTGCACTATGATGCATTAATGCATAAGGCCACTGTCCACAAAGAAAAAGGGGTTAAACAGCCTCTTCTTTCTTTCCTTTTTCCACCCACAATCATATTTTGTGAAACAATCCAAACTAGTTTGAAACTGAATAGCAGGGGATTTCTGTCTTAATGAAATAGCATATTTTAACAACAAAAAACTAATCAAAAGTATTACCCATCTTTTTGGGAACAATTGGTATGAGAACCTAACAATTTCTTGGATTTGTGGTTTGTTTTGTTTTTCTTGTTATGTGTATTGGGTTTTTTTGTTTGTTCGTTTGTTTTAACAGTATATAAAAAGTTAATACATGTGAAAATAAAAGCTACTTTTTCCAAAGAGTTCATCATTTAGCACCATGAATCATGGCTGTGGCAAATAAAATACTTTGGGATGATTTAGTCTGTGCAAGGGAACAGCAGAGGGTGTACAATGCCACTTGTCCTGCTGGCCCTCAGAGGTGTTATATTTGTCTAAAATTAGCTTGATAACAGTGCTAATGTAAAATATTCTCATCCCAGACGGTCACAAGATTGAGTTACCAGTAATAAGATTCTTTTAAAAAACACCACCACAAACCAAAGAAAAATCACTTGAAGTTAGAGAAGTAGATTTGGGGGCTTTTAAAAAGTACAAGCTGAAATTCTTACTAATTCACTAAACAGCATGGCTTTAAGAAAACATCTGATTTTGGGAATACCAAAAGGAAGTCTTGAGAACAGCACTGGCGAGTAAAGTGGAATCATTATATTGGGAGTAAGAGAGTCTATTTTGGTTAGTATAAAACATACTGGATCCTCTGAAGAAAAACATTCTTTTCATTAGAAGTCTCTACTTAAAATCTGGACAAGTTTAAGAGTGATATTTGTATAAAACTTTCATATGTTTCTTTTCATTAAAACTGTTGTAACCTTTCTCTGTCCCCACTGTTTATGCTTTTAATGGGTCCCCTGAATAAAGCACTCAGATAATATAAATAATCTTTTTTGCAATTAGCCTTCCAACTTTCAAAAAAGTTATTGGATGAATCAGGAATGCAATATGACCAGTTAAGTCATTATGAAATCGTTAATAGGCAAATAAATTCTAAGACAGCATGGGAATGAAAACGTCTCCTCTTTCAGAAATGGGCTTTATTTTTACTTTTTGCTAAAGTAAATTGTTTTAATAATTCATACCACAATAGTCAAATGTCTGCAGGAAAGTATTGCTTTTGAAGGTTATCTAAATAGTTACTCAACTTAGTATAAGTTCACAGTGAAAGATGGAATCTACATTAATAAGATGAAATATGGAAAAAAACCTGTGATCTATAAAAAACCTGAGTGAGATTAATTATCCTCAAATAAGAAGTTTTCCCATGTTACAAACACCAGCCTGAAAAGCCATACACATATCAGTAAAGGAAAGATTTTGTTGTTTATAATGGCACAACAATTCAATGAATATGAAATTTGGCTCCTATTGGAAAGCAGAATTTTCCATTTCTTCTTCTAAAATGCTACCTGAGTGCACCAAGTCTTGTTCTAGTACATCCTCTCTCTCTCTTTTCCCCCTCCAAGGGGCATAATACATGGCAGAAATCCAGAGTATTTAAGCAGGCAAAAAAAACCCTTAAGAAAAAAAATTTTTCTTTTTCTTATTCTATTTTTTTCCTGAATTGTTTCTTAATATTTTCCTTAGCACTGTCAGTATTGTCCCAGTCCTGGGCTTTGATAGAGATGGCAGAAGAAAAAAGGATATTTTGAAAAATGGAAGTGTCATTAAAAAAAATATTTTAAAAATTATTTTTATATTTAACTTTAAGAAGATTTTTATTTTTATAGGAATTGCCACATTAGAATAGATTAGCCACTCATCCTGATGTTAATTTGTCTTCAAAAGTTGAGATGTCTATCAGAGGAAATTAATAGAAAGGTACTTTACTATTCCATACTGTCCTACAGAAAATAAACAACAAAAAGGCTTCTGCTATCAATTGGAACTTTTCCTGCAAAGATAGTAGGAGTTAAAAAAATTGTTTTATGTTCTAATTACTAAATTATTCAGTGGTATTGATAGGCATTTGAAGACAGTGCACACTGAAGTCTGGTCTTTTTCTATTTATAATATATACTGATATATCATCATGCCAGACTTCCAGCTAGAGAAGCTGAGAAAATTGTACTGTTGACAGTCACATCTTTTACCAAGTAAGAACAGAAATTCTATGCCACAAATCCAGATTCGAGGGTTATACACGTAAATCTTTCTGTACCATATGTTTAGCCTGAAATCTTGATCTAACACAGTGACAGTTGGATATGATCTTTATTGGTCTTACCTTTGCAGAGGTTAAATGCACAAATTAAACCAGTCTGTGAGGATTTAACTAGATTTTTAAAATGATATGAACAGGGTGGCAAAATGCACACAGAGAAAATACAAGCATCTTTCCTTTGGTGACCCAGGTTTGATCTGATTCAGCACAGAAGCAAAGAAAATGTTAAAGGTCTGGGTTATGTTTTTGAAAGATGACTCCATAGAAAATATGCACACAAATTACTATAATGAAGGACAGTTGGCAAAGATGATAAGAATGATAAGAAAAAAGAGTGAGCATATTTTAGTCTGTAATAGTCTTTCACTATCACATACCATCTGTTTCCACAAAGCATTGGAATGATGCTTGGTAGTGTTTTCCTAGCTGGAAATAAGAAAAAAGAAGGTATTTCTGTCAATTCCTCACAAACATGCTAGCAATTGTTTAATGCCACGGTTCTGAAAATCTTTTCTTTGAAGTCAGACTCCCTGAAAACACTGAATTCACAGTTTATGGCATCATAATGCAAATCAATGAACTTCTCCTCTGGTTTCTTATTCTTGCATTCCCAAGCAAAGGGAAATATTCTGTTTTCAATCCTAAATCATTGCTTTTAGAAAAAAAAGTAAACAAACACATGAAAAAGACATTTCAGAGCAAGTTTCATTTTGATCAGAAAATAAAGAGTTTGGGGCTTTTGTTGTTTTCTTTCCCAGCTCATCCCAGGCAACACAGAAGCTGCTTGATATTTAGACATTGACATGTAAAAATACTGAAATAGCAAGACACACCATATTTTAAAAGTCTTCTATAGAAGGAGTTGCAAAATTAAATGAGTGACTTAACACAGCACTTAAAATACTTGGCAGAATGTCTAGGATTTTTTTTTATTATTTTATTCTATGTTTACATAGTTCCATTTGAAGCTTTCAAAGAAAAAAATGGATGTATCTACTACACTTTGTGAAACACCAGAGTTAACTATAGGTTTAAGTTTATCTGAAACTTGCCTTAGCTTTTTCAAATGCTGGTATAGAACAGAAGCTGCTTCGTTTTAGTCAATTGAATTATTTTCTGATGCAGGAGCTGCTTAGTGAGGAGTAATGTCAGACTATGACTTACAACCCATTTCTTCAACGCTGCTTACATCATCTCATAACTAATCATGGAGAGGTCAAAAGATTTCAACAAGACAACTCCCTTAATAGAGTCCTACTTAACACAGGTCAGACAGCAAAATGGGATTCTAAAATTATGCAGTGGAAGTGTGTCTTTGGTCAAGTCACATAGAATAACTGTGCAGTTCTTGGCCTTTTTTTTTTCCATTTTCAAAATTAATTTATTACTATACTCATGTCCTGCATTATGTGGTAAATGAATGTACAAAGCAGCAATCTTTCAGTAGTACAAATAATTTTGTACTTTGCTGACATATACTGCATCAAGGTTGAAGAAGAGCGTTCTCTGGCAAAGCAGGAGACAGGGACTCCAAGTCTATTGTATCTTACTACCTCTCTTAATCAATTCAAACAATTAATTTGGAAGGAATTTTTAATAATAAAATGACACATCTTTAGCCCTTTATCCTCAGCACATGGCTTAGGCAATTTTGTTGTGGAGTTTGGGAGATCACTGGTTGTCCATTCTCGCAGATTTCTGTGCCACTTGTGAATGAAAAATGTTCACTGGCACCTCAGAGGTGGGTTCATCAGGAGAAGGTTTTCAAGTGAATAAATTTGAATAAACATTTCAGCTAGGCAGAGAGGGTAAATTTATATTCATGACAGTCAGTGGAATTGATAGAATCAGTAGAATTAAAGCTGGAGACAGATGTATCCATAAGACTCTTCAGAGATCCAAAATACCTTTTTAAATACCTTTTTAAAATTTGGGAGTTTAGGTTAATTACAAACTTGGACAAGTGGTTGGGAAGAGAGACAGAGGGTTAATGGTTGTGGAAAAAGATCCATTTATCGGACTAACTTTCAAATAACCTATGGATCACAACTTTTCCCACCTGCAGTCCTAGTTGCTTATTATAATCCCCGTAACAATGATAGTGCAATTGACCAGAGTTTTGGTGCTGAATCCATATAATCAAGTCAGAATCTTTAAATCAAAGGTTTCTTATTTAGAAAATGTTATATACAGGCCTCTTGGAATTTGAAAAGAGATCAACCTGCCTACAGAGAAATCACATGCTTTTTAGTGACATTCAAATTCATTTAGTCTGTGACCAACTTAAATGTGATTGATAAGTCATGGATTTGGTCTTCAGTGTGCCAGATTTCATAGCTATGGTTCTTCAAACTCTGTGATACCATAATTTCAAGGTTTAGTAAAGCTGTCTTTACGTCAGTAAGCTAAAGCATATGGGTCAGATTCAAAAGTACCAATGCAGCACTGAAGTGGGGCACACATTTAAATAGGTTATTAGGAAAATAAAGGAAAATGTGATTTTTAGGCATGCCTTAGAAATTTTGAGTGGATCAGACTGAGCTTACTGAAGCTGGAATTCAGTCAATATGCTGTATCAACCTGGCCTAAATTAAGTAAGTTCACTATGGATGATTTAAAGGAATGACCAAGGGCTGAGATTGCACTCCATCACATTTCTGGTACTTTCAGATATATCATTTATGGTAAGGAAGTGGGAATGATGGCTGTTATCCTATGATCAGTGAGCAGATGGATCCCATATTTCAATAGGAAGTAAAGCTACAAATGACACAGCCAGACAATGATGACTTTTGCCAATAGCCTTTGACAGAATATCTTTTGTAATAAAATAAGATCCTTGTGTAAAGGCTATAAAACGGCATTTCAGAAAATGCTTTGAAAGATTTTTATTTTTTCCTTTTAAATATTGTGCTCCTGCAACTATATCTACAAAGACACAGGGACAAATATGCAACATCTGTGTATCTTATATCTTTTTTTGAGTACACAGCAAGTTCACAGATGTATTTTTGCAAAAATAACAGAAACCAGAAAACACATTATCCTTTCTATTAATTCTTTATGAGGGGAAAGAAAAAATTTGCTATTATTTTCATTTCAGGGTGAGATTTTTTATTAATTCTGCTGTTTCTGAAACGCTGATGTTTACGGCACTCAGTATAACATAGTCCTAGTCACTCAGCTAATTTAGTACTTACCTTGTCCTAATATGTTCGAGGATCTGTCATTACAAGCCATGCATACATGTCTCATTGTTCCCAAAAAACAATGATCAAGATTCTGTATTTTGGATTTCCCTCTCTTACAGGTATCATGTATCACATCACTGTGAAGAGGATGATGTGGCAACTGAAACATTGATTACTTCCTCTAGACTAAGATCTCAGTTTTCTTACCACATGTATTGCTGTTAATATGTTTCTTAAACAGTTCCAGTTATTGTAATTACTTATACGTATGCCTCAAAGCTCCGATTTTTTTATTAAAAATAAGCCTGTATTATGCAAAGAAAAAAGATTCATCTTTGAAAAACAGCAAATGCAAAACTGACAAAATGCAATATAGTATAAGACATACAGCAGTGTTCCACATACACTTTCCAGGACTTTGAGTTCCTATTTAGGAACTGGTTGCACATTTAGCCAACTGGTTGCACATTGAATAAAACAAGCTTCCCGTATTATGTCTGAAACTTTGGCAGCTTCTTAGTATTATGTTTTCCTCTTTCAAATAAATCTTATCCATAAATGTAATCCTACATTCTGCTATGAATAAAAAAGGTCTCCTTACAGTCTAAACAAAAGCAGAACATACAATGCAAACAACAAAAGCTAACAAATAAAATCCAGAAGATTTAGTGTCATGTGTGGAGAAAAAGGACAAGAGCACTCTTGATGAAAAAAATTCTTTTAATAGGAACAGAATGGAGTTGCATCAGTGCATAAAATAGCACGTGCTTCCTACCGCTTATATTCCAGAGCATTTTCATTTATCATAGAGGACTTTCATATGCTGCTTTAGTGATATCGAAAAGGACCAAGAAAGGAAGCTGAAGTATGCAGCAAGTGCATTGTGAATTCCTGAGATAAAGGCACCACTACAAAATGGAGGTTAGATTGTATTAAGTGAAATAAAATGTTGTTGCCCTCTCCTCCACTGTGTTTTAAATTCTTTAGTCAGGAATGCACTTTGAAGTGTGCTCCACATGAGAATATGCCATCTCCTCAGGAATAAGAAAGAAAAAACATAACAGGAAATAAATATGCTTACAAGCTGGAAGGGAAAGAGGCAAAGGAACCAATACACAGTTTCAGAGGGGTTGGTTGTTGCCTGCCATGTTCTTCTATGATTTTCTTCTCAGAAATGAAAGTAATTTGAAATGAAAGGTGCATTATGCCTGTTTTGTGTAACATACTTTATTCATAGTCCATTCTATAAAAAATGAGAATAAAATTATGAGTTTCTGACCTGGCAGCATATTCTCTGCTGCCATTACCTTCTGTGTGGACAGGAGGTATGTCAGCAGAGACTCAAGCTCTCTCCTTCTGAAACTGCCTTAATGCTGGATAAGCAGATTCTCATGTTTCTGGCTTCTACAACTTCATTCAGGCAGAAAAAAATTGAACATTCTGAAACTGAAATATATAGAAGTTATAAAACTTCTTATATAGATAGAGGCTATATAAGCTTCTTATATAGATAGAAGCTATAACTTCTTCCCTCTTTAAAACCTTGGGTTTCAATCATATTGAAGTAATCCTCCTCTTTTTCTAGTGACATCCTGCAGATGACACTGCAACATTCAACTGATGCTCAAACATATTGAGAAGTTGTCTTTGCAATAAAAGTCAGATCACACAGAAAAAAACCCAACAGGTTAATTCAATAGCTAGGCTCCTAGCCAAAGTCTTAAGACTTAGAGTATTTTTATTTCTCTGTACCACAAATGTTAAATATGGGATTTAGGACTAGATCCTTAATAGGACTCACTGCCACTCTGTAACATAGATCCTGAACTTTAGCTGCTTAGTCTCCAGAATGATTTTTTTTTTTGTTGTTCTGGCTTTTATGACTGGGCTGCCTACACAAAGCTGAAAAAGTGTTGGAAAAAGTGGAGGAAGAAAAGAACAAAAATGGGTTAGATGGTTAGGTTAACAATGACTGGTAATCCTGTTTGTTTCCTGGAAAAGCAGCAGCGCCCCACTAATTCACACAAATCCACAAATCCCTGTGTGTGCCACAGTCACACAGCCTGTTTATGTCACTTAGGCAATTGTTTCACATAGATACATACGTGGAGAATCAGAAGTGTGGGCACTAAATTTGCAATTTTACATTAGCAAGACTAGATCGCTGTTTCCCATGTAATTGGGAGCAGTGATACCTTTTTCATATAATAATCAGTAATAGATACAGCTTCTTGTTTGGCAATAGCTAAAGTAGGTCTCAAACAGAGGAGCCCTTGGTTTACCCTAGGTATTAAAAATATGTTGGAAGACACAAATTAAGACACACTTAGAACACT
This sequence comes from Gallinago undulata, assembly GCA_026546715.1. NCBI lineage: Eukaryota > Metazoa > Chordata > Aves > Charadriiformes > Scolopacidae > Gallinago > Gallinago undulata. The sequence goes on along the minus strand of JAOTQQ010000001.1, from coordinate 9,252,518 downwards.
GACTTGTATCAGTCTTTCCTCCATTAAAGGAGAATTACCAGTGTTTCCTGCAACTTATTATTTATCTGAAAACCAACTCTTCCAAAAGCTTTGGTCCAAGGTTGTTCTTCGGGAAATGGAGCAACATTTACCTTAGCTGCTGACATCTAAGGGCTTTCTCTTAAGCAAAGCAATAATTTTACACTGTGACCAGTCTTCCCTGTAATGCAGTATTACCCAAAATATATATTATTTTGATTCTATAACAAAATTCTGTGTTTCCTTAAATAATAAAACCTTAATGACAAAGACTCTTATGCGAGTATTTTTAAAAAACCTCTTATGTGCCCAAGCTGTCAACTTGCAAAGCTAAAAAAACAGTTTCAGTGCTGCAAATGCCAACTTAATAGTGCTCAACTTAAAATCACTGAGAATAATCCCAAACATGGAGAGAAACAAGTCTAGTATGTGTTAGCAGATACTGTCCAAGCACTGAGTGTTTGTGGTTGTTTTCTTCATTAGTGGAAAAACAACAGCCGGGTTTTTCTGGAGGGAAGTTAAGGACCACACCTACCTGTAAGAGAGAAGCAGAAAAGGAGCAGCTTGTGCTTTTGCTGTTGATTTTCTTTCCTGCATGTGGAAATGACTCTAACACTTGAAGACGTAATTGTAATGTAATGTAATGTAATTGTGACCCTGGAAGAAGTAAAAAATGATAGCCATTAACACTTCTATTGCAAGGCATAGAGGCAAACTTTAGCCAAAGAGTCAAGGTTTGTCATTTCCTGTATTAACAACACTTCAGTTTCATCTAGCAACTCTTAAAAATGCTTGCTAACTTTTTCCATTATATATTCAATTATAAATTGTTATAAACAATTTTAAGTAAAAGCAGGGAGGGGTAATAATGTGTATCAGCATTTCATAAATTGTCATCTTTAAGCTGGTGTACTTTTTTATCCAGTATTTGATGAGCATTTCTGCAGAAATGGGCTTGGGAACTGCGGATTCTGTCATTCTGCACCAGGAAGGTTATTATTCCACACGGTAACTACATGGATGCAGTGGTGCAAAATATACAAACCCCTAAGTATCCTCTACACCATGCTTTACTTTGCAGAAATATAAATGATTATGAACAGGCTGTTAACTCCCAGTCACTTGTTTTCACAGTACATATGGCCTCTGTGTGTGAACACATCCCAGAACACTTCCCGCCATTTGAATCATGAAGAGCCGGATTTTACCTCATACCTCTTACTTTAAGCACAGACTTCCTCAGCTAACAGCCCTTCTGGTTTCTGAGGGCCTGAGAAGAGGCACCAAACACTGAAAAGAGTGGAAGAGAGAGAGCTGAGGAAGCCAATCAATTCTGGAAATGTTTCTGAGCAACTGCAGAAGAGCTTGTGTGCTTCTTCCAGAGACTCATCACTAATTGTCTTGAAGTTTGACCCTGCTAAATCCTTCCAGAGAAAATGACAGATTTCAGCTTAATTAACTTTTGTTTCTCTGAATGCACACCAAAGAGCGCTGCATTTAAGCTCCTGCTAAGTGGTGGCAAAAAGAAGCGGAAGGAATTCTTTCTTTCTTTCTTTCTTTCTTTCTTTCTTTCTTTCTTTCTTTCTTTCTTTCTTTCTTTCTTTCTTTCTTTCTT
>JAOTQQ010000001.1:9216530-9250785 GCA_026546715.1 Gallinago undulata | reverse complement strand
TTTCTTTCTTTCTTTCTTTCTTTCTTTCTTTCTTTCTTTCTTTCTTTCTTTCTTTCTTTCTTTCTTTCTTTCTCTCTGACACCTGTCTCTGCTAACGAACCTGGATAATCAGCCAGCCCGTGCAGAGCACCTCTTCTGCAGGAGTTGAAAATGCTTTACCAGCTGGATGCAGGACCAGAGCTGGGACACGCTGGCAGAATTCCCACTTACTTCAATGGGACCAAGATTGATCCTACATGAGACGTTATCAAATGCAGCCACCTGTGGGGAGGGAGTAGGGGGGACACAGCAGCTGTTTAGTAGTGCGTGGTAACACAGAAACAAGAGTTCAGGCTCAGAAATGAAGAATACCATATCCAATTGCAGCTGCAGGTGGAATTTAGGTGAGCAGAATGCTATTGCCGCAGTCGGGATTTGGCGTCAGCTTTCAGGCCGGCGGTACCCTGGGACGTTTCCCAGCAAAGGGTCAGAAGCATTGTGGTTTAATGGACACAGCATGGGACTGGGAATCAGGCATCCTTGAGTGCACCAGTGAGAATGTCCTTGGAAATAACATGCTGGCCGTCTGTTAACAAAATAGCCTTTTTAGCCTTTAATAAATTCCCTGAAAGACAGGGGGCTGGGCGGAAGGCTAGAAGAGGAGGTGGACGAGTGAGCCTAGTCATTTTTCTGCCTAAAGATTTTAAATATTTTGTTGTAAAAAATTCTCTCTCCACACAACTGTGGAAAGAGGCAACAATACCTGATTTAAAAAATGAACAGCTCTTCCTTCTCCCCAGTTATCCCCTTCCTGAAAACACTGGGAAGGGCAGGAGACAGTCACACTCTTTTAGAGCTGAAGGTTCTCCTGAGGCAGCCCAAGATGGATGGGCAATTAATTCGGCTTGAGGGTAACTGTAAAACACAATGTCAGTGCAGTCTTTAAGGACAATGGTAGTTGCTAATCACCTAGGAATGCACGCATTAAAAAGCTATTATTGAATTTAAATTAATACACGCAGAGCTGCCTGTTGTGTATTGCTTTGCATGTATTAATCTAAATCACTGTGAGGTCCATCGTTTGTAGACTCACTCTGTTGGTCTTGCACATCCCCAGTGGAGGGGTGAATGTCAGACAACCCTCACCCACATAAGACTTCCGAAGTAAGACACTTCAGATTATTGAACTTTGCCATATCCTTGCCATTTCCATGACAAGCTGCAGACTTTATTTCTCTGAAATCTCATATTTTACTCTGTAGTTTGACAAGGGTTTAAAAAAGAAGCAAACCCTCAAATTTGCTGTTTATTATAGTACGAATGAAATACACATTTGTTTCAGTTACCTTTGCATATAAGGTTGAAATACTTAGTAAAACAGCAGGCATGGCAAACACATAGCTTATTTAAGCAATACTTCAGTTATCATATCAATTCAATGAGCTGCATCATTTACAAATAGACACTCCTATCAAAATGTTTCAGTCTTATTACTCTATAAACAGCTATACTACAGAGTGAAAATCAGCCTTACCCACATAGTCAACCTACTCCCTCATGCCTTACAAATTAAAACAGAAGATACATGGCATACAATTCCTGTGCTGGGCTTCTGAAGGAGTGACGAATTTCACATTAGGAAAAAATATAATCTTTAGTCAAATGTGAGGTATTAATCATAATCCTTGCAGTCAGTCCATTCAGTGTGACTTTTCATTTTGCAATTTGGAATTTGCAGATGATATGTTTTTATAGTATCATCCTCTCTTCCCAGCCAATATACATCCTGGGATAGTCACTGAGGGAGAAGGGAATAGAGTTGCATGCATTATCAAAACTGAAAAAATTCTGTAAATATTGGAGAGAATCTTTTCCTTTTTTTGTTTGTATATTCATCAATTCATATGCTTTGCATTCAGATTTTACAGCTGACATGTTCATGGGCAGCATTAAAATGTGATTATTCCAATTAATTTCTGAAGAAAAAGTAATTGAAGGAAGTCACATAAAGTCTCCAAAAGCAGTCGTGAACAACCTCTGCTGCTGCTTTTTCTTTGTCTTTTTTGAAAACATGTGGAACTATAAAATATTTTCCACTTCCACTTAAAACTTTCTCATTTTTTCAGATGTTTCTGTAAAGAGAGACTTGAAAGGGCAGGTTTTAAAATAATTGTCTGAAAAAAATAATTATTGGTGAAAATATTTTAATAAACATATTTTAAAATAAAAATGACTTTTCTTTTTAAGTAAAGCATTTTAAAATATGAAAATAAATTTAGAAAGTGGAAATCTGTGAAATTTTGTTCATGAATTTTTATTTTGATATTTCCGGCAAGTGTAGATATCAGGCCTAATAACAGATTAGATATTCTGGATATGTTTATATTGCTAATATTTCAGAAATTAAAAATATATATATCTGCTGTAAATCTACACTCAAGTTCAGCCTGGGCCAGAAAAATGACACAATGGTCTTTATACATCTCAGCATAGTAATTCAACCCATAGGACTTTGCCCCCTGCGAATGTATTATATTGCCTCCATACCAAAATATCTGCCTGAGCCTTCTGTTCCTCTTACTGCTTTGTCATCTGTTGCAACACCAGAAAGCATCTGGCTTTGGCCATGGTTCCTTTCAGTAGGAGAAGTAACATGAAAAACTGAGTAGAACACAAAAAAATAACCCAACCAACCAAAGACACATACACACAGAATAAACAAACAAAAAGCCCACCCCAACACATCAAACAAAACCAAAACAACAAAACAATGCCCCCCTAAAAACCAAACCAATACAAAAAAGCCCTACTCCACTCCTCCCCTTACCCCCCAAGAAAACCCCAAACCAGCCAAAACACTTATATACCGTAAGAGGAAGGGAGCAGAATATGAAACACCACCAAAATTGAGATGTGTCTGGGCTCTTTAGAAATATCACAGCCATCTATGGCTGGACAGATTATTTCCTTGGCTTGTACTGTTTGAAACTATTAACCAGCAGACTATATCAATCAAAAAAATCACCTGGAAATGTTCTTCTGTTTTTTACATCACATGGAAAATCTTATACTTTAAAGCTCAAAAGACTTTGATTTTTAAATTGGAGAATTATACACAGCAACTGCATCAGCAAAAGGAGAAAAGAGAGCTCTAAGCAACAGTCTCAAAAATTTCCTTTGTAAATGAAAACCCCATCTGGTCTCCAATCGACCTCACAGTGTTTGGTTTGCATCTGCAACTGAGTGCAGAAGCTAACACTTAGGAAATTCATCATCTGAAGGCAGACTGTGATACTATGGCTTTGTAGGGATGTTTATATGTCAAGGAAACATCAGATCTCGAAGTATTCCTCCATATAAAAGTGGGGTTACCTGACAGACCAGAGAGTTTCAAAAGCAGGAGGCAATGGGCTTAACTGATGGGGAAAAAAACATCAAAACCAAGTAAGTAAAACCCCAGTCTTGCTACAGCTCTCAGACCAGGTGTTTCAGCCACACATTGGCAAGTGATAAACTCAAGATTACAATTAGTTATGTATCCTTACCTGACAAAAAAACAAACAAACAAACAAACAAAAAAAACAAAACAAAACAAAAAAACCCCAACAAGTACTGGTGTTTCTAACACATTTTAGGATAACTACTATTTTGATATATTGAAATAAAATCTTACAAACCTGCCCCGTAGAATTTATAATTGCACTATCTTCCCATGTCTCTTTTTTTTTTGTTTGTTTGTTGTGTGTTTTTTTCTTGTTTGTTTGTTTGGGTTTTTTTTTGTTACTGTAATGAATTTATTTTAAAAATCTTAAAAGCTGGATTACAAAAGGAAAGACTGTCACACTTCAGCTATAGACAGAAGCCTAGTTCAGGGTAATATTAACAACACTATGGTAAAATGTTACAAAGGAGACCACTTAAAAGTTTATAAAATGTAACAGAATGTATTAGAGAGACACGTGGGCTTAATTTTCCATTCATGCAGATGTAATTCCTTAGATTTCCACATCTCCTCTAAAACTGTGTGCGAGAAGAACCAGGCCAATATACTCTACAGAACAGCACATAGCTTTGGGTGTGTGACTGCCAGACTATAAATAGATTATAGTCTATTTAAGCTGCGATTCAGTTCCAGAACTAATTGCTGCTGTCACTGGAAGCTGAGCTGAACCTTGACTCTTGAAATCACATTTGCCTTTTACAAATTAACCTCTATCAGAAAATGAACAGAAAATAAGATATTTGTATATGCACTCTGGTAGACATATGCTCATATGGCAGAACACTACCAAACTCAATTTCCATTAGTCGCTATTAAATATTGTGACATTAGTATGAGACTTGAGTTCCTTATATGAATAATGAGTAATAATAACAAATAATTATTAATTATCTGAAATTCTAAATGCAGATCAATACCCATAATGGTTAGATTAAAGGATTCATAGCATTTGAAGTGCAAGAATCTTCTGATTTCAAAAGCACATGTACCAGAGGAAATCTGTTGCATTTAACCTAATTACTTCACTATGATTCATATAAGAATCAAGTCAAAAATCTACGTATGAATTGGAAAGTGTTTGAGTTCTTAGATACCTTGAGCAATGTAAGTATAACTGCTTGGAGAGAAAAGTATTTGCTTATGGCATGAACCTGTTGTTAGAACAGTTTCCAGTAATGGAACTAGTTTATCACAATAAGTGTTAATACTTTATTCTTTTTTCTGCTAATCCCATTTTCTGTTTTATTTTAACTGACTGCAAGATCCCTCCAAAGTTTAGGACCCTGCTGGGCTTTAAAGCTAATGTCGGTTTTCAGCGGTTTTTTTGTAACTGCAGCTCACGTTGTGCTGGTTATTCAAAGAATCTGTTTGAAATCACTTCAGTTCAGTCCAACACTGTCTTTTTGCTGAAGCAGAATCAATGGAAAGGTTTTGTTGAAGGAAAAGATAATTTATTAATAATTGGACTCCTGGTTCAATGCATATGTAAATAAATATTTATGTTCTATCATACGCGCTAAGGGATCTGTTTAAAAACTACAGTTATTAAGGTGAAGGCAACTTTTTTCCACTCTGGACCAAAACTTCATTTTTATTGAGCTCTTGAAGGAGGCAAGGCTCAGTTTCATTTTAATTATGAGCCTGTTGTGGCTCATAGTACAGTTCACAGTAGTCCAACTGACCCCCAAATCATTGGTTTGAAATTTAAGCAGACTTAGAGTTGAACCTTTAAATTATACAGAAGATTAAATTTTTTGAAAAGAGGGAGATCCTCTCCTGTTACAGTTTCTGGGCTAGCTCATCCTCTGAATCCCTCTCTGGGATTGCAGTTGTGGAAAAACCCATTGTTCCTCCTGCTCCTACTCTTGGGTTTGCATTGCTGAGTCCTGCCTAACAAAATCCTGTCTTATCTTCTGTAGTGAGCCCTGATCTGTTCCTCTCACTGCCTGGTCTCCAAGGTCCTCTGGCCTCCTTGCATGTGTGATACCTGCTGTGCACAAGGAGCTGGGCCAGCCCTGCCAGTCATGGTGTACATCTCGCCCAGCGTATTAAAACACAGACTTTTATCTATGCAACATTATTAAATACAATCCCTGGGGTGGCATGAACCCAGTATATTTGGAGGATATTGAATTTATTTCCCATGATGGAAGAAGCCTTATATCTCACTTGGGGTTTTACGCTACCACTGTACCCCAGACTGATGAGGTAATTTCTTTGAGAAGAATCTCATTGCAACAGTATTTGAAATAAAAGAAATGAAAGTTGTTTTTAAGAGTAATAACATTTTAATTCAACCATTTAAATCTAATGCTCCCAGCACTGAGACCCTCAGTCATCCCAGACTTCTCCTAAAGTCGTGGGGGAGTTTCATTTGTAGAATACATACCTCCAATCATATCTAAACATAAATCAGACTATTTAGTTTTCATGGAGGAGAAAAAAATATAGAAGAAGGAATTGATCTGGTTATTTATGATGTTGGCAAAATTGTGATGAGAGCTGTCTGAAACGCAGTAATTGAAGTACTGTGTCACCACCAGGGAGAAGAGTAGGCCCTTTGTCAGTGCATGCAAATGCAGACCACCTGTTACTCCATAGCTTTGGTGTGGTTCCACTCATTTACTTAATGTCCAAGTCAGGGAAATGGGACTTTGTGGACTGATAAAAATCTAATAAAGAATAATTGTGCAGGTTCTGTATGGTGACAGCATAACCTTCCAGCCAAGAATATTGAGTATCCACATCTTAGGGTGCTTTATATGTAGTATTTTATAACCCCTCATACCTCCTTTAAGTAGTCTTAATTGGCCTTAAAATCAAGGTACCCAAAATGACAAGCCTCTTGTGAAATGCCTGACCTATGTTATTTTGCAGCAAAAATGCCAAAAAAAAAGTTCTCTGTGTGTTCTCAAAGTACTGTTTGACTGGTTAACATCTTCAGCGTTAGTCTCTCTGCTGATTAAAGGTCTTGTGCTGAGAAATTCCCTCCTCCCCAAAGACATATTTTATAATATTTAGCACTCAGTGCTTTACACTATCAAAGCATTGTACGCATGCTATCTAATATCTCCTAATTAACTCATACATCTCCTATTAAAAAAGCATCTAAAATTAATGACATATGGTATCGCTGGCTTTTATACAACACATGCAAACTCAGCTTTTGGTTTTTACAAGAAACGTGGGTAAGCTGAGATTCCTTTCTGAAATCTGACAAACACTTTGCCATATCTGACTTTCAACAGAGAGGAAATGAACAACAATGCAAATTGGATCCACATAATTATCGATCAGGGACTGAATGCGCACACAAACACCAGCATGGGCGAGGGCAAATCTACAACTTTCAGAGCCAACGTTTTCAGTTCCTTAATGAGGTGCACATCAATTACATGGGTTTCCCACAGACTTTGCTCTCAAGATTTGTAGAATGCATGAGAAACAAGTAAAGTCTGTCGTTTTGGTGTCCATCAAAGCTCTCTTCCATGTGAGGAAGTGGCTAATTTGTCATTTCACACTCAAAAAGGCGTGAAAGGCAAAACGGAGGGAGGTTAGATGGAAAAGTGAAAAGGGGGGTTTCTCTCTCTCTCATGAGAAGAGACAGTAGGCTTGATTTGGAGCTTGTGTTTGTTGCTGCATATCAGAAATAAATTCAATAAAATCACATTAATGTAAAATAGACAAGAATGAGGCAAATATTTCTTGCTTATATGGAAAAATTTACACTATTAAAACCAAAATATGAACCAAGGAACAACAAACACTTTACAAATGAAATTATGGTATATAGCAATTTTCTAACTTACAAGTTTTATTTACACATGGACATCTTTTGATTTATTTAATTATAATAAAAGTATTAATTCCAACAATGCAAATTTTCAACTTAAAAATACATAAGACCTTTGGGAGAAAATCCCAAAGAATACGCACATCTGAGGAATGTCAGGTCTGTGTCAAGAGCACTGGTCTCAGCCACTAACTATTTTCCCTCATCGTCTTTCATTTAGCTTTGTTGTTGTCTTTTATTTTTCTTTTCCTCTGCATAAAACAAAGCTAGCAAAGGGCCAGAGAAACAGTCAGAATCAAACCTTTGGAGAGATGAGAGGTGCAGGCAGGAATCCCATTATTTGTTAATAGGATTTGTGCACGTACCTCCCACAGACCACTTAGGAAATTTACTCAGAAGCATCTCAGAGAGTTTCAATTAGAGTCAACATTTCATTTCAGCAGATGGACTGCAAACTGGTGGCTATTCAAACTCTAATGAGTAACGCTTGATAATTCCCCTCTCTTGAACTATGATTATGCTTTCTCTGTTTTTTTCATGGGGAGAATGAATGCTGTTTCTAAGCCAATACTTAATTTGCTTTATTGCTGAGCCTCTCTGTGCTAGCAAACCCCACCCATGTGCCTGTATACAAACCCAATGGGCAAATTAGTGGGTATTTTTGCAGATTTGTCACACATTTCTACCATGGTTTTTATTCAGAAAGATGCCAAAGAACTAGAAATACATCTTCCCTCCCCTGAAATGTAGCCACCTCTGGGGTGGAATATGGCAGCAAATATTAACTTGGGAACATGGACACTAAATCCTATGTGAAAATTATGCAGGAAGCACAGAACACAGCTCATGTAGCCTCAGGCTACCCAGAAATTAGCTAAAAGTGTACATCTTTTCTTTTTAATGAATGCATTTGAAATTATTGCCTGGTGTGTGGTACTCCAATAAGGAACATCTCATTTGGTATCAAATCCCATTGTACAGTTTCATACAGACTAATAGTGATGGTGAGTTATCTGATTTCAATAAGAAGCAGTACTAATTCATAGGCAAGATGCACAAAACCAGAACACAGTATTTATCTTTCATGGAAAATGTCCTTTCTTTAAACAGCATTTACAAACTACGTAGAAGGTGGCCTGGCTGGCTCATGGTGCCTTCGGTTTCTCTTTTTTTTCATCTCCTGCACATGCTTCCATTTGGCACCACCTTTGTTCCGCTGCCGCCGTTTCTCCCGGTGCCACATCTGTTCACAGTACTCATCCAGGCTAAAGCTGGGGCTGCTGACGAGCTGAATGTAGTCCTTGTACCTCAGCCGAGACTCTGTCAGCAAATCCCTCACCCGGCCCTCCTCATCTTCAGTTTTCTGAGTACTTTCCATTTGCCCGTTCTCAATGACATTCAAATTCAGCTTCACGATGGTATGGACAAAGGTGTGCTCCTGGGCTTTGCAGAAGTAGGCTCCTGCATCCTTTCTTTGCAGGCTGCGGATCAGCAGCCCATGCTCTGTTTTGATGATCCTTTCGTCAGCCTTCAGCTGTTGGGTCAGACAAAGAAGAATGATACACGTGAGTTTCATCAGCAAAAACAGAACATGTGTCAGTGTTATACTGGGTGCAGAAAAGGCTCAGCTGGCACATGTCATGCCCCATCCCTTGGGTGACAGCACATGATGGGGCACGTGCACCTCAGACACATACCAGGAGATCCTTTAAGTGTTTTGAGTTCTGCTCCTGACTATGGCATCTGTATCACTGACATTTCAGTAGTAAAACGTATATGCTGTACAGCTGAAAGGATAGACAGTAACATACATCCCACCAAATATTTTCCAAGGAAAGGTTAAATAAGTTAAATACTGTGATTTTGATCTTCAACTGGGTTTTACAAAAGTAAGGCTTTAACTCATTGAGTAGTGATTAAAAACACACAGTGAGGTTACCTGAATGCAACCCAATAGAATTCTTTTACTGTTAAGACCTCTGACGAAGAAATTAGAGGATTTTTTTTTTTTTAAAAAAAAAAACCAAACCCAAAACCCCCAAAAAAGAAGCAAAGAAAAGAATGAGATTGCAAGTGAGACTTGAAGTCTGTCAGTGTGGAACTGTGGTTTCATTTATGAATGGAAATACTTCAAAAAATACAGCACATTCTCACATGTTAAATATAAGGTGCACCTTAGAGTAATAACCCTGTCAGGTGAGTTACATATCTGGTGATCTGAAAATTATTTCCAAAACAACCTAAGTCTAAAAAGAAGCATTACCCCCTTCCCAGAAAAAAAGCCCAATAGAATGGGGCACTGGGCACCTAAGTATTTTTGCAGCTGTGGAACAGCGAAGGTAAGTGTTTTGCCAAAGACCATATAAAGATTAGTAGCAGAGGTGGAAGTAGAAAGCAGAGCCCTAACTCCCAGTGTCCAACACCAGCATTTCCTTTGAAAATGATCCTGGTCTAGTCCAAAGTTGTCACCTCCCAGGCATGCTATGTTCTGCTGCCACACAGAGGCTGCAGCAGACAATGGCACCAAAGGCCCTTCATGCTCAGCCTGCAGCAAAGCCAGGGCCTTACTCACAGCCTCAGCGCTGCTGGTGGCATGGTTATAATGTAGAAAAACTTCAGCACAAGGCTGAATAGTAGGTTTAAAAAGTGGGGACTGGGGGCAGAGAGAACCAACACAGAATCTGGAAAATTTCCCGGAGTGCACATCTGACCCTCCAGCAAACTTCAGAGGATGAAGATCAGGGAGGCATAAAGATGCGTAAATTAGATTTATTCACAGTGGGTAAGCTACACACTGTTTCTTGATGTAAAAAATCTGCACATGATTCCCTCTTCTACTCCATGGGAAAATATGTATACATACATATGATTCTCCATCTGTTATGATTCTAACTCACTAGTACTTTATCATAATAGGGTATCTTGGAGGAAAGAGGTGGATGAGATGACCTCCCAGGGCTTTTAGCTTTACTTTTTTCTAATTTTCTACATTAATGGCTTTGGAAGGGTTAAATAATTTGAGAGACCATTTTGAGTACACCAGAAAAAGCAATACAGATACATACAGTACATGCAGAATGAGAGAGAGAGAGAGAGAGAGAGACTTTGGCTGGCTACTCTATCAGCTGTAACCACCTTCAGTAACATACTGATTAGGTAGGTAGGTAAGTAGGTATGTAGGTAGATGGACAGATAGATATACAGATGGGTGGATATTGGCCTGCATACTACTATTGATATGACTGCAGCAGAGACAAGAAGTCATCTGCTACAAAAGCCTGGTCAGAATGTGGCTTTGGCTGCCTGGTTCTGTGGCCAAGTATTTTTTGGCTCCTGCCACCAGTTGACAGTGTTGGGTCAATCCTGAGCTTTAGTCTCCTTGTTTGTAAACTGTATATAAGCATGCCTACTTGGCACCAGCAGTGTGAAATCACACTAATTTCAGGAAATTCCTGGAAAATTGATTGTCCCGACAACAGGTGTTACATGAGCGCAAGCTACTTTTGGTTTACTGCATGGAGTTTAAATCAGAGAAATTATGGTCAAGCCACAAGCACATACACAGAAGATAACAGGGAGACAGACTAGAAAAGATACTTTTCCACCTCCAGAACCTACAGTATAGGGCAGTAGTCCTCAATTTTATCAGCTAGTGACACTTCATTCCAAGTAAATGTACCTTTCTTACAGAGAGAACAGGAGCATAAAATGCATAAATGAATACACAAGTAAGTAGCTGTAGGCAGAAATATGTCTAGGGCAGGTGTTTCCTTGTGGTGCTGTGTCCACAGAGAGAAAGAAGAAGGAGCAGGGGCCAGGTGGAAGTGCTTAGAGGCTTGGCTGTTGCAAAATAACAGGGAAACCCCTCTTTCTTCTGCCCAGGCTTCATGTCAACATGGAGACCCAAGATTGAGAAATTTAGGGAAAGGGGTGGGAAAAAGCATCTAATTTCCAGACATTTGGGTTTCAAAGACCAAGTTCCCACATTGTCTAAGTGAAAACAGAACGGATCTCTTTGAGCTCATGGTTTGATGCAATTGCAGCAGTAGCATCTGCCTATCGGTGGCTCTGCCAGTATTGTAGTCTAGAGCGTCTTGACAGCTGTGTACCTCCTACACTTGGAAGATCTCCAGCTGGCTGTTTCAGCTGGCTGGGCGCCAGTCCAAAGAGTGCTCACTACTGCTTTGCCTATTTTCAGTGAAAGGAAGGCAGAATAATGGCAGATCTAGACTTGAAAATGTCGCTGGACCCCCAAGTCCAGCACCCTGCTACTCATAACTATTTACCATTTCTGTGGCAGCCATCACTTTCTGGTCGTAAATGTGTTAACTGGTGGATTTGCCATCCCATCTGCCTTGGGATACTGCAGAGAAAGCTAACAGAGTGTAATTTGGTTGTGTCCCTTAATCCCAGCCCATCACGACCCCTATTTTTAATGAAGCAGCGTTCTTACAGAATGTCCTGTGTTAACCTTGGATATTGATTTACGGTGATTGTCATCTCTTCCTCCTCTGTGCCTTCATTGTTCATTCCTTTCTTATCCTCTGGCAGGTTGAAATTATGGTTCTGATTTCACACATATTGAGCAACACTTCATTACTGTTTTCCCTCCTCCCTTCTCTTTTTGCTATCCTGTTTATGTTGTTTTACCCGTAGGTTCAGAACTCTTCCTGTCTTTTCTCTCTACTTTTTCCCCCACAGGACTCTGGAGTTTCATAAACACCTGGCATTTCATTACTTGGTAGTAGATCTTTAACCTTTCGCTTGAATGCTTAATGTGCTCCTTGATTCCTGACCTATAGATGTAAAACATGTTTTATTAAATTGTGAGGAGGGTGAAAAGTCTAGTTAGATAAAAGATGTCATTTTGCTTTGGTCAACTATGGATTCATTGCTCCCCCTTCCCCCCTGCCATGTCATAATCAACAACTCTCCTAAAATATTAGTAAATATGATTTAACAATTCAGAAGCACAAAGGCTTTAATTCATAAAAACTTGCTGACATGTGCTTAAATTTGAGCATACAATAAAAATTAAACATGAGAGACATTGTTTTGTTCAATAGGGAACCAATTACAAACCACAAAAATGAAGTAATTGATTACCATTAACTGTCTTTTCTTAGTGCAGTGAGATCAGATTCTTGACATTATTTTATCAACAAAATTTATCAAACTGTATTTTTCATCCTGCACGATAAATACATAAGCATGTCTAAAATTACATTACCTGAAGTATGGCACATGCCATAAATACCGACAATATTTGACAAAGGGAAAAGACCTCTATGCAAATCAAAGACTTGATTTTTACAACCTGAATTTAACAATGGAGGAAAAATAGGCATTACCAATAATGATTGCAAATCTTTAAACAATCAGTAAGTTGGAAAACAACCAAGGATTTGAAAGTGCTGTGGCACCAGGTTAGGTCAATGCCTTTTGTCCTTTGCTAATGATGTGTTTAGATAGCTCCCTCTTTACAAATAATTCACATGTCAATTCTTTCACAGTTAAAACACTGCACCTGTCTGGGAGAAGAAAGTGGCTTCAAAGCCTGCCTTCCCTCATTAATCAACATGTGAAAAAATGTTAGAGGTAAAGCTGGAATAATCATGGGTTAGTTGCAACCCCTGAACAAATTGAAAGAGGGAGAAAGGAAAATGAGGAACATTTGCAGAGCATTCACATTTGTCTTTGTTTTTCTATTGTTTCCTTCTTCATCCTCATCATTTAGCTGGAAATAAAGATCACTCTGGGTTTTTTTGGCATTATTGCTACACATGACTTTAGTTCTCTTGTACTGGGAAAATAATCATTTAACTTCAACACAGCTGTAGAGTTAATATGTCTCTTTTTTTTTTTCTCCTTTTTTTTAACATGTTTTCTTATTTATCAAGGCTCCATAGAAAAAACATGAAGAACGTGTTGCTGGTATAATGTCATTATGGAAACGCATGATTCCTATTATTTTCAAGGTGAAGCTAACTTCTCATTCTGAGACTAAATTTTAAAATCCTACCCCCCAGTATATCAAAATCAAAGCAGAAATGTTACGTGCTATATTTCAGTTCAGCATTACTTCTTTTTTTTCCCCAGGAAACTGTCAAAAATATTAGTCTTACTTAAGAATCTCAAGGTACTGGGGGTGGGGGGAAAGCCAATGAGTCATATAACAAAATAAAAGAGTGAAAGCATGACAGCTATAAGCAGTTCCTAGGCTGCAGAATGAATCTCTTCTTATTTTTGCCACCTTCTTTATCTCTTTCTCATTGACCTAAGGATTCAAATACTGAACTACACTCCTCTAACAGAAGGTACTATGGAAACTCAGTCCTTGGTGTGTGTCCTCTTCCTTACTCAGCTCTCATCCAGTCTTAGATTTCATAACAGGCACTTAATCTGTGACCTTTTTTCACAAGATGCTGCTGCTGACCAGATGTTTATAACAAAGAAAATTGCCATCATGATGTAAAAATCTACAGATGCAAAAAAATATGGAAATTGATGTCTTGGATAAACTGAAAAATGTCTTCCCAGTCTGGTTAAAATGTGGAATGAAAACAACATCTCTCTGCTCTAATAGGGGAGTTAAGTGACAATCTTGTGAATGACAAGGTGTTCTATCTGAGAGCGGGTCAAACTCTTGCACCTACCAAACCATCAGATGGTCATTTAGCTGGGTCTGTCAGAAAAACCCAGCCCATGGCTGTGAGACAGGAGTATAGAAAGGGTGAGAATTGCTGAAGCAGAAACTGGAACGTCCCCCTGCCTTTTGGTGGATTTATTTTCACTCCCAGTATGAATAGAGGCATAAGGAGAGAGCTAAAAGCACTATGTACTTATTCTGTCACTTCAGACCATATGGTTTGTTCTGTCCCCTGCACCTTGCAGGAGGTGACAGCTTGGCAGACCTGGAGCCACAGGAGATTCAGGGTGAAGTGCAGCCTAAAGGAGGGGGAGGCTAATACTTTTCAGAGCTGTGGGATACTAAAACTAATGGCCTTATAGGGAGCCATGCATTCACTTTTTGCAGTCCTGACACCTATTATATACATAACATAACACATAGAATTTTTTTTGAGAAATAAATAAATATCTGCTTTAAGCTTGAGAAAACTTCAGCAGTTTAAGACATTATGAACAGATGACATCTCCACCTTTTTTTTTTTTTTTTTTTTTTTTTTTTTTTATGAACTCCAGCCACCAAAACGCTCTGCCTCATCTCAATGAATAACCCTGCATGCACAGGAACAAACATGATCAATTGCGTGAGCACCACTAAACACAAAAGCACTAGATATTTGACTCCTGACCTTATAATGGCCCCAAGCTACAGGGAAATGTACTCCCACTGGCAGCAAAATGACCTGGTGACAGCTCCTGTACCACAGGAGATCCTGTCCCTCCCCACAGGTTGCTCTGCCTGGAAGTCACATTCTGAACTGTGACCCTAAGGGTGAAATGTCGGGGACATCCTGCTGGGCCAAACACTTCCCATCTAGTCTGGATTTTGCCCTTTTCCTTCCCTCAGGAAGCTGTAGTGCGTGTCCGGGACACTGCATAACCATCTATTTGTGAAGTCGGGTTTAAAGACTTGCTGAGCCATTACAGTTCCAGCCCTGGAACTAAAAGTCCGTAACCTAAGTTCCAGGTGCATGGAGTCATTTGCAAAGCATGGTATCGTCATCACAATAAGTTACACCACTAAGGCATGCACTAAAATAATGTACAGTGTTATTTGAGAAATCTGCTGCAGGAAGGGAGAGAGAGAGCAGAAAACGTAATTGTAATGGGAAAAGTTATGGTAAGGCATGGGCTGAACGAAGATCAAGCTATACATTAAACACGACCACACTGTTTCTGTCACATATGGTATTTTTGTCAAATTGAAATACTTTGAAAAGAAAGTCAATTACTCTGCTGATCTTTGGATTTTCTAGGAAGGCCTCCAATTAGGCTCCAATACCGATGGTAAATCAAATTAGAAAACCTGAAAATCTCAATTTCTGGATGCCCAGATTAACAAGGGATTACCATTTTAACCTGAAAATACCCTTATTTTATCTAATAGAAGAAGTGATTGTTCAGCATCTCTACAGACCCAGTCATTTATTTAGGCAGCCACAGATAAAATTAGGAATCTAACTTTAGATACATGTATTTGAAAACATGACATTTGTAGATTAATATCTATCTTTATCCTTAAAAATAACCAATAAATCCTTTTTCCTTCCTTCTAAAATTTATATCTCCCAGTATGATGATTTCAGGTGTGCAAGTTGAATTTCCTCAGAAGGAATTTAAATTCTTAAGACCCTAGAAGTAATCTGGATCAAAATACTAGAAATTTGGTTATTCTAAGAGTTTTGTGGCAGGAATCAAACAAAATTAATAGCTATATACTGCCTTGAAGTGATGTGATACTGTAATCCTCAATATGTGCATACATGTTTATATAGACTGTTATCTTCAAAGACTGCAAAAAATATACAAAAATAAACTAACATAACCACCCCAAGGAACTTCGGAACATGTGCTCCAACTTCTAATTTATTAAAGCTAAATCACAGAAACTCTGCTGTGGCTTTAGGGACAATATGTGGTCAGAATCTATTTGCCTACTGTTAGCATTCATAATGTCGAAAATCTGTCTGCAGATTTCTCCTTCAAATTTTCTTCTAAATTTGCCTCAAAGGTTAATCTAGCCTTTTAGCAAAGCTTTACTTTTCTCATACAAACAGATGTCAGATGGTTTACACAGAGCCAGTCCTGTAAACATTGTTGCTAGTGGAGGGCTGCGAATGTGCAAAGATGTATGCTGCGTGCCTGCTGGAGCTTCAAATGCCATCACACATATGCTCGCATCCCCTTTCCCTCAACGTGCACATCCTTGGCATGTTGGGCTGTCCTGCAGTATGGGACATCACCAGTTACCCGGATAACTGGCATTTGGCCCAGAACAACCAGCAGGGGCCAGGTCCCTGCCCACAATGAACCTTTTGGAAATACAAAGCACAGCAAAAAAATTAGATAGGCTTAATTTAGGCTGTGCTGTGTAGGTTAGCCTGCTCTAATTTTGTTCGAAAGTTGGTTTGACCTGCAGTTTGTTCTACAATCAAATAAGAAAGATAGGTAGAGCTTGGCTTCCCGACATTCAGATGCCTATCGGAACCTGTGTTTTATAAGAAAATCAACTGATTTTTTTTTTCCCTAAATTGACACACATAAACTCAAAAGCAGACCTTCAAAAGTGGCTTTCAAATGTTGAAAGTATGACTTACGATACAGAAATACTACATTCTTCATAAGGAGCTGGCTGATTTATGCAAAGTTTGCAGCTCTTTTTGAGACACTCAGGCACATGTTCTAGATACAACACACTGTTTTAAAAATGATTGAGTCTCCTTAAAACTTGACATAACTTTCTGTTCAGGAAAAAGAAAAAAAACAACAAAAGACACCAAAAAAATACCCACCCCAAAAAACCCTGCTAACTATCTGATTAAATTTACTTAAAATGAGTCTTAAACAGATGGTTAAAATTAAGAAAATACTTGTTTCCCTGATCAAATATTTAAGTACATTTACAAACTGATGCCTTAGGGAAGTAGAGCGTAGAGTCTTCTGTACAAAACAGTTAAAGGTAAATCAATTAAAGCACAAACAATGAATGCCCATAGGTCTTTAAAGGCTGATACACTTCTAGCTGAGTTTTCACTTCAACCACCTGTGGCTGAGAGCATGCTTGGCCAGCTGATCAGAAGATCACATTTTTTTTTCCAAAAAGTTATAATGGAGGTTAGAGGTGGTATTTCAAACCAGTAATCTTTCTTTTGGTGTTTAGTGCATGTTGTGGGAAGCACTGTGTCTACAAATTAATGAAGTTTTAACTCTCAGCAGAAGAAAGAATGTTTGCCAATCCAAAGCATGAGTAAGAGAAGGGGAGTCAATGAAAAGTACTGCAGTGTCTTAGTCAATATACAGCCTTGAGGGTTTTTTTTGTCTTATCTAGTGGAAAATCAGAAGTGCCTTGTATCCCCTTACTCTGGCTTTCTGGGTCAAGGCATAACTGGGGTTGCAACTTTGGGACTACTGCCATGAGTCACATCTCACCCAGAGGTGAAGTTCTCATAGGCACCCTGTACTGCCCTGCATCTCCCCAGACTTTAGAGAGAACCAGCACATTTTCTGCACTCAGAAAATCTCATAGGATGAATTACCATGGAGAATGGAAGACTGGTTGGGTGTTTGATAGTTCCTGCCATTTAAACTGATTTTTGTCTCAGATGAACGTTTAACAGAAAAGTATATCTAACACCTGGGACCAGCTCCCTTGAAAGGGAAGTTCTTTCTCCTTCTTTGTTGCCATGGTTGCCATCACAGCAGGTCTTGGCCTCAGACACAGAATCACTCATGTAAGAGAAAGGCTATGAAAACTCCTGAGGTTTGAAACTTACTTCAACCCAGTCCAAATCAGCACCAGCACATTGACCTTTTGGGGCAAATGATAGGCTTCCTTTGTCACTAGTTCAGAGAGGAATCAGCAGGAAGTTGTGCAGGGGGTATGTGGGGACATGGAGGCTTCTCCAGTACTCCTCCACCAGTGAGGACTCCAAACCTGCCTCCTGCAGGAATTAAGGTCCATCACCAGTCTCGCTGCTTTCTACTCCACATGCAAAGTACAATTCTTTAACCTGATATCTCTGCATCAGCGCAGAGTGCCATTTAAGAAAAATTCTCAATCTACACTAACTAGAAAAAAGCAAATAAAAAAGCTTTTTACTGCACAGACCATTCCTTCTCTGGGGAGAAATGGAGAGAAGCAGCAAGCCATACATGCAATTCTTAGCTACACTGCTTAACATGATAATGGAAGGCTACCAGTCACTAAATGGAGCAGAGATTCTACTAAAAGAAATGAGTTTAATCATACTTTTACCTACAGAAGTACTTGTGTTCATTTCTGGACAAAAGGGCACTTTTTTAGTGAGTACTTTGATTTTTTTTACCACTATTTTAAACCTAATTTCTCTTTTCTTTTTTTTTTTTTTTTTTTTTAGCAGAATGAGCACATAAGTCAAAATAAATATCTGAATCTGCTTATGACACAGTGCAAATGGCTTCTCTCTTCCCCGCTGCATGCCCCAAATGGTGATACCAGAATGCTATGTGATACCTAAGGTGAAGCAAGGAAAAGTAAAACATTGACTAATCCCAATAACTCCTGCCTTTCAATGTTCAGCTGAATTCTCTATGGAGGATACTTGTCTTGATGACTATAACTTACCTCTTCTCGATGTTCTTCTCCAGAGCGCTGAATATACCACCTAATAGAGGCTTGCTGGGACTTAGGAATACATTCCAGAAACGTTGAATTAAATTCAATGCCAAAAATCACCTTTTCATCAGCAGTTTCATGACTAATGCCTGGAAAGCAAACATGGTACAGGAGATTAACCCTGACCTGGTATTTAAAGCAATGGGAAAATAGCCTGATTCAGAACAGATGCTATAAGACCGAGTGAATTATAAAAAAAGCAAAAGGGAACTTAACTTTTAGCTTAAACTATAACTATAAGGATTTAGAGGCGGCTGCTAACTTTCCTTCAGTGCAACTGGTTTTTAAGGAGGTCAATAAAATCTGTATCATGAGCTTGCTCCATTTTAAGGTTGAGGCTTTCACCTTTGAGGAGTTTAAAATCTGACCTGTATTTTTTCCTCCTAAGTAACACAACTACTAAACCTGATGCAAAGCTGCTAAAGGTAGATTGTATGGTCTGGTTTGTTCATCCCTAACACTTTAAAGGAGTCACAGGGCTACGGTAAAGTGAAGTTTACCTTCCTTCAGTACAATTTGAAACGCTCTGTAGTATGTTTTAGACCAAACAGTGAAGGAGCCATGAGCAGATCTAGGGTCCTTTCTTGGCTCCTGTAAACCTGAGCAAGTAGTTTCTAATCTCTACTTCTGCATTTCCTTTTCCAGTCTCTTATCTGTGTCTTATCTGCATTACCCTCAGAGTAAAGCTCTTCCTTATGCTCTGCCAATAATAGAAAGAAAGGTGAAAATAGTGGTGTCTCCTAAATCAAAAGTTAGCTCAATAACAAAATGAATACAATTTTGGGTTGTTTTTTCCATATAATAAGTACCTATATGAGATCTATAGAAATTCAAGCTCTCCACATTAAATGCTTTTCTTTTATTTCACTGTGCCACTGAGATTTCAGTAGAGCCAAACAACTTCATGCAGCCAATGAAGTCTCTGGGAGGGAATCTCACACAGTGGAGCACTGAATTTAAATGGGTTTTGGGGCCATAATGTTATTAATTATTGCAAATGGTATAAATAAGCCAAGAGCCCAGAGTGGCACAGGTCAGCTTCATGGTTTTATGGCACACAGGGGTCATCCCCAGCTGGATAAAATTTCTATTGGTGTTGTTACATCAGGGCAAACGATTAATACTAGTTTCTGTGTTGTCGTATTATATTTGACGAGTAAAGCCAACTCTTCCAGTATCTCTTTATTCTTCCAGGAAAATGTGACATTGTCAGCCTTTCTGATAGGTTTCTATAACCTTGAGCTTTGCACAGTCTCATATACCGCTTTTTGCAGAACCATGGTAAGCAGCAGGTGAGGAAATTCTGGCCGTTTGGGAATGAACAGGAGTTTTGTCATTGACTTTAATGGAAAAGAGATTTTATCCTGACTTTTTAACTATGTCTTCAAGCACACATGTACAGTCAGAGCCCTCTATATTGTGCAACAGACTTAAGTGTTTGATCCTGTGGCAAGCAGCTCTGATTTCTGCAGTGACTCACATCGAGATCTGTGGCAGGCAACCAGCACCACAGTGGCATGAAAAGAACCAGAGATCAATGGAAAGTGGTGGCTCATCCCAAATCAAACGTTCAGCCCAGCAATACAATCAATACTGTTTTGACTGGACTGTTCCTTTTAATAAGTGGCTAGAAGAGCCCCAGACAAACCCACGCTTGGTTTGGAATGCTTTTCATTTAGTTTACGCTGCCGCAGAGATTGCCGCGCAACCACAGGGTTTTATACTGACAGTGCTCACTGTACGAGAAGCGCTGCAGTTGCCAAAGGAGCAAGCCAGACCCTTTGGCATCTGAAAAGAGGGTGTGGGAAAAGGAGGGGGGAGCCGATGGGGAGTGGGGGTAGGGGCTAGTAGGCTCTTGTTAATAAGAGGAGTATTTAAGTAGCTGCGGAGAGGGGAAGGGGCTGGTTTGGCAGCTGGAGCCGGGCTTTGGGACTCGTGTCAAGTGCATGTGGCGGAAGGGGGGAAGACGACATGTTCCCCATTCACCCCTGCGGGTTTCCTCATGGGATTATCTCCCCTGTCTCTGGATGAACGGAGGCCCTGGTAGCTGCTTGTAGGGATGTGTATGATGTTTTTGCGTCACAGGTACATTTTCTGCCCCTGGTTGAGTGCCAGGGAGCATCTCCTGTAAAAGGTGTGAGGGTACCGTCCCATGCTGGCTGCCTCATATTAGCCCCAGCTCCCCAAATTTAACTGCGGGAGGGGTAATGTATATGAAGTGTGGGAAAGGCAACTGTTTTAACAGTGTTATTCTGCCAGGCTCAGCAGGTTTTCGCAGACAGCTGAAGACCCTAACAGTAAACTCTGTTATCAAAGCAACTAAAGAGCAAGAAAGGTGCAAAATACTCACTGTCTTCCACATCCCAGCACTGTGCAACTGGGTCTCCATATTTGACATCTTGCCTCCTGGCTCGCCTATGGGAAGAGCATGCAAACTTGTAACACTTCAGGCATAATTGCTGGAATTCAACAATAAAATACAGAGGAGCTCAGCAGATGTGGACTCGCATTGCTCCCACCCTACTGCTGACAATTACAGTCTTAACTAAAACCAGCCTCACCCTCAAAGAAGCATGTGGCCTAGAGAGATTTGTACAACTGACATCAAGAGAAGGGCCTGTGATTTGGGAAACCACTGGAAGGCGAAAAAGAAAAAGTGAGAGAAAAGAAATCTGCCTAGAATGAAGAGCCTGCAATATAGTGACAGAAAGAGCATCTGAACCTGCTTTAGGACCACGGGGCATGGGTCTTCTAGTGGGGTGGACTGTCTTCGAAATAACTAAAAACATCCTTAATGCTGTATGTCACGGAAAAAATCTGAGGTTCAACAGGTGACAAAATTGAGCTCAGGATCAGCTCAAGATAATACTGAGTAGTAACCCAATCATTAAAATGAAGAGAGAAAAGCATGTGTTTGAGTTTGGTAATAAACAATTGACAAATCTGATTATCTTTCATCTTTACAAACAGAAAAAAAGCTTGAGACAATGGTCTGAGACAATCTGTTACCTTCCACAACTATCTTGCCTGCTAATGTTTGGTGTGCTACTTAAACTCACTGTGACTTAGTGTAATTTCATCATAATTTCAGCATTAAGAAAAAAAAAAATAGCAAACTCTTCCTCTGTGGTTGATTACTATTATCTCCCAAGAGCTACAAAAAAAGTCGCATTTTAATTTTTCAGTAAAAGAATCGGAGACCCAGGGAGGAACTGTTGCTTCCCTCACAGCCACACTGGAGATAACAGAAGTGGGATATCCTATGTGCAGAGCAATGGCTCGTCAGGAGAGTAGGTTCCTGAGGCTGAGCTGTCCACTGGGGTAAAAGGTATAGACATGCTGGAAGCACAGGCTACTACACAGAAGGAAAATATTCCAGTAACTGATCTACTGGAGGATTCCCAAGGCCAGTCACTCATCCCTTGTTTTGAAGCCACAGACTTTTGGCCTTCCCACCAAACTGCACATCTGTTAAAAAGCATGGACCATCAATGTCCGTGTCCCATGTCAGCAAGCCTCACGTGTCACTAACTTTGCAGTGAGCCTGAACACTTACTTTTCTCCTTTCGTTTATGCTTCTCTGAATTTCGTTTGCTTTGGCTTTGAGGGAAAACTCATAAAGTTCTTTGACACCATGACACGATAACCTATGAGTCATTAACTTCAGTGGTTTGTCTAATTGCTCAGGTTCCAGCCCTGCAGCTGCTAAGGTAGCAAGTCTCATTCCAGAGCTTGAGGTTCGACTGCAACCTCTGACTGTCACTGCAAGAACTACTGTCAGGAAGGCTTTGTCCAAAGGGGAATGAAGAGGCTGTGAAGGACCCTGGCTTAATGAGCAAACTCAGAGCTCCAGCTAAATCAGCCCAAAACTCCAAGAGACACAGTCAGCAACTTAGGTACTGCACTGTCAGAGCCTGCAACATGCTCATGCTCTCCCTCCAGTTAGATTCAAACTGCTGTCCTGCTGTCCTACTAGAAAGTTCAGATGAAGCTTCTTTCACTGTGGAAAAAACCATCCCAATGCAGTCAGATCACAGTACTTAAATCTCTGTCTCCCTCTCATGGCCAGACCATGAATACAATTGATGACAGTGACACGCTTTGAGTCAAGTTGTCCAAATTATTTAAATCAGAGAGGAGAAGCTTGTTCTTTGAGATCAGGGAATTAAATGCATTTTATTATTGATCACTCTGGGATACTACGTTAAATTCTGCTTTATAACTATAATGGTGCCCTATGCAAAAGGCAGAAGCTTAAGAGAAGGTATTGCACCTTGGGCAGAGTCAGGCACAACCTGGACCTCCATCTGAGCATCTTGTGCCTTAATGTGCCTTAGCATAAAAATGGAGAGTGAGGGATTTATGAAGTTAGCTGCAGTAGCCGAGTTACTGTCACACACATTTAAACAAAGCTATATTGTCTTCACAGCTCTTTGAGCACAAAATGTGAAACACGGCCCGAGTATGATCAAATTTTAAGGCAAATGACATGCTAAGTAAAAAAGCAACATGTTCTAATTGAGAACTTCTCAAATTTTTGCAAACAGCAAAATCTTTTACAGCATGTTGTTGTGGTTTTTTTTTCTTACCTTTTAGAAGTAGGGGCATATCTAGAACAGGAGTTTCCATCCCAGGCACAATATGGGTCTCTGGCAAGGCAACAATCTGCACAAGCCTTCCCATACGTGTGACATCTGTGCAGAGAGAGCTGAACCAATCCATCCCTGGAACCAATGTACAATTGTTGCTGCAAATCAGGCAAAGCAAATGAATTAGGAATGTTCTCCAAGTAGCCCACTTTAAAAGTTCCCCTCTTCAGTGCCACACTTGTAGACCTTCAACTTTGTCCCAGATTTTACAAAATAGGGTAGAATTCCTACTTCTCCATAAAATGTCTTTCAGGGCTCGGCGTGAACTGGTCAGTCCCCATCAATCTCTGACAACACAGCAGAAAGTAAAGGGGACTGCGGTCCTGGAAAGACACCAGCACTCAACACCTTTACACCTTTAGATTTGCACTGCAATAAAAAGTCAGAAGCAAACCATGGAAAGAATGGTTTAATAACACATTTAAAAACACGTAGCCATGACGTTAAGAATCTGGAAACTAGGGATGACCTTGTGTGAATAAAATCCCAACTTCTGCTTCTGATTCTTAGTTAAGGTGGGGATAATATTACTCTCCTTTCCCCAATGGGCAAGTAGATTGCCTGTTGAGACAAGGGTGGTCCAAGTGCTTGCTGTTGAGCCAGAGCTGGCTCATGCAATGCTTCCAGCTGGCCTGCCACCTTTTTTCAGGGGAGATGGGACCCAGCTGTTCTGTGCGTGCCTGAACCGTAAAATACCTCCTCCCATGTGAGGGAGGCGTGTTGTGCCAGAGATGTTCTGGCCACTTCTGTGGGGCAGGGAAGGATGGCTCTGGTGTCATGCTGCCTCCTGAACATGCACATAGCAATCATAGAACTCGGAACTGCCATAAAACCGTTTCCCATTGGGAGATTCCCAACTGGGACTGGCTCCTGTGACTGCCAGAATCGGACCACCCAGATTAAGACTGCAGTTTTAGAGGAGGGGGACTGGTTTTCAGTCTGTGTGCACACAAATTTTAGTACAGTGAGGCCCTGATCTCTCTTGACTACTAATAAAAATAACAACAATAATAGTAATAATAATTTATTAATAGATTGTAAAGAGGCAGGTGTTTCTAGTGTCCAGAAAATTAATGTGCATTGACTGCATTCACAAATCCCACTACCATATGACTAAAGATTTGTTTCCATGAATAATTACCAGTTTGGGTACACAAATTACTGTTTGTAAGCAAATATGAATTAAGCAGGCAAACAAATTTAAACATATCTCTTTTCCAGATATATTTTAAGAGTCACCCATGGTAAGCTTGGCCAGTAAGTAACAAGCGTCACCTAAAAATAAGCTAAGTGTTCTATGTACCATATACCCCACAGTAATTAAATGAGCTAGTGATTACCTGCTTCTGAGAAATCTCCATGGTCGAGATAAATGAAGGATGCTGAAAAACGAATTAGTAAGGTGCATTAGTTTACACATTCCCTATTCTTAATGAAAAAAAAAAGCTGAACTCAACATCAAAAAGTATTAAATAAAACTACAGATCAATTTGCTTGGTGTAAATAAATGTTAAAAACAAAAATCCAGAAAACACTAAACTCAAACTTCCAAAAATACCTCCCATAAATTTTCTCTGCTGCTTATAAGGCAACTGACTTTAATTCTTAGAGTTTGCAATCTATCCCATCCTGACTGGCAATGAGCCTTCACATCATTTCAAGTTCTTATTAAGCACTAATTGAAAGGCTTAGGCGGCATTTAGGAGATACATAGGTAGATCCTCTGCACCAGGATGTATTTCACTACTATGAGACACAGTGAAATTTTTGCCAGTGACTGATGTAAGAACAGGACAAACTCAGAGTATTATCTGTTGCGTTATAGAAGATGATAAACCTAAGCCCATTGTTTAATGTTAATGCAGTTCAAGGAAATAAGGGACGTTTTTTTCAGCCCTTCATCCCCTTCAATTTTCTTGATTCAAAACCATAGAGGTAACAGTTGTAAATGTTACCAATAAAAATGTGAAGGAATGTCTGCTGAGCAGGAAAAAAAAATAACTTTTTTTTTTGGTTTTAAATATGATATGGTACATTTGCCCTTGACGTTATGGTTTAAGAATGCAGTAAATTGGTGCACATACTGAAACTGCTGATTACTTGGCAGGCCACTGAGTAATCTTGAAATTTTCAAAGTGTTCTTTGTAATTGGTGACCAAGACAGTGGAAGAAGATACACAGATCCTTTAAATCAAATTTTCATCATACATATAGTATCAAAAGGCATATGGAGAAATATAGTCTTTGAAATAATTATTAAAGATCCTTTCCTTACACTTGGAAAACACTGCCTCTAAGTTACAAATTTATTTATTTAATAGGGGCAGAAATTCTGGCTAAGACCTCGTACAGCACATAGGAGACAGGATGTATGAGAAAGTAATCAAAATGCCATAAATGCAGATAAAATTTGATGAAAAAGGTGAAAACTGAAGAACTACACAGAATGAGAAAAAAAAAGCAAACTAAGAATGCAAAGAATGAAGAAGGAACTACTAAATGAAAATCAGTAGAAAAGATCTCAATTGACACAGGTCTCAATTTTCCTACTGTAACGATATGTTGACGTCAGCTCCCTCACCAGGACTGAGGTTAATCAGGAATTGTGCCCGTGCAACAGAAAGGATGTTTGAGCTTTTTTACAAGCTCTATTTAAGAAGAAGTCATTGGTGTTAGCAGGGTTCTGGTTACTTTTCAACACTCAGCCAGAATAACCAAAGCAAAATGCTCAAAAAGGTTGAGTCAGCCTTCACCAATAAAATTAAAACACATTGATAATCAAAACTGTGTTTTATTTTCTTTATGTTTTCAGTTCTGAAAGTTGTTAAAGAATTCTCTGCATCTGTGGAATTTTGTTTGTTTGTTTATTTAAAAAAAATATAATTGTACTAAGAATAGTCCCAAAGCTGAGACAATGGAAAAATTTGGATTAAAAATAAAATACTACTAATAAAAAAAATTAGGCTTACAATAAGATTTTAAACTGGAACACAACAGCTTAGAGACCTTCTATGACTTTGAAAAATCATGGTCTGTTTGATTCTGGCCTTTTTTCCATTGACTTTTACCCAAAGAATACCAAGGCATTTAAAAATTTACATAGTGTCCCTCTGGAAACTTGAAGTAGTTCCAGTAAACAAACAACCAGACTGACAAAGCCAATTTGGGCCTTAAAGTCCCCTGAATGATATTTAATTGATGTTGTTGCTGTTAATGTTTACCTTGAATATCTGCAGCTCTTCCAGGACCACCTCCTCCTTAGTCCACTTCTCCTTTGTGATACTCACAACTTTCAGGACTGTGCCTATGTCTGAAACAAACACTCATCATGTAAACCCCACAGTTATGTCTCAGTACGTATGTGCCACTCCATTTCTTACTTCATTGCAACTTGATCTCAGATTCTTTTTTCTGTTTTTAAACAAGTGATTCTGTAAAATTATGTTAAAAGGATAAACTAAAAACTTAGCCCTGAAGACAAAGCTAATGCATCAAGGATGTAGCCTTCAACCAAAATCCATCCTTATCTGCATCTATTGCTGCCTAGATAGCTCTATACAATACATTTATGGTTTTACTGTATGGCTGAGCCAACACAATTGTAGGTTGCTCCTGGCAGGGATGGTCTAACTCTCCTCTACACCAATGTAAATGTACAGACAAACAAAGACAATCACATGAACTGGGGTCCATCTGACCCCAAAGAGAGTCAGCTTAGGGAACTAAATTGGCAGAAGATGATTTCATCTTTGTTATAGAATTAATTTTCATCAAGTATGGCACCTTAAACAGAAGTAGGTTTCATTTTAATGTAAGAAGTTAAGTAATGCAGTTTTTTTCATTTACATTTTCATTTTTAGGGAAATTTTTGAACAAAATCTCCATTCAATATCAATATCTTAACTTGATCATTACAGAAATTACTTCTTTGGAGTTATCTGGGGAAATTTTCAAGTTAAATCTATTAATCAACTTTAACTTGAATTCCTGCTTGGTGAAAAATACAGTTGCTTATTTCATCTCAGACCGTT
The DNA here is from genome assembly GCA_026546715.1 of Gallinago undulata. NCBI lineage: Eukaryota > Metazoa > Chordata > Aves > Charadriiformes > Scolopacidae > Gallinago > Gallinago undulata. The sequence goes on along the minus strand of JAOTQQ010000001.1, from coordinate 9,223,490 downwards.
ACACAGTGGTGAATCTTGAATGGCCTTAAAAAGAACCCTTAAAAACTGCTCAGGGGAAGTGGACAGGTTGCAGGGCTGTGCAATGTGGCAATGACACAGTGCAGCTTAGTCCTAAGCACTATGCAGAGTACTGAAATGAAAAAAAAAAATACATTATAACGGAAAGAATGATATTTTCATTCTTGTTTTCCTAAACTACTGAAGATCGTGTTACCAATCAAAGCCGAGAGTATTACAGTTTGCCTTATGTATTAGAGCTTTTTTGGGGTTTGTTTATTTGACATAATTGCCAAAGCCTGCATACGTACAAGTCGGTTGCATACATTCAAACATATAATAAACTTCTGCTACTCAAAATCTTCTGGGTTATTTGGTATATCTGTATTCAGTCTCTCTATATAATATTTGAAATTTCATCTTTGAGTTTATCTTTTTCCATAGGAGGAGGATAAAATAGAACAAAAACATGTGCTTCTAGAAAACAAAACTCACTTTTAACGAAAGTACTGCAGATAAATACTTGTCTGCGTATTATGGAGTGCCACCTAGTGGCTGCCTGCTACACGCTGGCCTTGACGTCTCTTAAACCAGATCATTTACTCCGAAAGAATTGGTATTGGTGCAGGGTAGTAACTAACTAGAATATTGGAGTTGCTGCTCTTTCAATATAATTTCATTCCTATGAAAAATTTTATAGTGGAGGGTAGAAAACATTTAAAAGCAATGTCTACAGCCACTAAGAGAATAGTTTGCACATTTTAACTAGTGAACTTATCTTCTCAGACACCTAAGTTTTAAATTACTCTTTCTCACTATTATCAGAACAAAAGTAAGATTTAGTGAGTACTTGCATATTCTAGGCATCTCACGGCTTGGGAACATGCTTCCTTTCCTTCTCTGTTGACTATATTAAAGATTGTGTTCAGAAAGCAAGAAGTTTTTTCCATCATTATGGCTAAACCTTATTCCCAGCCTTCTCAGGCAGCAGGGGAGCAAACAGCACTTTAATCTTCTTTTTTATGAAACTATGCTCTCTGACACCACTGTACTTGACTTGTGGGCATCACAGAGGGACTCTCATACCATCTCTTTTTTTGGAAGACAAGAATTGTGAGAGGGATTAAACTTGGTGACATAAGTGGTCCAAGAGAGATTCTATCTCTGGACTCACATGTATGATAATGCAGCTGGAAAGCTCTTGAAGGCTGAGACAAACCACCCTTATTAAGAGGAGATGCTCTATGATAATTCACTCCTTTCCCCAAATCACTTCAGAATATCCATACCTATCAAACTACACTATATGACACCAAATTTGCTTATAGACCAGATAAAATGCTGTTGCAACCCAACAGCACTGGGGTAGCATTCCAAGAGAAATCTCATTTTCCCTGCAGTTCATGGGAGTAGCTCATCCACTCCCCTCGGAGAAATCTTTTTACCTCCATGCACCTTATTTTCACGTGTTGTGAGATAGGGATAATGTCAATGATCTTTTTATTTAAGCATTCAGATCTACCACTGCTTTATAAAACCTATTACTAGTGAGAGAATATCAAACTGTGGATTAAGAACAAGAAATTCCAGTGGAGTAAGATGGTAGATTATTACTTCAGAAAAGTTATGAATAGGTATGTTTCTTAGCATACCGTGCTGTTGGATTTCATCCAGGGATTTTGAATTTAATTACTATGGTAAAACTAGACCTCTTCCTTAAGGCATATAACTATCATAAAAATGTAAATAGATACATAATTATCCATAGAAAAATCTGCAAAACATGTTTCTTCCCAGACAGAGTAGTTTAACGTCTCTGTTCAATCCTGGTCCTCTTGTTTGGAGCCATTCATGTTGCTAAGTAATAGCTTTAAAAGTATTTAAGTGGAATTTTGTTTTAGCTTCAATTTTAAATCTTTCTTAGGTGGTCAACGTCACATGAGATTTAATGCTGAAACACCATGTCACTACTCACAAGAAGAAGTACTCCTTGAAGTTATTAAGGTTAATTAATTTTTCTTTTAATTGACTATGAAGGTGCTGCCAGCCAGAATTTGAGCCAAATTTCCATGTAATGTAAGGAGAAGTACTGAATGGTACTCAGAGGTTAAGAAAGTCAGGGTACTCTGACCCTTAATTGGTTTATCACCTATGGACAGGTGGCATTAAAATCCCAATAGTAACAATCACTTGAGCTGACAAATTAATCTAATCTTTGCATTTGCATAAAGACCTGGCAGAGAATCAGGAGCATCTAAATGTTTCTCAAAGTTGCATGCGTAGTAAAAAAATATTAATCAACAGGCTTATTCAGGGCCTGTTTGGAGTAAAATTGTTCTTAAAGAATGTGTTTTGTGCAAAATGATAGTGGAAGTCCTTTCTCCTACCTGTTCCTAGGAAAATAACATCATATTGCCCGTCCTCTGCCATGACGTGATCCACCACAATCTGAGTCAGACGATAGTCCACGTTGATTCGAGTGAATACTGGTCCTCCCGTCACTGGGTAAACGGATTTGTACATCAGTGGATGGCGTTTAATAAAACTAATGACTTCATCGGGAAAGTCTCTGGTAGACTTTATGAGTGGATCATAGGTTTTGCTTGGACACTGAACGAAAGGGAGAGAACAAGAAGACAAGAGGAATATTAGGAAAGAAGTATAATTAATCCGCAGGTTACTTGGTGTGACAGGAAAGATGTCTCGTCCAGATCAGCTATTTCAGTTTGCAAAGCACATTTGCCAGCAGCTGTTGAAAAAGCTCAGTGTTGGTTTATAGTGCAGGAGCACACTGGTGGTGTGTCCTCCTCTGGTTCTTCAAAGGGTTGTTTTCTCCCTCATTACTCCACTCTCTCCTCTTCTCTTTTAATTTTAACTTCTCCATAAAAGCTTTTCCCCTTCATTTTCATTTTCCTTTGTCCTGTTCACATCTATTCTTCATCTTTCAAAACCACCCTAAACTTGTTAGTTCATTCATCTCTCATTAGTACTACTACACAGAATTATAAATCCTTCATTCCTGTTAGTTATATGCCCACACCTGCAAATACCTATAGATATATGCAAGCTTTGAAGAAAAAATCTTATAAGCTTATCTTTTTTTTCTCTGTCAGAGATTTTGATAATCTTAATTAAAACTTAGAGAGAGGGTGAACTTTCTTAGCTTCTCTAAGGTACTCAGGAAAAGAAGACAACATTAAAAAAAAGAACAGCAAAATTTAGCCATAGACAGAATCACAGAATCACCTAGGTTGGAAGGGACCTTTTAAGATCATCTAGTCCAACCAATGGAAAAACAAAACAAAACAAAACAAAACAAAAAACAAACAAACCAAAAACACCAAACCAAAACAAAAATACCCACACCACACACAAAACAACACCAACCCAACACTAATCCATGTCCCCAAGCACCATGTCAACTTGCTGTTGAATACATCCAAGGATGGTTCCTCAACAACCTCCCTGGGCAGCCCATTCCAATCCCTGACAACCCTTTCAGTAAAGAAATATTTCCTAATATTCAACCTGAACCTCCCCTGGCGCAACTTGAGGCCATTTCCCCTTGCCCTATTGTCTGTGACTTGGAATACAATCTCTTGATGTTAGACAATCTATAATATAGGAAAAAATCTATTTTTTTCTTTAAATATTTAGAAACTACTTGTATATAATACCATAATGTCAGCAGTGTAAGACATTTTGGAAATTTGGTCTTATTCATAAGTCACAAATTCAATCCATATTCAAGTAGAAATCAAGTTTTCTGTGAGAAAACTTGTGAAGAAATCAGGTTGTTCAGTGATTCTTTTCTCATCCCAAAACAGCACTTGGTCACTATTATTTCATTTTTTGAAAGTGCTGCTTTAAAACCGGAGAAATTCTCATGATGGGCTCAAGTACATCTGCAAAGAATTTCACCTACTTGTTCTCAGCTCCACTTATCACGTTGGATATTTTACAAAGAAAATTAAGCCTGGAGTGAAGGAGACCTGCCATGCTGTCTAGCTCTTATTTCAAGGCACAGGTACCAACATGCTGTTAAATTTTCTGCACGCTGAACAAACTAGTGGAGATCTGTCTAATAGACGTCCAACAGCAAGTCTAGAGTGCCCTCCGGTGGCTACCAAGAGATAACCGCAAATATTGAAAGCGCAGGATCTTCTCACAGATCGAAGTTTTTCTGCTTTTAGTATTCCCGCTCCTCTTAGGGAGGCTGAGTTTCTGCCCTGTCGATGTAGTGAACCGGAATTGGGCAAGATCCTCACCAGCATTCCCTGATGTTAGACTAAAGGCTTGATTTCTCTTGACAGCTTCACTCAGAGCTACTGCAGCAGAAGGTTTAACCTGTTTAACCTCACACACTTTAACCATGTTCCTTTTTCCAGACTGAAACACCCACATCTACCTTTTTGCTGTATACGGCCTGCAATCAGAGGACTTAACTTTTTGGTAAATTGCATCTCCTATGTTTTTGTTTTTGCTTTTTTTTTTCCTTCTGTTTATTTTTATCCTAATAAAGGCAGATTCTCCAGATGCCAGCTGATCCCTGTAGCTCTACATTTCTCAGAAGTTATTTTCCTTACTTATCCAAATAGCTAAAACTCCTGCCCAGGCCCATGGCTCGGCTGCTGCAGCATCCTTTTCTCTGGCTTTGAACTGCACTGTCTCATGCTCTTCTGATCCAGACCACTGCTACAGTGATCACTCCATCAGACACTTCCCCAAAGTCAGTTGTTTACTGCTGGGGTTGACTCCCACCTCTATTCGACCTATACTGACAAACTAATCAGTTCAGCTCTCTCTGGCTTACACACAGTAAGTTGTCTCTCACAGATCTTGCTTGAAGACCATCTACAAACCTACAACCTCCTTTGCTTTTCGGCATGAGCCCAGGAACATACTTGCAAAGTCACTGATGTTAGTGAACCACCATCTCTCAGGGCCACCTGTCTCAGCTTTCCTTCCCATGGCTGCTTTTATCTCCTTTCCATCCCTTGTTTTATATTTATTTTCTAATCTGAGTTTGAGCAAACTTTTCTTTTGAATCTGGAGGAATCCAGATTTGTTACTGGGGCACTCTAAATCCTGGATAATAGTAACACTAACTGGAAACATTATTTCAGTTGGTGACATCCTTTTACATATTAATTGTTGATTGATTCTTTGTTAACACTATTTCCAAGTAAGTAATCCCTGTGTTTTCTGCCAGATGGAGCCGTAACACAGTCTGTCAAAAAATGTGATTAAACAATGTCTTTGTAGTCTGCCAGCAGAAAGTTAAGATTTGATGTGAAGTTGGTCTACAATCCTCCTGCATGGCTAATTTTGATGGAGAAGACTTTAGTTCACATTCCCAAATCTCCAGTTTGACATGTTCAACTTATGGTGCCAGTTAAGGTCTTGCAGTTAGGACTTGTTCCATGATGTAAGGTTTGGCATTATCCAAAACATTTGCATTAGGAACAACACACACAGCACCAAGAGCTGAGCATGTCCCTCCTCCATTGATGGCATAGTTGTTTCTCACAGAAGCCACAACTTCATCCATTAGCTGCAAATCCTTCCCAATGGGCTCTGGACCAGCATGGACCCATTTCTCCCTTGGATTTCCACTGCTCCTTCTTGGCCTGGGCTGAGGGGCACACACAGCTAAAAAGGGAACGTAGCCTCCTTCCATCAGGTACAGGTGTTGAATACCTATGCCTAAGGATGAATTCTCCAGGCAGTAATTACAACTAATAAAATGCAGAATTATCTCATCATATACAGTTCCACATGAACATACACTTGTACACATACCCTAAATGCAAAGACAATAGCAACCAATAAAACAAACATTTCTGATTGAGGATAATATTCTTAGAAGTGTCAGAGGTTACTTGTCTATTGAGAAACAAAACTGGCCAGTGAAGCACAGACCAGCTGATGTTCTACATCCACCTCTATGGTGGATGCTTGTTGAGGACATTCCCTCATCTACCTTAGACCTCAATCACTGTCCCTTGCCTGGGAGGATATCAGCTGGAGCACACATATGGCAAAGCCTGCACTAGAATTAAACAGTGGCTGTGGGTCTGCACTTGAACCTGATTTCTCCTTTTCTTTAATAGACATGTAGCCTCAGTGATTTATTTTCAAACCTTGCTTGGACTGATTTTTATGGCTATTTAGAGACCTAACAGATTTTGTGTAAATGCCGCTTGCTTAGCATTGTTTCAATCCATAAGAGTTAAGCCTCTGCATCCTTATCTTCATGAACACTCTGAAACTATTTGCTGAAAATAAGGTTTAGGCTCCTGAATCACATAACAGATTTTGAAAATGTCTCCTGTACATAGTAAACCTGTGCCAATTTGCATTAGGATATATTTCGTTGCATATTCAGTCATTTCATTTCAATATACAATTGTAATGTACAGCTGTGAAAGAACTGATAAGAAAACAAAGACAGGTTTGTATTAATGTCCAGTGATAACTGCTCAAAGGACATCCTTGAAAATACATTTTAATACAAGTAAAATAGAAGAAGAGGAAAGTACTATTGAAAAAGCAGTTAAATTGGAAACATATATTGCAGTGAGTTATCCCTAGGGGTTTTATGCCAGCATTTCTGTAAGAACTTCACCCTCTGGCTTGCTGAGTGTGACCTCCCATGTTTGATTTTCTGCTGCATTTTCAAAAATTGAAGTCTTTGCAAGGTTACAACTTGAGGTGGGCTGTAGTCAGCTCAAGTTTTGAAGATAACAATATCAGTTAAATAATTTCACTAAGAAATTCATACTTTTCAATTATATAGCAAAAGAGGGGTGTGACAAAAAAAAAAAAAAAGAAAAAAAGACATTTCAGATTTTAAACTTTGTGGTAAAAAAATAAAGTGAACCACCATAATTTCACTGAATTTCACTGAATTTCACTGAATTTTTGGAGTTGGAAGGGACCATAGAGATCATCTAGTCCAAC
>JAOTQQ010000001.1:9134095-9209176 GCA_026546715.1 Gallinago undulata | reverse complement strand
ATCAGAGCCCAAGGCCTGACCTGCTGGAGCCTGGGACCACCGAGTGCAACAAACAGCACAGGCTTGGACCGTGTAACTGAATCCATTGGAAAGGTGGTGAACAAAACACAGAAACACAGGGAAATGTGTGAACAGAAGAGCTAAATAAGCTAGGTAATGTGACTTGAAGCAAAGGTTACACCTGTGCTGATGTCAGAGAAATAGTGCAGAAACAGCCAGGGGTTTCTAGGCAAGGTACCAGCTGCAGTCCAACATCAGTAACTCAGGTCTTCGCTGGATTTATGAGCTGCGTAGTACTGGTTCACTGAATACATGACCAGGATGATGTAAAACTATCCTGGGCAGTATCTATCTTCCTCTTAAACCATTGCTTTTTTACATTGTACATACGAAGAGTTGCTCAAAGTTATGACAATTTTTTAAAATCAGATGCATTTCTGGAAATACTATTTTCTCCCTCAGCTGTAATGTAGATCCGTTCTTTTCCAAATTTAATACCAAGACATAAGGGGGGGATTAATTCTTCAATAAACTTTCAATATTTTCCTCTTCATTTTGGCCTGATTCTTACATCTGAAAATCTGTTACATCTGAAGACTGGGATTTAGAAGTGCTTCCAGATATTAAAAGTCTCTTTTCTTCCTATCCCTTATCTTTCATCAAATAACATCTCCAGCAACTAACTCCTTACTTTACTTCAAAACACAATACATGCACAAACACAAGTAATATAAGCAGTGACTATATCTCAAGGACCAGGATTTTAACAGACACAAAGATGACAGAAATACAAGACTTCAAATAAAATGTCTCATCACAACTTAATACTCCATAAAGAAATGCCTTTCACTTTTTATGAAATGTTGCTGCCTTAGAGGTGATCCCAACAGATAGAAATACAGCTGTATGGTAGGAGACTACAATATGAGAGACAATCAGGAAATAGACAGTCTGTACACAATGTTATCTCAGAGACATGGAAAAATGTATATTTATATACAGGGTAGGTAGAAGGCTGAGCTGTCAACAGAAGGGAAAGGGTTGAGAGGATAATTTGAAACATCCTGAGTGGAAAATATAAATTACCAATCCAGTGTAAAGTATGATTGTTTTTGAGTAAAAATAGAAGCATGTAATTAAGGAGACACTTACTGTACCAGGTCTGGGATACGGGATGCGACCTTCGTATTGTACCCAGCGGTGATCCACACTCTCTTTATGAGCATAAGGGCCATTGAAAACAGCTCTGATATCTGCCATGCTGTACACACACACTGCAGAGCCCTTGAAGACAGAGCTGAAAAAGAATGTGGATAGATATGAATGCTGTGAAGACCTCTTCAATGCATGGCTCATCCAGTGAACTAGTTAATTCCACAGAGTCTGATGGGATTTGGATCAATCCTACACCTGAGAGTTGGTATAAATGGTGCTAAATAACTGACAGTGTGTGCAGGTCTAACAGCTACAGATACTTAGTGTCACTGTCATCACAGTTTAAAGCTTTGCTTGGTTGAAATCTGGACTTAGCATTTGGACCACTAGATAGACTGTCATTTTCTCTAGTGGCTGGCAGTTTCCAGCTATCATTTATTAGCAATTTTGATTAGAAGTTTCTGCAAATGAAGGACATTCCTTTACTATGTGTTCACATCTGGAACTTCATATATTCATGATATTACAGGTGATGTGCCTGAGAATTACAAGTTGTATTGGACAGACAATAAAAAGAGATTGAAATAAGCATTTACTTCTTTTTCTATGTCTTTTTGCTTTTTTAAAATGTATTTTTCTTTAAAAAAAAACACTTTAGTTACTTCATATGCCATTTTGTTCATTGTACAACATTTCATTCAGTTTCAAATATTTCGTGTGGTTATATATTCTATGGAGTCACTGTGGTGCCTGCTTCTGAGTCCAGAAGTGCCTTAGCAATTCTTCATTGCACTCATATGGTTCAACATTTGACTAGTCTTTATTTACACTTAATTCAAAGGTCATGGAGACAAAAGCAAGAAATATTTATTTCCTTTCTGACAATTCTACACAGAACACCTCACTATTGCAGCTGAGAGATTAATTTATTAATTAATCTATCCCCTTGAGATACATATGGGTTGTTCTTCCAAGTTTCTTACAGAAATAATGCTTCACAACAATTATTTGTCTTAAAGAGTAACTATCGGTTGCTCAATAAATATGGTTGAAATTTGTAAATTCATCTAGACAAGGTTGAAATAGGTCAGCAGGCTTTTGATTGTTAAATTTCCATTTTTTTTTTACCGTCAGTCTCAAAATCAGGCATACAAAGGTTTAGGGACATAAGTTATTATTTCCATTTCTAAAAATATTTTCCTTAATGACTACAGCCCCAATATTGCAAGCCGTATTCAGGCAGTCTCTTGCTGCTCTCAGGAATCAGGAACTAGTAATAGAAGGGTTTAATAAAGGCCTGAGTAAGATCTTCAGCATTTGTTTCCAGAGGCAAACATGATCCTAACACATACCTTGTTGTAGTGAAGACTCCATATACAAGCGGGTTTCTCTCGTCTCTTGTAGAAAGTAAGAATATGTCTTCTGCAATGGGAAAAATATTGGGTTTTTTAATTAAACATACACTGAATATTTCTGCAATTACCATTTATAAAATGGAGATTTGAAAATATACAACACAGTTTTATTGTTGTCTGAATTTTAATTTCTGCCATGTGAATTTGTGCTAATATTATGAAGTTTCTCCATTTGCAGGTAGTTTGTTTTTATAAAGAATTAGATTGTTACTTTCCAGCTTTTGGGGTGAAAATATTTCCAATCAGACTAATTCTGATTTCTGATCAGACTAATTTCAGTTTTAATTTCAGTTGTAATTTCTGATAAAAGTCAGAGATACTACCATCAGTGTTTGGAAGAAGAGTAAAATCAGAACAAGACATAGTGCTTCTACAAACAACAAAAAAACCTCAAGCAATACTAATTCAAAACTGACCATTAAAGATAAATCAACTTACGCAGCTCATCAAAATGTGTGTCTGCTCCTTCAGGACCAGGTATTGAACACACAAGCCTGGCTTTCAGAAAAGTAGTCCACTTGTTTATTAGGCTCCTTTGACCTCCCATATCATTCTAATAAAAAAAATAAAATTAAAATACTTATATATTAAAAAATAAGAAGAGTTTTAATGAAGGATATTTGGTGGTAGCACATTTTGAGTGTGCTTCTTCAGTCTGATGCCACAGTTTGATATTATCAGAACAACAACAAAGTCTTTTTTTTTTTTTAAATCTGTTTACAAAGTTCTCTCACTAGCTCTACAGCTGAAATGCTGTGAAAACATATCTGTACCATGTAACTTCTTGTTCCTTGTGATGTTAATTCTTGCAGTTAGTTGTTCTTCAAGAATTCTTTATGAACCCAATAAAAATACAAAACATTTTTGGATAGATTTCTCAAAAGAGAAAACTTTAGAGTTCTTGCAATGTAAATACTGCACTGTTTGTTTTGTGCACACAGTACAGAAAGATACAGATTCCAGGAAATAAACAGTCATATTATTTTAATAATCATTGTTATGGAAATATCAGTCTATCATCCACAAAAAGGATTTTTTTTTAAATTTATTTTACTCTGAGTCTCCAAGACATCACCATACAAGCTCAAATTTCCTTTAGTTACTGGAGAAAGAAAAAAATCTATAAAGGGTCACTTGAAATTTCAATTACCCTTCTGACTTGGATCTGTTGAGGGGTGGGGGAAGAGTGTTTCTTAAAGAAAGTTTTAAATGTGAAGAAACTGTAACTAGGAGGTTACCTTGTTCCATTGACTACATGAAAAATCTAATTAATTATACTTATTTGTCCACTTTGACCCCAAATAACAGGTTCTTCAGTGCTACTTAGGCCTCTTTTTTTTTACATAATGAAAACTGATACTCTAGCAGATACCAAGAATTCAAACGCATAAGCAAAATGCTACCACCATAGCAGTGTCCCAGCTATAGGTTCTGAATTATCCCATGAAGGTGCCTACTTCTTTTTATTGAAAGACTCTAAAGCTTAGAGCTTCTGTGCTGTAAATTTAAGCACCACGAATTTGGTCATAAATTCATAAATATTAATTCCCTCTGGATTCACTAGGATAAATGATTTCTTTTTTTTTTTATTGGTTTTGCAACTCTGAAGGTACAGCACTGGCCAGTATGAAACACTGTGTGGTGGAAATTATGTGGTATTTCCATAGATTGCATTTGGTCCTTCAGGGCGGTATCATAAATATTACAGGCATTCAGAAATATGGCTTTAAGTGCTGAAATTTACTTCACAAGGAATAACACTTCTCTGGTAATGTACTATAACCATTTTCCGTTTCATGTACTTGCTACTTTTAAATAGGTTAGCTCAGTTGGAAATGATTCCTGTTAATCTACCCACTTTGGAACTCTTGTTCTTACAATTGCTACCTCCTCTCTTGATTTCCTGAGGTCCTGCCAAGCTTGAAGCTTTGCATCTAGCCAACAGATTTACTACAACGGTGTCAAAATTAGCAGCCTGAAGCCAATAGGAAGAAGAAGCTCTGCATGTGTGTGTTCTGTTCAAAGGCACAGCAGATAAACTTTGTGGTGTAATTAAAGCCAAACAATTACAAAGATGCAATAAAGAATCTTAAAAAGCAAGAAGTACTAAGATTTTCCTTCCTCTTAGCTAAGCAATTCTTGCATTGCAGGGCTTCCACTTTGATTTCTGGTGGATGCAGTGCAGCATCGCAGGACTCTGAGATGCCACTAACTGCCTGGCTAGGATCAGAAAGGGCAGAGGAAGCAAGATGTGACGGAGCTAGGCTGGAACAATCACACTTGCCTAACTCCTGCTCCTGTTGTCGCAGATGTTCAGCTTCTGCAAGAGATGGCAAAATACATACTTCTGTTTTACCACCCTTGAGTCGTGATCCAAAAGAGCATTTTTGCAAAAGCTTATTTTAAATATATCAGTAGTTGTACCGAATTCCAAAAGAGTAGTGTGAACCAAATACTGTGCTCAAAGGAAGCAGTCTTTCCAAGTGCTATGTGCTTTCAAATGTAAGATTCCAATGGATTTAAGATGTATCCATATTTCCTCACTCTCAAGCCAGGACACAATGTAAACCAAGTTACTTGAATTTAAGAGATGTTAGGTGTCTTATATAGGATATATAAGGTGTGCCTTACATATCCAAAAGTTGCCAATAACATCATACAGTTTATAAAGGGAAATTCAATGACCAGCCAGCACTCCATCATCTACCAAGTCCTTCTGAGACCAGAGAGTGAAACATCTATGGTGCAGAAATGCAGAGACTGAAAAGACCTTTCACTGATTTAGATAATTGCACATCGAATATGCTGACATATGCTCCAACATGCTTCTTACCACTGCCATGGCTGAATGAAACAAAATGTATATTTTATTAGGAAGATATTTTTGGTTTTGTTTTTTTTTTTTTTCTGTTTTTTTCAGTTTTGTGTCTTCTCTGTAGAAGATTATTTAATAATATCTGCCTGCAATGAATCACTGACATGCTGGATGTAGAGCATGGCATTAATATCATAAGATGTACAGGTGCGTAGCCAGTGGATTAGAAAAAATGGATGGAAGAGAGAAAATCACCAAAGCAAAGGCCAGTCACTGTGTAGGTGAAAAGAAATAAGGATTCAAACACAAAGTTACAGAATCCTAAGCAGACAGCTAAACTAATTTACACCAAGCGAGGATTTGCCTCAAACCTGCAGGAAGTATGTGGTAAACTGTATGAAATGAAATGGTTTTGGACAAGAGATACTGGTACTGAAGACAAAGATCACTAAGTATTTCAGGGAGATGAGACAAGAAGACAAGATAAATTTAAGTGCTGAGACAAGGGGAAGGCATCATGAACAAGCCTTTCATTCCAAAAATATGGCTAATCTACTTGTAACAGATGAGCAGCCACCAGTCTCTGAAATCTTATCTCCCAAAATATCACTTCTAAGCACTGGATTAGCAGTGTTTACTATAAACTTTGTTACAGTACAGATGAAGGCACTTAGGACTGCATATTTCTTTTTGAATATAAATAGAGGTTTAATTAGCACTTACTGCTTTGTAATCTCACAAACTGTAACAGATACCAACACTTCCGCCTGAAATACCTTCTTTTTAACAGAAAGAAATGCCTGTAAAATCTTGGTTACTTCTGTTTGCCTGAGTTAGAGATTTAGATAACTGTCAACTAGAACGTGGGCAGTTCAATCTGTCACCTGTTGAGGAAATATCACCAAAAAATATCAGAAAGATTTAAACACAGATATTATCTACATAAATCGGGAAATAAAACAATATGATTTTAATAAATTGGACAGACTGCTATTCTACAGAAATCCTAAAATTTCAACTAATTTCAATGAGCTGTCTCTAAAAATTAATTTGTTGGGAGTAAGGATTTGGGTTTCTACCAAACTACATGAAGAATTCAACAACTTCAATGAGCACAGGAAGCATATGGCTTTCTGACATGCAGGAAGAATTCTGTTTAAATGCCACAATGTAGGATTTCTGAAGGAAATTAAGGTCATATCATATGCTTTTCTTGGGAGACTTCCCTGAAAATCTCATTTTTCTGATCTGCAAATTATATGTAACTGAGCAAAACAACAGGTTTTTCAAACCCTCTAGTTAAACAAAATTTATCATAAAAATAAAAACCATCACAAAAATATTAATCATTAATTTAAAAAAATCAACTTATATTTAAGACTTTCTGTTGTATCTATTTTGCATTCTATTGTATCTTATATATCATATAAATGTAGCTTCATTAAAATGCACAAATGTTAGTCTTGGAATCCAGTAGGCAGGAAAACAGATGGCAACAAAGCTAAAGAACATCTGCATCTTTGGGGCCTTAAATCTCTTATTTATGTGTAGTAACAGTGACAAATTGAACATTAGAACAAAAAGTGCATTTTTCTGAAAATCAATCAACATCAAAGATGTCAAACAGTGTGATTCATAAAACTTTAAAGACGGTAATTATCCTGAAAAGCGTCTTAAATAAAAAAAAAAAAAAAAGAAAAAAAAAGAAAAAAGAGAGAAGACAATGAGTGGAATTCCTAGAAGCAGGTTATTAATTAGAGCCAGTGGCAAGATGTACAGAAAGATGATCCAAAGTGAATTCCTGGCCTGAATAAATGGAAATGCTAGAGAACAGAGGGGGGAAAGTGCTGAAACTGCAAAAGGCCCTGGAGCCCTTCTCTTGTGTGAAGCCTAGTTATGTTATAAAGCCACCAGCAACAAATCACACCTCCTGCAGCAAAGGCTTACTTTATGCAAAAAATCCCACACTTCTATCAAACTTTATAAACGGAGAAACAGCTAAAAATCTTCTTTGGAGTTCTGTCGTCAAATTCAAAGGGTGCTTTTAGTTTCTTTCATTTTATTTTCATATTCTGGCCCTACTCAACTCTGTTAGGTGTTGACCTAACACAGAAAAGTAAGATTTCTTCCTTCAGGAGTTCAGGTTCCGAATTTCTTGTCCAAACCATACTGTCGTCAGATGGAAGATTCAGCAGGCTATGGGTCAGATCCAAAACCATCAACAAACACAAAGTCTGACTTGAGAGAGAATAAAAATACACTTGCAATATAAAGAAGAGAAAGGAGGTGCATGCAATTTTAGACCTTTGACTGCTCTGCTATAGATACCTTGAGTAAACTTAGGAAAGTCAGTTCACCTCTGTGCCTGCAGTGCCCCTCTGACAGTGAGAGTGGTCACTCTGTTTAGTAATTCTGCTGTTTCTATCAGATTACAGTAGACTTCATGGGGAAAGTTTCTGATTACAGGACTGCATACTGCTTCATGTAAGACGGTACCTGCCCCTCTGGACACTGCGGATATTGCTAGTGTATAGTACTTCTGCTGCTTGAAATGCTTGATCCAAATATCAGGATTTGAGTGGGGCTCAGCCTCATGTACCACATCCTTACTCACAGCAATGTCCCTTGACAAGTTAGCCTGGCAGAATGATGCAATTCTTCAGCCTACGGACTGTGTCTTGCAAGGCCTAGGCCGCTGCGGTGGCTTTTGAACATAATTAGACAACAGAACTGAAGATGTGAACACTCGTAGATCCCTGGTAGGAACTGCATAGAGTTGCACATCACCTCATGAAGAAAGCCTGGAATAAACTCAACCCTCCAGATTTCTATGGTGATATATCAGTGCGGTGTCTCTACAGTGTTTCTGGCTGCACACCCTTTATTTCCTCAGAAATATAATCAGAAGTTCCTTTAGATTTATTTGGCTTGGACATTAAGCTTTCCCTTAGGCAGATCTGTTTTCAGAGAATTCACATCTTTCTTGAGAGCTCAATACCATCACCACTTGAAGTGGAAAACTCATAGTCTAGACTAGAGATGTACAAAAACCAAGGCTGCTTTTTCATCCACAGAACTTGTCATTTTTGAACACCTTTCTGAAACGATTGTCCGTCACAGTCCAGAACCTAAAGCACAGCTTGTCCTGACTCCCTGCTTATTTTCCCCCTCCAGAGACAGATCTATCTTGTCAGACACTAAGACTCAAGGGTCTTTATCATTAGGACAGTATATTTACATAGGCAGTATATTCACAAACAGAAAAGCTAAACATTTGTCTTAATGCATGCCCTTGCCTACTTAGACAGCAGGATTAGGCAGGAGAGGCACACAACTCTATAGTCAGCAGCATGCAGGAGTGTCATGGCTAGTGTTGAGCCTGCTTTTGGATTCCCTGGCTGAAATGAATAAATGCCCAGCAAGACTGAACCAGGGCTTTGGCATGAAAGCAGAATGAAGCTCAACAGCTGAATGTATGGCAAGATGACTCAGTGCCATTGGAAAGCTGACATAAGACCTATGGGTGAGGATACCACTCTGGTCATTCACTTATTTCTTATTAAGACAATGGCAGAGAGGGTCTTTACCGCAACCATAGCAAAAGCTACAAGACTGTAGGGCCAGATCTACTGTGGAAAAGCCCTCTGTCCAAACTATGAGTGAGAAAAACAGTGTTTTAGCTTTGATTTCCTGCTCCTCAAGCAAATTTGTTGTTGTTTCATTCAGAATGGCGATGTACTCACATCAAGCATGTGTAACTGTTTGGTTCACTATGGGAAACATCGATTTTTATTGTGAAGAGTATTTAAACACTGCACCCAGAGGTTTCTACGGAATTGTCTTTGGATAGGATCCAAACTGGAAAGTCTAACTATACAGCAAAGAAAAATTCTGGACTGTTACTAATCATGCCATGAAAAAAATAAAAGCCAGAAGCTTACAGGCTCAGGTAAAGACAAGGAGATGGCAAGAGCAGGTTTGAACGTTGTTTGGGACAAATGACATGACAAAATTAACACCATTTTACCGCAAGGCCATTCAGCAATCCTGCTAACGTTACTTGCAACAGATTAGCTAGTATTAGGAATATTCCCCCAAACTGTTCAATGACTGCCACAAAGTCACTGTAGATGTACCCTACCATATCCATCATTAGGCTCTTCCTTCTAACTTCAATAAAAATTTGAAGTGAGCAAACGGTAATGATTAAACCAATAAAATATATTAAGGAATTCTCAGGAAAATCTGCCTTAAATTTTGAATACAATCTATTCCAGTGACTTGCCTTTACCTGTCTCTCATCTAAACTTCCACATATACTTAGTATAAATTAGATGATATAAATACATTTAAAAGGATATAAAAATAACATAGAGGAAAAAAAAAAAAAAAACAAACACCACAAAAACAAAGAATAAAACCTTCAGGTTATGAAATGTGACATTTTTGATTGTGAAGATACTGGCAAGTCAAGTGACTAGATAGATGATGCGATGAAAGTCAAATAGGAGGTGAGAATTTATATGATTTGAACGCATTGAGAGCATTGTGAAACTGAAGCACTGTGAGATAGAGTACTGGGATAGGCTGATTTCTTTCTGAATTTGCCATTTGGAATTTCACATTCTTAAATATGAATGTCTTGAATTTCACATTCCAGGGACCAACTAGGGCAAAGCTCCCTTTATAGTCAGTGAAAAATATGTCTTTCAAAAAGTGATTTACATTGAAGATGGAAGGAGTCTTCCTCTGAAGGAGTCTTCCTGCCTTCATTGACTAAAGTGAAAGCCTGATAATTACTTTCCTCACTTGGATACATAAAATTACCTAAAGTCACTAACATGGGATAGTGTGACCACAGTACTGACAACCACAGGCTGAGAGCCAGAAAAATATGAGACAAAAAACCAAAAGTAGGTGAGCATTTTACAGAGTCCTTTATAATTGAACATCCTGAAACCTCTGCATTTACAATAATGTACTCAATCAACTACAGAACCTTCACTGTAAACTGTGCAACATTTTCATATTTAATGTACTCATAGGAAAAAAAAAAAAGAAAAAGGAAGCCTATTTTATCCCATCAGAAAGTTTCCAAAATCACAAAGTTATTATTTGCTACTCTTAGAGATATTTAAACATCTGAATCAAAGCACTCTGAAGTCAGGAGCTTTGGATTAGACATAGGAACTCCGCTCCAATTAACTCTGCAGTCTTCCCACTTCCAAGCCAGTGGGTTACTGACAGTGTCTTCTGCAATGAGTCTCTCTGGCAACTAGGATGATTTCCAGAGTTTGCTTCAGAGACTGTGCAGCTGTATTTCCATAATCCAGTTTTTAAAGCTCTATCTTGACACTGCAATTTCTTTTTCATTTTCGCTGAGGCTCAGTAAAATTCAGTCACACCTCTTTATATACAAGCATAACTTAAATATTTCTGCTTCATCTGCAAATCATGATTTCCCCCCTCAAAAAAACACCAATTATATCACTGAAACACACCCATGAGGGACAAAAATATACAAAACTTCCTATACTCATGCCGGTACCCTTGCCAATAAAGAAAGTTGGACCAAGACACCTGACAAAGCCTGATGTTACATCTCTTAATTCATCACAGTTAGAAGTAGATACTATATGGAACTGGCCTGTCTCCAACACATCAGCCTTCAAAATGAAATCATCTTGATGAACATCTGCTTTTCTACATAATTTGAAAACATTTAAATGGCACATAATATTCAAATATCAAATTTGGAAGTCCAAGAGGAGCTGGCTTCTGAAAGACCCACTGCTGCAAAGATACTCATTTGGCAAAAAAGGGCCGAAGTTTTTCTAGAGATGACATTTTCAAAGTGGTTTTAATCATTATCATTGAGAAATTATAAAATAAAATAAAATAAAATGAAATAAAATAAAATGAAATGAAATAAAATAAAATAAAATCAGAAAAAACCATTACCCATGGTGAGCCTTGCGGCCAGGCAATATTATGATGACAAAGAAAGTATGTAAGCATGTAATATATGGTAAGTTAAATCTCGTCTGGAATGAGTTGCCTCCAGAACTGGAAGCAGGATAGCTGCACGAGCATGGCTCTGAGCCCAGACTAATTAGTCCTGCTGAGAACATGTTAACATGGCTATTTTGCTTCCGGGACCCAAGCTAATACGGCTGAATGGTAAAGCATTATGCTATGCGGACAACTCAAATGTTTTTGGAGATAGATCAATTATCTACACAGTGATGCATTACACAATATAGAAATACAAAGAATGTTAATGACCCAGTTATCCCTAGTCACAGTAAAGGCATGGCTAGACTATTTCCAAGACAAGAAAAACACCTCCTAAGACTTACACACAACCAGCCCCCACAACAGAGCCCACCAGAGACCCCAGACTCAGAGTCACGGAGGAATAGCTCCTTCCTGCCATTCAGGGAATACAAATTGCCTTAAAGCACCAGACGGGAGGCAAGGTCACAGCCTTGAGCTCTGCTCATGTTCATGGATTTGGAAATAAATCACATTAACCAAAGGTGGAATGCAGGGTGTGTCCTGGGCTCTCAACTCAGGAGCTCTTAAAATGATTACATTCCAGTGTGTTTAGAAAGTACAGTTTAACCAAAGGGGTTGTGCCTAATTGCTACATTCTCATCCCCAGGTACAGCGTGGTATATTTGAGGGTGGAATGGCACTCCAAAAAAAAAAGACAAAGAGCTCACTTGTTCACACCAGAACAAAGACCGCTTCTGGATACTGAACACTTGGGGAAACATGGGAAATCATCAGGGGTCGAAGCCTGATTTCTTGGAATTGAGGTCTTGGAAATCAGTCTCTAAGACTGCATGCCGTAACTTCTGCAATACGTCACCAAAACCATTAAAGAGAAGCTTGTAACACAGCAAATGCAAACCACTGTAATAATAAACAGGATTTTCATATTGTAGCAGAGAGACTACTGCTTTTGGCTAATTTCCACTCCATTCCAATAGAATGAGGTTGTAACTATGAAAAAAATGTGTTTCTATATAGAAAACAAACAAACAAAACCCCAACAATCTTCCTCCCTCTCCAAAACTATTCTGTGGGCTCCTGTAAGTTAGGATTTTTATTTCTCACTTTATCTGCGTGGGGAAAATACGAGGGAAACCCAGGTCTTTTCTAGGGCTATATTTATGCATATGTGAAATTGTCCTTAAATAGGACTGCAGTTCTGTCATCATTTTGTGGTGGCTACATATGCAAAAATATAGTTGACTTCTTACTTGACTGCAGAGGGCACAGGGCATGGATGCTGCAATTTTTTTTCAAAACGTGGCTTAGTGCCTAATGACTGTGTCAAGTCTTTAGCTGATACGAACTAGTTCAGCAGTGTAGGATTGAAGGAAATGTAGCTGTGAAAGTTTATGCCTGTCTTTCTAGAAGTGGAAACATACTCTTAAGAAGTTATGTTTGTATGATCATGTAATATCTAGCTGACTAATCTTTAATAGTACTTTTTTTCTTTTTACTTATGACCTTACTTGAAAAGAAAGCAAATAACCTAATAGATTATACTTTATGGAAGTAGGAACATACCATAAGTAGTATCAGGTATTACGGATATGCCAATGATACCTTTTCTGCCTCCCTCAAACCAAAACCAGGAAATGGTATTTGCCATGATAAAATACACAACTGGTTCTGAAAGTGACTGTTGAAAGCAGTTCCTCCCAATTCATACTGATATCCCCTGGTGATGTATAGAATGCAGATGACGTAAATCGAAATTAGTGCTCTTTAGGGCTACAGTGGCAGTGTTATTATAACACATGCTTCTAGATGGTAAGTATGGTCTTATGAACAGGACAACTGACAGCTGTTTGACACTGAGCAAAGAGCTGCCAGCAGGAGTATTGTAATCTTCTGGGTCTAAAAGTAGCTGGGAAAAGGGAATGCTTTCCAGAGGAGATTTTCCCTAAGGGGGAGGATCAGTGAGAGACCATATTGTCGAGCCATTGAAAATTAGCCAAAGAATAGGCTGCATTGACTAAGGTCCTTATTAAAAACAAAGTCTATTCTAATTTCAGCATGTGTCTCTGGCAGTAACACACAGGAGCCCTAAGGCACAGTGAGGTAGAGAGCAATTGAGTTCTAGCAGAAAAAAACTGGGTTTACACCAAGCAAAAGTCACTGAGCTCCTCCCGTCCAATATTATTCTCTGTTTGCTAAGGAAAGAAGGGAAAGGCTTAACTTCATGAAGTTCAGGTCACATTAATGGGACAGTGCAAATAGACAAAGACATTGATCTCATACCAGAGAGAATTTAGTATAGCAGATGTTTCATGGCAAAGCACAGATCCAGAGGTTCTCAGTCTGTAAATGGAGGAGTCTATTTGCATCTTTTCATTTATATTAGATAATAATAATTTAATTTTATTTATAATAATTTGCATTATAATATTTTTATTTGGAAATAATCAGGACAAATATACCAAAAACCAGGAATCTGAATTTTTAAGAGAATTCTGCATCCACTGGGAAGTGCTCTATAAATAAAGAAGACAGTTCAAAACTAACATTAATAATAATCAATTTACTTATCAGTTTCCATTGTTTTGCTTTGACTATTAAAAACAAAAATCAAGACATTTTTTCCCTTAACATGATTATTCTACAAATTCAGTCTCATTTGAGGTACAATTACGTATAGTCATTAGGATTTCCTTACAATACTTTTGCTTTCCTTATGATATCTTATCTGCTTTTTTCTCTAGGTAAAGCATGCTGGAGAACTCTAGCTAATATATCTTAGTTTACTAGAACCTCTCATGTGCTTTGGCTTGAAAATGTTGTCTACCAATTTCTCCTAATGCATTAAGTGCTTTCTCATAATCAGCAAATGCCATGCCTAGCAGCAAATCATATATGTTTGCATTTCCATTCTGCCATTAATCAAACTGCTGTGAAATACCCAACTAAAGATTATCCATCCTTTCGTCTAACTAAAAACCTACTAGAGAACTGATTTATGAATGAATTTTTGTTTTCTTAACATTTTAGGTCAAGGATAGAAGTGTGAAAAGGCTGTGGTCACTGAAAGCTCGATCGTCAGGAGTTTGCTGGACTGCAGAACAGTCATAGGTTTACATATCCATACACGTGTCCATTCTTTGTTTTTCAGTGTGTGTCCATTAGCTGAATGAATGCTCTTCTAGACATATCTTACTGCAAAACACTAACTCTTTTGTTTGTTTACTAACTTTCAAGCTTCTAAAGAAGATAATTTTCACTGCCAGCAGAGTAATGTTGTTCAGAAAATGCAAGTAAATGAAGATAGCTGAACAAAATATCACAGAAATGTGACTTGTGTGATTGCTGTGATGGTGTTGCTGATATCTAGTTCATCACATGAGATAAAAAATTTGCTCAAAGCTTAAATTTACCTATATGAAGACAAATTTAAAGTCACGTTTTCCTGATTTTCACCAGTGATTCCTGGGTACCTGGATTCACTGAAGGTTTAAGGACCGGATGGGAGCACCTACACTGCTTCTGTTCCTACAGTATTATGGGACAAAAGAGTGGATAGAGAGTATGCCTCAATAGACCCTTCTACTGCAGTGGGAAGAGCTCTGCAAAAGCAGCAGGCTGTTAAACAGCAAACTTTATACTGACTGCTGTCTTCATATGCAGGAATTGGTTTATCCCCTAATGACCATTTCAAGAGTCCTCTGCCCTTGACAGAGATGCTTCTTCAAAAAGAGTGCAGCTCATGAAAATCTGAGTTTACATTATGAATACCATAAGTACATATCTTTCCTTGGACAAACCAAGCATAATGAAAGAGAAAGTGAGGGGAGTAACCATTTAAAGGAGGTTAAGCACCAACCAAGTGAAAACTTTTACATTGGAGCAGACCCAGGGCCTGGTTCCTTTTGGTCAACAGGTCAAGAACTGCGCTTCTTGCCAAGGGAGGAAACCTCCAGGCAGATGTGGGTGTAGTTCAGAAACTGTATACATTTTAGCCTCCCCTCACCCCTACTGATTATCAGCAATATGCAGAAACAAATGACTGACCCCAGCTTTCAATAATGCCCAGGAATGAGGTACTGAGCTAGGTTGAAGGGATGGGTTTGTATATCCCTCCATTCAGTGGGCACTTTCCACAAAAACCCAAATGCCTTGCAGTTGCGTACACTTTGACATGTCAATCTTCACTGAAAGCTTATGAAACAAAGCAGGTCACTGTTGCATATCTGGAGGTCAATACATTACCATTCAGACGCATGATTATCACTTATAAGCATATTGGCTTTTCTAGAAGTGGGACACAGAACATATCAACTCTATTTTTCAGACAAGTAAACTTCAGACAGAATTAGTAATCTGTGTTCAGAAAAAATACTACAGTGGCTCATGGGATAACAACACTATTTCCTTCTGATCTGAAGGGAAAACCAGATTTTCACAGAAACAAACAAACATTTTCTTTTTTTTTTTTTCTTTCTATTTAAAAAAATAAAATAAAAAGTCAGAGTCCTCACCTTACAAACTCTCCCAACTCGGGAAAGGATTGTCTTGTCAGACGTGCCACTATCTTGTGATATTTCTCGGAAAAAGAAGTAGATTTTGTCATCATCTGGGTTATAGGTATCTGGGATGGGAAAAGTTCCAACGAATTTCGCTCCTAGAAGTTCCCAAAAAAAAACCCGTTTTAAAATATATAGAAAAATCTTAATACTTGATACTAAATTTCTCTTTCATTTATTTTGTATCTTCCAGTGAATTAAAAACATCACTATATAGACAACGCATAGTGTCAGGTTTCTTATTAACTCTGAGCAAAAACCACCCTTGATTCTGATGTATTTACTCTTAGTGTGATATTTTTGCGTATATATCTTACTACCACATGCATAAGTATGCAGCACTGGCTATCACTCTCTGTTTGAAAGTAGGATGACTTCCAGTACAAAATATTGCCTACAAAACTCTGTCTTACAGAGCTCTTGCTACCAAGCTAAATAGATTTTCCAAATTTAAATTAATTTAGTTACACATTGCAGCAGTTATGATTGCAGAAATACACTACTGTTTACTAGAGAGATCTTGCAAAAAAAAAAAAAAATCAGTGTAAATGACAGATTTCCCAAATTTCCCGTATATCTGTGCTATAACAATCTTACTGACTGTATCTACCAAATCCAATACGGTGCCATGCTGGAATGCTCCAGTCAGCACACTAAACTCCACAACTGACTGGCCATTCTTAAGGACACTATTCCTTGTTGTGCATGAAAACAGATTAGTTATATCAATGTAAGAGTCTGTTTGGGTTGTTTACATCCATTTTTGCTAAGAGTACAACAGCATGCCTTACCTTGACATGCTGTCATTTACATTACTTCTGCTCTCTTCCAAAGCAACCTTGGCTGTCTCTGCCTGCATCCTGTAGGCATGCTAATTGGGCCAACAACTGAATACATGTCCTACACTGTCCTCCTTGGCTTTCTTGTTCATGATCTCCGGTTCTGCTCTACGGGCTCACCAGTTGTGGATTATTTTTGGGTTTTTTTTTGTTGGTGTTTTTTTTTGGGGGGGGGGGGGGGGGTTGTTGGTTTTTTTTTGGTTCGTTGGTTGGTTTTCTTTTTAATTTTGCACTTAAATCAGATTTTAAATGAGTTCTAGGGGTCCCTGACTACAGGAAAGCAGGCAACAATACTGTCTTGCACAAGTGAACCAGATGCTCAGGGAAGCGATTTTTAAGACATTCCCCGACGTGCTACAATAGATGAGCTCTTCTGAGGGCACTTGGATCAATGATGTTTTTCTTTAAATAGAAGTGGCTGTACAAATACGGTGTAAAGAGACCCTTGACTCTAAAATACATTCTTTCAGCAATAAAATACACAGTCTTTGTTCCCTAGAAGTAGGCAGGTTGCAGCAAAAAGCAGTGAGGAGGACGGGGTAAGGTGGCAGAGCAAACAGAGCACACTGGCGATATGTGGGGAATACTATTATCAGCTTTTAATGTATCGTCATGCCTTTGTGTCCTCTTTGTATTGATTGTTACTTTATATTAGCCTTCAGGATTTTCCACCATGAACTCTACAGCACACACAGGACGAAAAGAGGGTCCTTGATTCAAAAGTTCACAGTTGAAGGCTTGAGACAAAATGGTATGTGTGTAAGTGCTGAATGTGCACCTTCATGACAGAAGAGTAAATTTATGGATCAAAATAGCCACAGTGTTGCTTCCATTTTAAACCTTTCTGACACTAGAGAATGGTGTCAGCAGAAAAACGAAATGATGCAGGCATCAAGCCCTATAAATTTAAGTTAGAATTTCCAAATGAGCCTAAAGAAAATATTCAATTACCCCTTAGGGCCTACAAGGCTACTTTGAAGATTAGATCTCTAAGCATGAATAAATACATAAATACACTTCCAGT
Source organism: Gallinago undulata (assembly GCA_026546715.1). NCBI lineage: Eukaryota > Metazoa > Chordata > Aves > Charadriiformes > Scolopacidae > Gallinago > Gallinago undulata. The sequence continues at coordinate 9,191,354 of JAOTQQ010000001.1, read as the reverse complement.
ATGGTTTCTAAAATATGCAGTTAGCTGAATAGCCATTTAATAGGAAAACCTGTGAAATACTTCTATAGTATTCTTTTGAATTTCACATTGATTTTTTTTTTTAAATCTACATTTACAGAAGAAAACTCTGAATATATGTGTTTTTTTTAAATTAAATTTCATTGCTTTACTTGGCAAGCCAAATACAAAAACAAATGTCTCAATACTAGTTCCTGGAACAGATTTAGAAGAATCTCTAACAAATTAAAGGAATACAAATATTTAACAATTTTCAATCACAATTGAAAACACTGAAGTTGAAAGTTAAATCCAAATAAAAATACACTGTAAAAGATATGAAGACAAAGAGACTGAAAATAATTTAATGAAAGAGATCGTGATTTGAAAAGCACATTATGTTCTGCAAGTGAGATCTTTGTCTCATCTTTAGTAATCCATCCATACAACATTAAAACGTGTGCTTAAACCAGCTGTGAATTACGTTTTTGGATTCTTTGCATGGGAAAAAATTATATGATGATAATTTTGAACCACTGTTTGTTTTCCTATACACACAGTCGACCCCCCCTAATTGTTTCAATAGAAGGTTTTCCCACATATTAATTTCATAGCTAAATTGTTTGCAACCAAACAGGGGATGAAAGGTGTCATGAGCTCTGCATATAGATGGTACAATAAATTCAGGTGTTGCTCATGCTTTTTTAAACATGCTCTTGTGGCCTAGTGGGAAGAGCTGCTACACCTAGCCCTTCGCTGTTGGGTTTGCTGGTGTGGTCATGTTTTCTGTTGGTTACCTGCTGGCCCTCATGCCCTTGTAACACCAGCAGTAGTTTTAGACAGAGAAACCGTGCATCACTTACTAGGATCTACAGAGAAGCAAGACTCATTAAGCCTTGAAAAGAGGACAGCAAACGAGTAGTAAATCCCAGAACATGAAGAAATGAAAAAGCAACTCTAAACAGTGGAAAGCATCCACTCTTTGCAGTTGGGCTGCCAGAAATATATGGCATGATAAAATGCAAAGGACCGTGCTCACCTCATTTACCTTTAACCATCTAAGAGTCAAGCTCCTAACCTATATCATCCAGGTCCTCTCTCAGGGAAGGACACAAGAAGAAAGTGACAATGAATAATCCTATTTTAAAACAGATTCCTACAATAGGTGGGGTGAGTCACCCTCTGGAAGTGTCACCTCTTTCCATAAATTGCAGGCAGAGACAAGTGAAATGACTGAGCTCAGACAGGATACTAACTTTTCCCTTTTAGAGCTAAGTGAGCTGAATCTCATCCAAAGTTCACAGGATATAAAGAAGTCATTGCCTGCAAGCCCTTGCCCTGGTGAAGATGACTAAATTGCAAGGAGAATTAAAAAAAAAAGGAAAAAAAAAAAAAAAGAATTCAGTACAGGGAAGCACTCATTCCAACTATGCCTTTAGCTTCCTATAATGGAGGGAGGAATGTGCAGCTGTTTAGTGCGTGCCTGTATGTAGGGCTCGGGTATCCCACCACGGGATGCTCTCCTCTGCCCACTGGGCTGGAGCAGGGCAGACTCAGTTCCAGTGAGTGGCTTTGCCATCCGGAGAGGGGCCACCAGCCCCACGTGCCTCATCCCCGGCCACAGCCACGGGTAAGGCAGCTCTTGTCAGTGGCTTCAGGAGCGCCTCATTCTTCAGCTCTGCAAGAGAAGGGCTGATGTCTCAGCAGAGGCAGCATCCCCTCTGTCTTCACTGCCGCCATGTGCAGGAGTATGAGCCTGTGTGAGTGTGAGTCATGGGAAAGATTAGCTGCCTTCCTCCCTTTTTCCTTTGTGGAGCTGCTATTCAGTCACTGAGATTAAGAAATGTCTTAATTAGTCAAGATAGAGATGCTCTGCAAGGAACTGGAAGGTATCCTACGCATTTTTCCCTTATGCTTTGTCTTTTCCTCCCCCCAGGAAAGGATAATCCTGTTTCCAGAAACATGAGAGTGAACTGAAATATTAAAGTGCATTATAGCAAAACTTCCTCAGCCCTATGGAAAAAAAAAAAAAAAAGCAAGTTATACATTTTATGCTTATCCTAAGTAACATATGAGTCATGCCTGGAAATAATTTATTTCTAATTGTACAATTACTCATGTATGTACAACTTTTCCTGGAGGTGTAACACAGGTTTGGTAAATGGGTGGTAGATTTAGGGAAGAGGGGATTTAGATGAGATGGGGGCTTTAGACCTCAAATCCACCAAATATACTCTTTATATCAGTATCAGCTGAAAGCACAAATGTATGCAACTGGTAATGCTGCACAATAAACTGGAAATATATTGGCTACACTATGGCTTATTGCAGAAATGATCCAATCATTTAGAGTGGCATTCAAAATTTTTCTCCAACATTAAAAGGACCTTTTCAAAATATTAAAAGCACCTAGTTTATATCTATGCCTCTTAGTATAACACTGCATGGATTGTGTATGTGACGTCTTAAACAAAGTGTGGCTGTAGTTTTTTATATGGCTGGAAACAAGGTAAACCTGAAGAATATATGGGGTCTTCAGTGTTTATACAGTGTAGGGTAATTTTCACGTCGCAGTCTAGGACACTAAAGTTGTTTTTTAAACCCAGACATATTAATATATTATTCTCCCTAGAAAACTTTCACAAATACAGATGCTTTAAGTGAAAACAGTGTAAAACATGAATCAATCTAAAAGAAAGAAGAAAGGCAGACAACCCCCAGCCAGCCTCTAAACTAAAACACATAAACAGTTCTCAAACCTTTAGTTTATTCTGTGTTCTTGTCCTGTTCCCTTGTGTCAAACTGCTCATGAAGAAACATTAAGAGCATAAAGAAATATTTAGAACTGGTTATTTAAGCTATAAGTTCTTTTGGCCTGGGAGCTGATCCCTGTAATCCTCATCAAGGTGGATCTATACTAATGATAACACCAGATGCTCCTCAGGACCAAACTACAGTAAATCATTCTTTTTAGGATATTATAGCATCCTGTAGGAAAGCTACCCCTTAGGAAATCAGCAACCCCAACCATCTTTCCATGCTGAGCATCTGCAGGCTGCCAGTAATAAAATTGGATATTTAGTTCCACGGTTAATTACAGATAGAGAACTGCCTGCTGGAAGGACCTGTCCTGGTCCCATTCCTGGTCTACATTGCACAAGGGATGTTTACAAATGAGAGACAGGAGGTAGGAGATGTGGGACAAGAAAGGTTTGGAGCACAGGAGATGAAAGTGGGATAGGTCAGCACAGTCAGATGTGAAGTGTTTCTATCTGTCCGAATGACTGCTCCTATCTGGAAAGGTAGAATTACTTTTAGTGGCTTCTCCTTTCCTCCACATCTCACAGTGGAAATCCTGAGGTTATGTACTTTCATCTAGACAGAAATGTAAGGCAACAGCTTAGAAGGGAGAGAAAGCATAGGGAAGAAAAACAAAAAAGAGCATTTCCTCTTGTTGAGGTCTCAAAGAGTTAAGAGGCAAAATTATCCCTTTCAGAAGTTGTCTGCTGGGAAGACAACTTAACCCTGTGGTCAGCAGGCCCTGGCTTTACAATACAGCCATAATAGTTACACAGGCATCCTGAATCAGGGCCAGTGTTGCCACATCTTTAAGGACAGTTGATGGCTAAAAGGGGGATGCTTTAATTGAGCAGAGTTAGCTTGTGAGCGAAGTTTTCCATGTTACTCTGTGTGTGGCTTGAGACTGGCTGGGTGTAAATGCAGCCAGTTTTTTAGAGGGTTTACTAGTTCAGAATGTTTTTTAACAGGCAAGAAAAAGCAGTGTTTTGCTTGGGAAGCTATTTTAGGGTGCCCTTAGTGGTTTTAAAATGATCCTCACAGCAACAAATGGTATTTTTCCCCCTCAAAAAAGTAAAAGAAAAAAAAGAAAGACCTCCTACCTAAAAACATGGAATTTCTAGTCTGTCATTTCAACATGCTGTAGGGAACAGCTTTTAACAAGTGATCGGAAAAAGGGGTTTAAAAAAAAAATTGTTCCTACAAGACTGGAAATAGACGCATTTAAGTCATGATATTATTCCAATTACATGACTATATACAGATGCATGGATCAAAGACGGAAAGAATGATTAGGTCTTATACTCCTTCTCTTTGCTTAATTAGCACTTTCACCTCTGTGACTTTTCTCAAGTGCATTTTTATTCCATTGAGCTTTTTTAAGAAAGCCTACGTAATCCAAAGATACCATGATACAATATCTATATTTATAGTTACTGGACATATATTTATATAAGAAAGGGACTATTAACTTCAGAGAGGTGGGGACAATGCAAATGACAACAGCATATGTTTGGGATCTTACCAGTAAGCCAGTAATGTTCAGAAATGTCAGTTCTGATGTAATGGTGGTCGTGAGAAGGGCCCAGAGAACGTGTTAGAGCAGTGTCTTTGCCAAGGAAATCAGGAGCTGTTCCAGCAAAAAGATAATAATCTGAAAATTAAAAAAAAAAAAAAAAAAAAGGGTTTCTACAGCTGTGGGATAAACAAAATTAAAGCAGTTTGTGTTTTTTCGGGTGAGCAACACCTGTGTTTAATTGGGCTATGAACAACTTTAATGTTTTAAATCATTATTGGCTTATATTTTAATGGGATTTGAGGTTCTGTGAAGTTACTTACATTTAAATGAGGGTAATATTTGTAATCGTATGCCTGAGAAGTAAAGAAGTCTGAGTCTAATTTTCAGATCTTTTAGGCACTCAGAAAAGTAAATTCCCCAGGTTGTAATGGATGCTGGGCCCTTACGGGTAGAAAGGTGTATTTGATCTGAGCACCCTGTCCCATGAGTGCTGACCATGGACCTAGGGGCCGTGGCAAGGACACCATCATCTGTCCATTTAAGCTCTTGTGTCGCAGGCTTGCCACGGCCCTGATGGCTTTGCAGCTCCTGGGCTTGAGCTAGTAAACATGATGGATGCTTCACTACGGGAACTTTGCAGCTTGGCCCCTTCTTGGTGCAGGGATCTCCATCCAACACTTCATTCACAAAGAGGAATTTAGTCACTATGGGAATTCTTCTCAACTATGCAACATGTTAATGGTAGGAATATGGCTACAGACCCAAATCGTGATCATTTTAACCTAGCGAATGGTCCCACTAAAATAAATGAGACATCTTGCTTGAATAAGGCAGCCAGAAATTCTCTCACATGGAAACTATATCTATAACACAGTCCAGTGTGCTTGCTTCAACTGCAGTTACTATTTAGTCTTCTGCCAGCTTCGTGGGCAGTGCAAAATTTCACAGCCTTAAGAATCACACAATATTTTCTGTTTTTCTTCAGATCTCAATGAAAAAAAAAAACAACAACACAGAAACAATATCACTGTGACTTATTTTTTTTACCACATAGTGCATTTTATAATTTTATTATTTTTTTTCTGTAAAATAATAAAATAGCTTTATTGTTCGGAGGAGTTTGTTTTTTATTTAATGATTTGCAACAATAATCACTGGGGTGTGTAAAAAGAGAAAAAGTTCATATTCACAAACAAAAATCATATATAAAAGCTGTATGATACATAAAAATCCACTTCCAGGAGTTTCTTCTCCAGGTTTTCTAACACTCTGGGTGGAAACATTTCACAAGAACTTTCAGAGAGAAGCCCTTTGTTGAGAGTGAATGCAGAATAAATACCATTCAACATAGATGTTTGGGTTTTCATTTTAAAAGATGTAAATGCACTTAAGAAAATAAGATCAAGGCAGGGGAGGAGGGGGGAGGGAAACACACAACCACAACCCATGATCCTCAAGCACTTTATTTGGCCAAAAAAAAAAGATCTATCAGCTTTCTTTTTATCTCATTATTATTGTTACTTATGTATTATTTCCATGACAGTATTGGAAAGCACATCTTTCAGACAGCATGTCGCCTTTGTAAAGAAACAATAGTGCTTTCTGAAAAGCATTTGTCATAATGAGGAATGAGCACGGTAATTGGTGTTTGCTAACTGACAGGCACACAGTGATCGATAAATCTGAAGAGCTAACAGAAATTCTCCATCCTTGCTTAGGCTGTGCTGACAAGGCATTTTCAGCACTTCTCTCAGCTTTTGGTGTCTCTCATTCCAAGTTCCAGTTATGTCCAGAACAGTTTTAGTAAGTGGTAGTTCGTGATAGAACACGGATGATGAACAAGTGACTTTTCAGTCAAAGATATTAGCTTTTCAAATGTATCTGTGAGATGCCATGTAGAATTCAAAGAGATATTACACATTTCTAAAATAAATTAAAATCACATAGTTGTATTAACCTACATACATGAATGAAAATATAATGAAATATTATTTATTTCATATATGTATAACTGATTTCAAAGTGATTTCTGAAGGATACGAATAGTCTTCATTGCCAGATAAATAAAACTAGGCAGAGAGAAGTGACATTGTTACTCCTCTCATCAGTAGCAGAAATGGAACTGTATCCCAGTGCAGTGTCTTATCTGTGAGCTATATTGCACTCCTATTACTTCTGGAAATAAAGTAATCACCAAAAGATAGGCCACGAATGTGCAGGTCAGGCCTGCAACTCTTTACAATGCTTCTTGTACTTCATTGTGAAACACTTGACACCAGGCAGAGTCAGAGAAGGGATATTAGAATACCCTGACCATTAATTTTATCTAGCTTGAAAATTCTCATGTACTGAAGTTCATGTTTTAGTTAGCTAAACCACAGAAGCTTCTTCATTTCACAAGATTTAATAGAGCAGTCAAAGCACTAGAGCGTTGCTGAAATTAGCCAACACTATAATAAATTATGGAGTTCTACTGCATTAAAAAAAAAAAAGAAAAAAATTTAAAGTTTCTAGAATCCCATTTTAAAAATAGACTTCACGGTCTAATATTAAACAGTACTAGGGGTCCCTGAGAAGAATAAGAGCTGGCTTTAATCTATTGTTTTTAATAAAGGAAGTCCTGCCCCATCTGTTGGGTCAGAATCACAAATCATCTATCTTATTATCTGAGAATAAAGACTGAACATTAGTCATATTCTTTTTATAACACAGAGTGACCGATACTTCAAAGCATTGTCACCACTGCTTTTTGGCTGTAAATGAAAACGTCATGGTGCTTCACTCTTATCTTGTATTCATATGCTTGACGGACAAGTTAAATGAAAATTGTCCAAAGCTATGAACCAAACCATGACAAAAGTAGCTCTTATAGTGATTTGAAATCCAGAGGTCAAGCTGACATTCCTCAGCACCAAATGTCAGACCACACAGCGCTGCGATGCACGCAGCAGGCAGATTGCACTATCTTGTTCAGAGGCTTCCAGCTTCAGAAGTGGCTACTCGAGTAAATAGAAACCTCAAAAATGTATTTATGGAAATAGTGGATGTCAGCAGACTTCAAAGGGAAGAACATATTGATAATTGCAGAAAGAGGCCCAGAAGCACTTCAAACATTATTCATCTGGGGTTTTTTTTTGTTGTCTTCTTAAAGGAGAAATGACTGGGTGAGGATGAAACCGCCTTCCTGCTCAACTGGCAGAGGCTTCACAGCTGCTCAGATGTCTCTGTGTTCCTGCATTTCCAGCTCTTTGGTGTCTACAGACTGAAGGGTCCCTCAACTCCAAGAGCACAAACCAACACTGGAAACACCAGAGGAGCTTCAGCGATGGCATCTGCTGAGCCTCTGACCCCAGACTTCATATTACAAAGCTACTACACGTCTGAGAGGAGCACCTGGGTCTGATGGTTTCTTACCTGCCATCACTGAAGCAAATGGCAGCTGAGGATCAAAAGGGCATTTCAACCTGCCAGACTCCAAGTTCTGCGTATCCAGCCGGAATACCGTTTCCTGAGAATAAACACATACTCATTATCCTGGTGTGGCTGCAAAATAAAACCCACTTAGACAAACTGTTCTGCTAATGTGAAGGTGTGTTCATCTCAGCAGCAGGTGTCATCTCAGCATTGGTGTTTACAGTCTGTGCATCTGTTTAATATAGGGTCTTTTTTAACTCATTGTTTTAATGTATCCTGTTCACTCTATAGTGAAACACAAATCTTAAAAGAATACAATTATTTTCAGGAAAAAAAAGATGCATTGTTCATTTCTACTCAAATTAAAAGCTGGATTCTACTTAAAAGGCACTGGCTTCTATTTGGGAAAGTGCTGATAGACTATGTTGCAACAGGAGACTCAGAAGGGATTCTGGCTGACTCCTCAATTTCTCCAGGGACTGCTGAATAATGTTCGCGGCAGACACAGTTCAGCCCCTTTTAAATGAAAGCAGCATATGCTCTCTCTTGTTATTTTTAACAAGGCTAATGATACAAGAGATATCAGAATAGATCCCTCCTTGCAGTTCCCAAATACAGTGTGATTAATTCCTGGGTCACAGAACAAGGGCAGAGAGGAAGATAAAGGAAAGAAATTATTTTAAAACTATTTCTGATGTTTTCAGTGGGCCATCAACAACTCAATTGCTATAAGCATTAATTTGAAGTTTTACTGTAGATTTGAATTGCCAAAATGGATACTTTTACTTGTTCCTTTTATTAGTTTTCTAAAAGCATGTTTAACCTGAAAGCCATAGTGAGTTTTCCGAAGGCAAATCGATTGCTTAGAAGAGTAAAGTCTTTGCAGGTGTAGAGACTTGATTTTCAAAATTCTGCTGCTGTTAGAGAAGGGATGTTGCCTACAGAAACACTGTTAACATACTCTCCTACCTACAGTGATATTTAAAATCCCAGCAGTGTTCAGGAATCAAGTCATTGTGGGTTTAATATCTATTGTAGAGATAGAACTTCTGAAGTTAGTTTAAAAAAAAATCCAAAATATTATTTGGATTTTAAATTATTTTAAAAAGGGTTAAGTGATTTTTAATTATTTGTTTCAACACCTCTGCCTTGTTAGAGGACTGAAGAGTACAAACAACAGTTAAGTATGACCAGCAATGGCCACATAGGATCAGACTTCACAACACATTAATTCAATTCATCCTTAATGTACCTCCAATTATAAATGACCGAACATTTCTATTTTGTTGACGTGCCTCCTAAACTCTTTAGGCTCAGAAGGCAAAAGCCCAGGATTTTGAATAATTAGGCTCCTTAAGAGAAAAGAAAAATCAATTCCAATCATTGATCATAAATTCCATTTCCTCCAGCAATCCTGGCTGATACAAAGCAGAATTTAATCATCAAACAACTGCCCTTGTTACCTTCCCAAATCTGTGGGAAGGTAAGGTAAACCAAATTCTAAGGCAACTGAAGTGGGTCAGAGCACACCAAGGACAAAAGTAAATTAAAAATTAAGCTTCCTTTCTTTCTTTTTGACAATACTATGTTAACGTCCCGTTCTCATTTCTTTTAAGAAGTGTAATCCTGAGCTGCTCAGAGGACTCTTGCTGTATCACATGCAAAGAGGCTGTCTCTAAGTCCAGTAGTACTCAAGGGACAGAGGGCTTTATAGATCAACATCAAATATTTCACATTTCACCCAGACACACTAATGGACACTACCAGGCATTCACACAGAATTAACCTCCTGGTTTCACTTTGGACAAAGCTTTCAAAGAAAAGAGCATCCCTTGGAGAGCTGTGGCTAACTGCACCAACTGTGCCAAGCCTCTTCTTGCCTGGCCAAGAGAAGTTTTGGCAGTGACTGCAGCAATAGCAAGACGAGGACTTTAATCCCCTTTAATTGTGTCGTCCCGTAGGGGATTTGTACTGCTTCAAAAGCAGTGTGTGCTGTGGTTGTGAGTCACCTGATCCACACTGTTTTCCTCTCTGTTTTCACAGCACTGTCACCGGCCAGCAGACCACTGGGCAAATCTACCAGCAGCTTTTGAAGGTCAGCAGGGCACTGCCTGGTTTCACAGCCTCCGTGAAGCTATCTCAGGCCCTAGCTTTCCCAAGCATCCCACAGCTTCATGTAGAGGTTACTAATTACCAAACATCCACTATCCGTTTCTTATAACCCAGAGATAAAAAAGGGGAAAAAAAAAAAAAAAAAAGATTAAAAGAATAGGTCTGCAATGAAAGCACTTTGAATTACCACAAAGGATTCCTGGCTTCAGTACCTACAACCAGGAGATGTTTTCAGCTGTCTGTCATGTCAATGGGTCTGTCCTCAGCACTCTCCTGTCCTGTCACATTTATCTGTAGAGGCAGTGCAAGGACTATGGCTGTAGGGTGTTTGGGCTCCAAGAAGGAAAGGGAAGATATGCTTTATGCCATTCAAAGCTGTTAATTCAGTAGGAGGTTGTAGAAGAGGTGCACCATCAGAAGAGGCACGAGTAGTGCTGAACACTGTCCAACCTACTCCTGCAGCTGAGAAAGCAGGAGGAATGCAGGAGAGGCAGGACTGGGAGACAGTGAGGGGATTAGGAAATACAATACCAGGATTCTTCTTCCATTTCCTGTCATAAGGTAATTGGTCACATCTAATTGAAACAGACCCCTTGTCTAGACTGGCTGCTGGACTGAGCAATCAGACTACATCCATAATTTCATAATCTCTGATGAAAACTACTTCACAAATGAAGTAGTTAAAGGTGCAATGGTAGAGTGAGTAAGGCATCTTGTTAATGACCCAGAGGTAAACCAGACCCTTACTTGTACTCTTGTTGAGAGCTGCTCAGTTCAATTCAGCTCTGTATTTGATCATTCAGGCTAAGGAAGAAGCATGATACAAAGGATCTAAAATTTCAGTTGCCTCAACTGGAATATTTAACATAACAAAGCAAAGAAACCTCCAAAATTATTTAATCGCAAGTCCAATTATACAACATATACCAAACAATATCAGGAATATTAATGTCTTATTAGGGAAAGAACACCACCAACACTACCATTTCAGGCAGCTTCAGTATTCTGCAACATAGACAGCCCATTTGGACTGATCAACCAGCCCACAGAATGTGTGGAATATAATGATGGGTCTCAGCCTGGGTAAAAATTAATCACTTTTTTTCCCCACCTTCTTTTCTTCTGCGACCGTCTGATCTTGATTCTGTATGTCAGAATATCTCCAATGTGTATATATTTCAGGTTATTACTTTTAATAACATATCATTAGACCTAATTTTTAATATTCTAGAATTTCACTGAGACCCAAAGAAAAGAGAAAGCTATTTCTACAGCAGCACAGGAAGCCTGCATCACAAGCAAGCAGCCAGACAGGTCACATCTCGGCGCTGTCTGAGAGCAGAGTCAGTGTTATAAATATAGTCAAGGTGTTATACATATAGGAGTTAAAAAGAGACTTGTGGACTAAGTGGCTGCTTGACACAACACCAAAATGCTTCTGTTGCAGGGGTTAGGTCTCAAACATTTACCACTTAGGATAGAGATTTCTTTGTCACCAGCAAATGAAGGCCAATCAGCTGCTAACTTCAGTTCAGGAATATGCCGCTGGTGATGGAGGGTACCCAACATTTGCTTAGCGACAGGGCTGTAAAACATCTGCAAAGTCCTGAGATGCTGTCCTTGGACTCAGATTTAGAGACTCTTTACAATCTGTTTTACTGTCCTGCATAAGGAATGGGAAACCATCTCTGCTGACCAAGGCTATATACGCATTAAAAAATAGAACTATGAGTGCCATCTTGAACTCTGCATATGTGTGCGTGTACGTAAGCACAAAGTGTGTGCGGAAATGACTTACTAGAAAGGCAGACATCTGGGTTAAATGTTCTCTTCACTTAGTTAATCATATGACAGTGTCATTCTGAAGAGCGTTGTGTATTAAGCCTTACTGAGGAAAGTGCTTTGTTCAAAAGAGATACGCACATATCAAATGTGAGAACACGAGTTTCTGCCTGACCTGCAAAATCCATCGTTTACCCTGTTATTTATGCAAGCTGCTGTCAGTTCATTTTTTACACACTCGTGTGGTATTTTCCAATCTGTGATGAATGCTAAACAAGATGAGGGTTATTCCCTGACATATCAGAGTAGTGAGGAAATTAAAGTACCTCTTTGTGAGTTCCAAGTTCAATGTATCCACAGAGAGGGTGAAACGCTCCTGTGCCGCAGACATAAACATGGGTTCGGTTGTAGGGCTGAAGAACCCTGATAAAATTGGCACATTCTGTCTATTGGGAGAAGAATGAGAAAGGTTACTTTTCATGTTTATTCTTCCCTTTCAAATTATACATTGTATTAGGTTATAGCTATAGTATTGATGTATTTAAAATCAAAACTACTGTAGCAGAGACTGTTGACTAAATAGTTCAAAGTTGTGACAGCTACAATTTTGCAGTGACTATCTCCTCAGCAGTTCATCAATCAGACTTGCAAGCCTAATTCTGCTATAGCACTTACAGCCATGAGAAGCCGTGTGGTTACAGCACAGATTGGAGTATATCTCCTCAGCCTGTGTTGTAGCAAACAACCCCTGTCAACAATTGGGCAGAGGCCAAAGAGCTGCTGGATTAGGTCTGGCTACCAAATCTCCTGCCTTTGCTCCCAATTCAGCGCTCTGCACAAGCTTTAACACCAAAGATTATGTGATAGAAATTATTGTGGTGGACTGAAGAGCTTCAACATAATTCCAAGGGTATGTTTTGTGTATGAGTGAACTTTCTTTGCACCAAGCACATCCATCTGCTCACTTTTATTTGGGCATGTGGGATGCTCGGGCCAGTCCTGGCTCTAGTTGGGCTTGGTCCTTGCTGGTAGATAGCAGAGGAGGCTGCCACACATGGCAGGGCTGCCACACGCGGTGTGTAGGAAAGGCTTGCTGCAGCTTCCCCAAAATTAAATATATATATATATATAAAAGTACTTAGGAGGGAATATACAAGAGCTTTGCACACATTTAAGCTTCTATGCTATATCTAAGGGAGAGGCAAGCTGCAGAGACAACGCAGGAAGCAAAAATGAGATATTTATAATCTAGGTCCAAAACAACTATTGCCCTCTATGGCCCTTTTCCTTTTGTTTTAGTGAAGAAATAGATCAGCAGAAATTCTCCATATAGACCAGTATCAGAATTTTCCCAGTGCTGAGCAGAAGTGTTGTTTAGTTTTTGTCTGCTGTAAAGATAAGTGTAACAATAAATTAGGATAAAAAGTTGAAATTCCTCAGGCAGAGAGCTGAGAGAGTGTTTTGAGCTGGAGTCCACCTTGGTAACAGACAAGCTAGATAGAAACCACAGGATTTGTGGAGAGAAAAGGAAGAAATTTTATTATACAGCTGGGAAATATTTACTTTTCTAGTGGGTTCTAGACACATGATGTAATCCTTGCTATGCAAAAGAGATATGAAAGTTTTATTGTATATATGAATGTACCTTAAATGCACTTCCTAAAAAGACTTCCTAAAGGAGATTTTTTGTTCCAGGGAAAGCTAATAAGTCTGGGATTTTGTTTTAACCTTAACTGCAGTTGCCTGTAAATTAAGTTAATTTGTACTCTGCTCTGCTACTCTGTTTAGTTAATGAATTATAATGAAGTTACTTTCAGGATATTCCCAAGAAAAAAAAAAAAAAAGGCAGTTTGATGGGAAAGAAAGGATTTCAAGGGAGTATCGCCTGGGATACATTTCAAAGGAAAGGCTATTTATCTCTCAACTGCATTTATTACAAACAAGGATGGCATAGCATGATTGCTACTTGCACTATTGAATACCTTTTTCTTGAAGAATTAACTTTTCATGAAAAAATAGAAATGTAACATTTTTTAAAATGAAGAAAAAACACTTAGTTCATTAGTTCAGGAAAAAAGTGTAACAACAGCTTATTAACCCCTTTTGTGCATTTAGAAACAAATACACAGATTTACAATATTCTCAGCAATAATAAAAATATATACCATACTTACATAGGCATCTTTCCCAGCTAATTTGCATAATTCTACCTTTTCTTTTGCTGCAGGCCAGTAAATCTGTAACATAGTTAAAATGGGACAAAGATTATTAATACCAAAAATTGTCCTGGGACTGCAGTATAACTACTCCTTTGAAAGAACAGGTAAAAAAGATTTGTTCATTTTGAAGGAATTTGCATGTAAATTAAAATGGAGATGACTTGGAATACAGGGTTCCCTTACAAAAAGTGAAGAGGCTTTAAATCAAAACCCCTGTTGTTTGTTCATTTCTTCATTGGCTCTATGTACTTTTAAAAAATACGTAGTTGATCTAGCTAATACACCTTGTCACCTTTACGAATTTTAGGTTTTTCTCAAAGATGTGATGATCCAAATCATCTTGAAGCTAAACTGACTGCAAAACAAGGCAAGTTACATTTGTGATGAATTTGGTCCAGTGAACTTGGCAATGCCGTTATAAAAAATACTTGGCTGTTAGTGCCAATTTTCAAATGAAAAGAAGTTTTGTTCAAAAAACTAAAGGTAGCTTAAGGGAAATTTGTAGAACAAAAAGTACATTTGACAGAAATCAATAGCACATGGTTTAAAAATGTCACTCATCAACACTGAATTTACTGAGAAAATGACATAGAAGTTTAAAGGAGAAGCATGTACCCTAGATAATTGGTAGCATATAATATAACTGTTTCTCTTCTTTCATCTGCACTGCAGAATTCTATAAGCTAGGTTTTGGTGTAGATGGAGCCAGATGACAAATTACTATCAGTTACCACAACCCTAATTATATTAGTGAAGAAATTTCAACAAACAACAGATCACGTTCTGGTTCATTGATTTCAATTAAACAGTCAAAATTGGATATTATTGAGTATATTTTTGATTCTCTTAAATTTGAAATAGAAGCTAAATATAAAGTCCTCTAGAATCGCCATGCTGAACATGGGTCTTTTTTCCCTCTTATTTTGACAAGACAAAGCTATAGCCATTTCTCAAGACTAATAATAACAACAAATCACACTAATTTTTGAGCAAATATTGGCTAGGAAATCACCTCAAGTCTCAGAAACCAGTATGCAGTTCACTAGTAGTCACAGATGCTTTAGACTAGTATTGAGTCTCAAAAATCTTAAAAAAAATATATAGGAACAAATAATTATGATAATATGCAGTAGAAAAAAATCCTCACCAAGGAAGAATGCACAACTCAACCACATGCAAGAGACATGAACTGCTGTAATACTCCCTTTCTCTCACCCAGCTGTTTGCACCCTGTAGGATGTGGCTTGCCACATACACAGGCTCAGTCCCACACTGCTAAGGAAAGCTGAAGAGTGTCCTCCATCAAATAGCTTTGTTACTGTCCAAAATCTACAGTGGGTGTTCCTCTCTATCTGGAAACAGTCTTTTTATTTCACTTCTTCCTTTTCTCTTCCCAGTGAAAATGGAGCTATTGGCTTTCTGCAAGGAAGTTAATTTCCTCTCAAGTGAATTTACAGTTACCTTTCTGATTAGAAGCTCTTAGTAAAGATAATGTATTTTAAGTTACTTAAATCTTCAGCCTTTACAGCAATATTTACTTAAAGTCAGAGATAAGGCAGTATTACATCTCAGCACTGGAGCACAAGTCTACTTTCCCAGAGCGTTTTCTCAGAATGATGTCGTGATAACATCCAGGTACAAAAATGCAATCTGAAATCAGCCATGCCAGTGTGTCTCGATTACACAGTGTACAGTACTGGAAAGGACTGGGAACATTGCAAAGCCATTGGGAAGAGCTGATGGCAGCACCAGTGAACTCATCTGGTCTCTGCTTGGGCAGAGAGTGGGATGGGTCTCGCTTGTAGTACTGGTCTGGCACAAGTGCCACTGAGTTAGAGACGCAAAGTCTGAGGCTTAATTGTTGCTAGGAAAAAGCTGGTGAAAAGGAACAGCTGGAGGAACGTAAGATCACAGATCTCCAAATACATTTGGCCAAGGAGACTTAATCTGAGATCTGATCTTCAGTTCTTTCATACATAAACTTTATGCCCAATTCCGTCCAAGATCCCTGTATCAGTAACAGAGAAGGCTAGAGGTCTTTAAGGGTTTTTTGAGTTTTGGGGCAAAAGTTTAGGCATGCAATTAGGTAGACAAGACCTCCCTTGGTAGGCCTTTGAAAATGTCTAGCTCTCCTCGCCAACTGCACAGAAGAACTGGATCGCTGTTTTGGGAGGTCCAGTTACATTTCAAGACATTTGCTTGAAGGCATCACACATTTTGATGGACTGAAATCTACCCTCAACTCTTGTACATATTCATTCATGGGACATAGAGTTTGTCATACAAGCTGGACCAGTCAGGCTGAGATATACATAACCCCTTTTCTATAATAATTGACTATAGTCAATTATCATAGAAAAATAAACTGTTTTACTTTCTGGCTACTCAATGGCCTCAGTATTTAGCCTTATACAATGCCACATTAGGCAATGAAAAGTGAAGCTAAGTGATCCAACTTTAAAATCAATTTGCAATTACATATGGGGGAGTTAAAGTGATATTTATTTACTTTTCATATGAGAAATGAGAGGTTCCCAGAAACTGTCAGTTCTAAATTGTAATAGGTCAAGAAAATTGCATAATAAATAATAAGCCAATGTGCTGAGCAAGAAAGCAAAAACTTATTTTTTTATTAGATCACATGTTGTGTAACAGCCCCACAGGTCTGGTGCCCTTAAACACTGACACACAAGTAACTTTGCATGTGTGAAATAGTCTCATTGATTTTTTACATGAATAAGCTTATTTAGATGCATCTGTGTTAACTTTTTTGTCTTAGTATCATATTTTGTTCAAACAAGTTGCTTAGTTTCACAATATGCAAAAAGTAAGACTAGATGTTCTGGTAGTTTCTTTTATATTTAAAATCTTTGACCTTGTAGATGGTTTGATGCTTTTAAATTGGTTATTTTGTTCCATGATTTTTTTCAGTTCATGTGCTGAATTCACAATGGTAAAATCTTATGTAACAAAGTCTTTTCCCTAAATTCCCCAAAAAGTAGAACTTCAAAGAAAGAAAGAACCCCTAAAAAAACAAACAATATATAATGATGGTGACAACAACACTGGCATAAAACCATAACAATTTCATGTTACAAACAGTAAAATTTATATATGTGTAATATATGTCATGGTTGCATCTGTATCTGAAATACCTGGAAGAATCTTAGAATAGCTAGGTGGGGTTACTAATTTAAGGGAAGAATGTAACTAGTTGAAATATATGAACTATATATTTAAAAAGGATTATTTTATTCTCTTAATCTTCAGTTTATTTTCCTTGTAAAATATCCATACCAAAATTCCAAAGGCCAGCTACTGTCACGATTTCCTGATTTTATCTTCCATAGTCTGATAAAAACCCCCAACCACCTTACCATTATATTTAAATAATTCTACAAATATTTTCTTAAATTTAGCAACAGGAAAGAAATTAAAATCTCCTAATAAATGCAAGTTAATATGTTCTCTGCTAGCAGAGTGAAAGAAAACCTCCCAGGAGTACAAAATTAAGTAGTACATAAGTGTAGGACAGATAAGGTATCACTTTAAAGGGTAGCTGGAAATTGATTTCTGATTAAAACAAAACATTAAAAACCACAAAGGTCCTTTTCAGATCAGGAGCAGAGTAATTTCTGAAAGTAACATTTTTCTTTCCTCCAAACACATATTTTTACTATAAGAAAAGAATGAAAAGGGAAAAATTAATATAAAAAAAAAAAGAAATAGATTATTTACATACATATAGTGATACATGGATGATATATTTGTAGTTATATGTATATATAAATAATAGCTAGATTCACTTCTGAGAGTTTCATTTCAGCTGCCATCTGTCAGGAATTAACAATACTGATTATAAGCAAGTATCTTCCTCATCTTTCTGTGTTTATCTTTCTCATTCCACATTTGCTCCTAGGCTAACACTTGGACTGGATATCTTTGGGGAAAGTGATGCCTCAAAAGTAAAACAGTGAACTCCGATCCCAGAGAAACTTGGATGAAAATTACAGCTTTTCCAAGAGTCATTTCTAATGAAGTTACTAAATCTGGGATGACACAAGGTTTTACCAAAAAAGTGGAAAATACTATACATTGTCACAATACCAAAGAGGAGAAACACAAAATAGCTTAGCAATTGCCGGTCTATTGGTCTTGTTTAATCTGTTTGTAAGGCTTAGGGAAGGAATAACTTCAGTTTCCAATGAAAATGGAGTATGGTACAAAAGACAATATAACTTGGTAAAGACCTATTATTCCACCCTAATATTGTACTTTTCTTTAGCTGAATTGCATTACATTATGTGGTAGAGCTCCTCTTCCTTAGAGCTCCAATTAAGCATTTCATAAGCTGCCACATGAAAACTGATTAGCTCAGCTGGTAAAAATAGGCATTATTACATGAAAAAATGGTCTGGTAAGTAAAGAGGTTGTGGTAGAGAGTTATTCATGGAGTTTGTCAAGAAATATGGTCAGAGCTCATCCTATTTCTTATTCCTTTCAGTATTTTTGGCAGAAACCCAGCACTCTGCAACAATGTGCAGATGAAACAAAGTTGGGAAGCATCACTAATATAAACGAAGACTGGTAATATTATTCAGGAAGAATCAAAGGGCTACAAAGGCCAGAATTATAAACAGACAGAGGAAATGAGTGGAAACCACTCATAAAGAAATATAGATTGAAGCTTAGAAATAAATAAATGTGTAACACCAGACTAACAAGGTTCTGATCTGTAGCAATGACCTTGCTAAAGAAGTTGTATGAAGTATGCCACAAGGCCCCTTACAGCAGACTTGGAGCAGGTTATGAAAGGAATTGCTGCTACATGAGGTAGTTGCTGGTGATAGCAGGGAGTGAGACCGATTGACCAATATGACTCTTTCCAGTTTCATGTCCCCAAGATAGTCACAGTCATGCCAGCAGCAAGCACTTGAGTGTCTCATTGAGGTCGACGGCTTTCAGCAGCCTTGTGGGTTTTGCTGGTGCCCCTCACATGCTTGATGCTGCACACGTGCTTCAGCACCTCTCTATCAGTGCAGTCTGGTACGAGAAACCCCAAAGTGTTTTATTAGTGGTACATGTAGCACCAGCAGGATGTGTCCATATCTAGAGTGAAGGACATCAGCTGATCAGCATGTCTCATAACACTCACTCACCAAACTTGAATCCTGTGAAGAAAGGGATTGCTTCCTTCCTATTTTGAAAGAATAAGAGAGGTAGAAGCACTTAGAGGAAAAATACACTGATTTTAAATAGCTAGTTGATGCATCAAGAGAAAATGTTCTTTTTTTCCTTGTTTTATTCTATATACTGATATTCATTATATTGATGTTTAAGAGAGGGCATGCAATAAAATTACAGCTTCCTAGGCAACAAAATGTCACATTAGAGCTTTGTGAATCATATAGACCATAACTCAGAAGCTTAAGCTCATTGGTAGGAGTGAATTCCCCATCTAAGAGGTCCAAGTGTTACTTCCAAAGAACAGAGCCAGACTGAGCTGTAAACCCATTGTCACGCTGGCATATGCAGTACTGAGAAACTCTCCTCCATGGGAAACTATTCCCCCATATGAAAAAAAAAAAAAACAGGATTCATGACTTAGCCCAATGTGACCATAAAATGGGTGCAGTAAAGAAGGCAACATGATCCAAAAACCAAAGTAAACCAGGAGAGAGTCTAATCCCAGTTTTTTTTCCATTGTCCTACTACACGTGACAGTCAAGTCTCATTATTCCCACCAGTATAACAGCAGTAATGTGACTTGCCTTCCCCACCCCGCCCCCGAACAACTTCGTAATTCATAGCCGAAAAATGAAACGCAAAGAAAAACAGTAAGACCAAGGAACACTGAGAGAAGATACAGTGATCCAATGATAAGCCTGTCACACTGCTGCATAAAACAGTATCATAAATGTCACACCCCAACACCATAAGAGTAGGTGTTCATGGATTGCTTCCGGAGAACCAGGACATTTGTCACTTCACTGAAAATTACTGAAGGTGCTAGAAATTTATCAAACTTCCCAACAAACATGAGAAAGAATTTCAAGCTTTTTAAGCATCATTTTGCTGAAAAGAAAGACTATTTTAATTAATGGGAAAATGAGCTGATTTTAGCATAGCACGCATATATAACAGTTGCTCTTTAAATACCTCACATCTGTTGCATTCATGTGTGCGGTATGGGAAATCCACAACTTGGGGAACTGGACAGATTGTTCTCATATACAAATCTTCAGAGGAAGTTTACCCCTAAGCAGTTCTCGTAACTGGCACCCACTATACTGTACTCTAGAATTCAATATTTTAAAGACATCAGCAAACAAAGAAAGTTTGTTTTCTACGTTCCTTATCTGAATTTCTCCCTGCATTTGAAACCTACCCAGACTGTCCTTAGACTCAGAATTTTCACTCAGCTTTCTTTTTAACAGTTTTATCTCAGAAATACATGGGGATCTCCAAAAGCCAGGAATGTATTCTTAAATCTCTTTTACTTTCATATCTGCCACAGACCTTCCTTCTTCCAACAAGTCTTCCTACATCTGACACACTAATTCCCACACTTAAAATACACATCCAGGGAGACACGAGCAGAATTTCTGACTTCAATTATTTCAAAGTAGCAGAAAAATAAATCTCTGATATAATTTGGTATGACATGGAGGCAGGAGGGAAGAGAGGATATGAGGATAAAATGCACTCAGAGGGTAAAAACAGTTGTGTACTTGGATGACATATTCACAGACTTTGGTAGCTTAAGTTTGGCAGGTGGCTGTTAGAGTGAAACCATTTATGAGAACCAAGTGGGCTTTTTATATTGCATCTGCCTGAGACAAAGCAAGTTCTCCTCTTAAACTGTGATCTGCTCTCCAACACAACTTTAGAAGCAGCATTTTCTGAAAAGTGCATTTTCATGTGTACGCTATGAGCATATGTAAAAGCTTAAAGAAAAAGGACCAGATGCTGATTTCATTTACACTGGATTAAATCTTGAAAGGCTTCAACATTTTTACACTTCATTTTCCACAGAGTAACTACAGCAGAATTCTGACCACCGTCTGTTTCTCCTAAAAGGAAACTGTACACCAGGATTTTTAGTGTAGATGGCATTGCTCCTGACATGTTTATCACTGCAGACTGAAGACAAATCCTACCTTTGAAAAAGTCAAAGCCCAATATGAGCAAGTGTTTTCAGAGAGCAGGATATTCTTTCCTTTACACCTAAACATATGGGTAAAACACAAAAATGAGAGCGGATGTTTATGGAAACATAATTTATGGCAACAATGCAAAAGGAAATAACAGAGACACTCTCTTCCACCTAGGATTGCTGTCATTCTGGTTACATACTGCTTTCTTCACATCTTGCCCCTGTCTGTTGTTTTGTGTCTGTAAACACTCTTTAAAAGCTTCCGCCTTGCCTACACAGGTGCCTAGATTTAAGTCGATCAAACAATTTTATGGACTCCAAAAGGTCTTCAGAGCTTCAAAACAAGAGTTACGTAAGCTCAATGATAAGAGTCCTTCAAGGGCTAACAAGCAGAAAGTTATTATGTTTCTGCAAGTCCCTAACCTGAAGTACTATTATAGCTTCTTCTTAAACTCTTCCTTCAGTGTCTACTGCTGACCATCTTTGGGGACAGGATGCTAAACTATATGGATACTCAGCAGAATTAATCTTGTATTAGATAGATAAGATGGTTTGTATTTCTATTAATTTTGTAAGGAAGGGATGTATTCTAAAATAGGTAGAAATAGGTACCCTATGATCTGTGACACCCAGAAAGGTTCCCATTGTTTCAACAGTAGGGCCATCAGCATGCATTTGACACCTGGGAACCAATTCCTCATGTGGGGATGGTCAAGCCATGCCCCTCTCAAATCTCAGACCCACTTCAATTATTTTCTTGGAACCTTTTCTACTCACAGAGATTGAGAACAAACCAATGTGATCGCAGATAGATTAATGACCATCCTCCTCCAGTTCCAATGGATTTGTTTTAAACTTTCCCAGTACTTATTCCCCCACTTGCAGAACTTTCGATATCTTCAGTGGTTTCCAGGTGACTCTTTGGCTTTCTCTGATGTCTTCTGGGAAGCCTTTTTCTTCTGACAGGTGAAGAAAACTTCACCCTTAGACAGTCTACAGCTTTTGCTAACAGGCAGAAAGCTAAATTCCTTTGGCATATAGAATGAACAACACATATTTGGTCGGAAAGGAGCAATCTTGGTGTTACTGTGTTTCAAGGCTGCAATAAACTTTTCAGACTCTGGGTGTATTCCTGAGGCTCTGGTTTGGTGACTAGAACTAAAGCATCCATTCGGTGCTGACTGAATTTCCTTTAGGTTCATTCCTAATTGAGACAATGCTTATATAGACTGACAGGAGGTTTCCCAGCACAATGAAGGTAAAATTTGGCTCCTATATATGTGAAAGAGGGTGCTGTTTTACATAAATAGACATATATATTTGTATATATGTTCCCTTTCCTGCTGAGACGGATGAGTGACACTAAAAATACTGCCCAGTGATCATAGCGCTGACATAAAACCTTGGACTATTGGAAAGCACTGGAGTTCGAGAGAAGTGCAGAATTTCTTTGCAGCTATTTCATAAGCATTTACCCAGCTGGTATATCTATACATGCTTATGTATTTTTTACTGTGAAATAAAAAACAATACAAGGGGGCATTAAAGGATAAGTCACAAGACAGCTGCACCTGGTTATAACAAAAATATAGTTAGCGACTACAAATTAAGGATACTCCAAGGTACGATAATTTGTGACCCTGTGCCAATACACACTGGGGTAGATGAAAACAACTCGTTCTAAAGCTGCTATTGGGGCGATCTGACATGTTTATCTATTTGGCCCACATGTGGCTGTGTCTTCTAGCACTGACAGCCCCTGCAGGCTGGCAGCTTTTCAAAAGCTTGTCAGCCCTCGATAGCATTCCTATTCCTGCTGAGATGGGCGGGTCGTGCTGCGGATTACACAGTGATAATGGTGCTGACATATAACCCTGCTTGCACTGTTCGTGAGCACAGGACTTACAGAAAGGCGAACAATTTCCTTGCAGCTATTCCATAGGTGTTTACCCAGCTGACAACATTTTGTAGTTAGTATTTATTTAGTTTAAGGAGTAAAATGACACAGTCTTTAGGCAAAGTTGCAAGAAAATTCTAAGTAGCAAAGTAATCGTTCCAGCAGGATCCCAGAGCTTAGGATTCTTATAGAATTTCTTCTCCAGCTTTCCAGCCTTTCATGTGATTAAACATGTTTGTTTGTTTTGTCCTGCACTTCTATTGGATATGGCATAGTCGCCTTCAGCGTTATTGACCACATTTACAACACCATGGTAAATATAGGTTGCTGCTCTTTTCTGCTTTCTTTTGCTGAACATCTTAATTTTACTATAGGAAGGAACTACACATCTTCCAGTTTATAAATAGCCCACAGCACTTGTCAGGCATCTGAGGATCTCTCAAGAAAAGACTAAGGAATTCAATAATGCTATTCTTGCAAGAGAAGCTAGAGACTTCTATTTAGGACATGCTCACAGATTATATTCATGTTGCAGAAAGATGATTATCCTTTCCTAAACTTTAGGTACTTGTACAGTGGAACCATTTTAGCTTTCTGCTTTTGTCTTTCATTCTGGAGGACTTTTCTATTATACTATTGTACTTACTGTTGTTTTAGAATAAGGTTTGCAAGCACTGAAAAGTGGATGGATTTTTTCAAGCTGCCAGCTAAGGAGGTTTTCAACCAATTACACAATAAATTGAATAAGAACTACAGTGATTTCAGAAATTGGAACTCCAGAAGAACTATTGATTTATTTCATCAGGAAAAAAATACCAGGAAATAAAGACATAACTTAATATATGTAAGTTAATTTAACTAATTTAGGTGAATAATTAGTTTGTTAAAAGGAAGTTATTAAATTATATACATGTATACATTAAAGAAGGGGAACGGATACAATACTTCGGATGTTTCTTTGAATACCATTCCAGAAATAACACAGAGCATCAGATTCTACAATATAATCTTGCCATGTAATTATAGCCACAGACGAGGATTTTCTGAGAATAAATTCTTGGGGATCCTGATTTGGCTTTTTGGTGTGTCAGAAGTTCCTAATATAACAAATATCTGAAATGGAGAGGCTTTTTAAAGCAATCTGAATCTACCCAGATTAGAACATTCTTCAGTTCATGTTTGGTTTTGTTTTAAAGAAAAAAAAACAAAACCAAACTATGCACAATTTTGCATTCTAGTTTCAAAGCTTCTACACATCTTTCAAAGCTCTCCCCCACCTCAACTTGCTTTCTTTTAACCCTCATTCCTCGATGCCGTTAATAAAAACATCATTTATAAGCAGCAACTTAAATATTCTAATCAATTACTCCTCCTTTTAATGGCTGTGTATAAGCAGAAATATCTTTTTTCCAGACGACTCTCACTCCAGAGGAGTACAAAGGACACACTTCAGACCCTTGTAGTCCCGACATGTGTGGTTTCCGCGCACCGGGGAAGGCTGGAAGCGAGCCGTCTGGCTCCGCGCCAACCCAAACCATGGGCCGTCTAAACACAGCGCCGGCAAACGCTACTTTCTGACACTTCGCTGCTACTGGAGAGTATCCTTTAGCATTGAAACCTCCTCAGTGGCTGAGATTTATACGCAACCACTCGCGCGACTTCCTTCATCTCATATTTTTTCCCTCCCCAGACACGTTTCTACCCACCTAGCACAGAGGAACCAAAAAGAAACAGTCCTGTGATATGGCCTTGTGTTACCTGGGCATTTACCCGAGCGAATAAGTTTATAAAGTTGTGGAATGTTTACAGAGATACGGAAGTCAGCACAGCAGGATGCTCCACAGAGCTCTTCAGCCTGTTTTAGCTACTTAAATACACTTTTCCTCAGTGTTTTGTCTGAAAAGTTAAAGATGACCTATATGGTTAAACTAAGAATTAAAAATACTTGAACTTTCAGACAATCATTTCTTTAGTCCAGATACACAAGTCATTATGAATTTTATTCCCTTCTTTCAGGTTACCAGAGAGACGTAGCCACAGTTTCTCTATCAGCTTACTAAATGCAAATTTTCATTCCAATATAAAATGGGTTTTTGCTCTACAATATCTCTATTAAATGGCACAGTCTGATTCCACACTGATTCTCCTGGCTCCGTCTGTGTTCTGCTCTTCTTGGAAAGCACAACATCCATAACGATCAGTGCTGGTTTGGCTAAAGGGAAAATGTTAGCAGACTGGATGGAGAGGTGGATCAGGCAGGGTGCTACCACCTCCAGAAAGCTCTGAACTAATTAAGCCCTGCTGAACATAATGGGAGGTGACAACACTCAGCATCTCCCAGGAGGTGAGCAGCATCCCACAGAAACAGAAATCTGCTTTGCACATAAACAGAATTTGTTTTCTACAAATGGCCTATGCATGAAATCATGCTGTAGTCTGAAAATCTGCAATATGAATAATCCTGGTATTAATGCAATATCCTGAGAGAGGTGCTGGTTTTTGAATAAACTACCGAGATGACAAATGCAAGTGTTTCTTAAAGCATCCCAGGGAAGAAATGTCCTAAAATGCTCAGAACCTGAGTTTTAAAGAATCTGGCATATGGAGCATTGCAGTAGTCAAAATAAGAAATAAGATATTCATCCTGGTACTATGTCTTTTCTGTATAATGACAGAAAATGTTGCACTCAAACTTGTGGGACAAAATAGTCTCCTGCTACACCTGTTAAGCCCCTGCACTGCAGTTATATTAATTCAGGGTCAGTTACCTCTTCAGAGCTGACAGCAGAACACAGTAATTTAAAACCTCCTTCTGGTACTTAAAGGAAATATCAAACACAGCTGAGAATTTAAATTTTCTTCAGCAAGTAGCATATCTGGAAGAAGCAGGAAAGCCATTTTCATGTGTGTTCCTGCGCAAGCATCTGTTTTTCACATGTAGCAGTCAATTGTGCTTATGAAAGCTGCAATTCTTTGTGTCTGCTAGAAATACTGGCGGCTAAATTGCCATGTTATTATCTGGAGTTAACACATTCTCATAGGGCATGGGCAAGGGAATACAGTAGATCCCAGTGGAAGTTTCTCCTATCACTAGTAATTCTAGATATTAATACAAATATTAATAATAAAATTGCCACTGACATTTTTACTGTAATTTAAACTATTCGAATTGCCTCCTCTCTGTTTAATATCACCATAATGTAATCTCAATGATGTAAGCGACCAAGGAAATAGCTATCTTCAGTTGCCTTCTTTCAAATGCTTTTATTTGAGGAGACTGAGCATGACCAGAGAAATTAAGAGAGAAACTCCACTCCAAATTTTTGCCTTTCTGCTAATATTTTGATATTACTTTCATGCACTGAAGGGCTCCTCCAGGTAGCTGACCTCTTGCAGGACATCAGTCTCACAGGAGGTCACATACATACCATGACAAATTCAATTTATTAAAGATAATCTCTATAACTATGGGAGGTGAGATTATCAATTGCACAATGAATCTGCCAGTTACACAATGAAGAAGGGAGAAAGGAGAAAAAAAAAAAAAGAGGAAAAGGAATCAAATTGAACTTATGAGATGAACTCTGTGGAAAATAAACTGACCTTTTTTACGTTTTTGTTTAAATCAACCAAATTGAGCAGGAAGATGTGGTCTTTAGCCCCAATCAGCAGCCGGCCCCTCTCCTCATCTAGCAGCAGGGTTTGAAAATCAAGCCCCTCCGTTGAGCCCAGGAATGGGATGCAGCTGTTTGAAAGCAGTAAGTCTGTGGGAAAATGAAGAAAATCTTTATAATCAAAATGTTTACATATGACTCATTGGTGTCTTTTATAAATATATGCAACCAGCATGGAGCATGCCGGTGAGATAACTGCAGTCTCAGAGCATGTCTTTCCAGGGTCATAATACAATTCTTGTAAACTTTGGTTTTCTTTGGGGGTTTTTTAGTTCCAAATTGGGTAATATTTACTTTCACAAAACATTTTTATGTATGAAATTTACTTAATAAATTATGTCTGTGGCATGAAGGAATCACATTCTTCAATAGAAATTAGAAACAAAAAAAGACAGATCTTTGCAAAATATATGCTATACCTTTCTTTGCTTTAAAAAAACTGATGCGTGTTTATATCATTATAGTCACGGATACACATTATCTCAAAGATCAATATCTTACCATATTTGGTGCTCTCCATACAAAGCAGCAAAGAAGGTCAATGACAGAAATAATAGTTAGGAACAGAAAAGAGTGGTTAGATGTGGCAGGTGTTAAAGACTCATAGGAGGGTTTGAGTTGGAAGGGACCTTCAGACATCATCTAGTCCAACCCGTCTGCCATGGGCAGGGACATCTTGTACTAGACCAGGTTGCTTAACCCCATCCAACCTGACCTTGAACATTCCCAGTGATGGGGCATCCACAACTTCTCTGGGCAACCTGGGCCAGTGTCTCACCACTCTTATAATAAATAATCTCTTCCTTTTGTCCAATTTAAACTTACTCTCTTTCAGTTTAAAACCATTGCTCCTTGTCCTGTCACTACAGGCCCTGGTAAAAAAAAAAAAAAAAAAATATATATATATATCTTTCTCTATCTTTCTTATAAGCTCCCTTCATATATTGAAAGGCCACAATAATGTCTCTCCAAAGCCTTGTCTTCTCCAAGCTGAATAACCCCAGCTCTCTCAGCCTGTCCTCATAGGAGAGGTGTTCCTCTGCACTGACTCTAACAGGTCCATGTCTTTCTGGTGCTGGGGACCCCAAAACTGGATGCAGTATTGCAGGAGAGGCAGAATACAGAGTAGACTAGAGGGGCAGAATACAGCCTAGGATACATTTGGCTTTCTGGGTTGCAAGTGCATATGTCTGGCTCATACCAAATTTTTCATCCAATAGTATCCCCAAGTCCTTCCCTGCAAGACAGCTCTCAATCTGTTTATCATCCAGTCTGTGTTGATATTAAGGGTCATCCCGGCGCAGGTACAGGACCCTGTATTTGACCTTGCTGAACTTCACATAGTTTGCATGGGCCTACTCCTACAGTCTGTCAAGGGACCTTCCAAGATCATTTAGTCCAACCAGATGAGTGGTCACATCCCTTCCCCCTGCACCACTAGCTTGGTGTCATCCAGAAACTTGGTTGAGAGTGCACTCAATCCCACTATGTCATTGATGAAGACATTAAAGCAACAAAGACATTTGAGCAACCTGGTGTAGTGGGAAGTGTCCCTGCTCATGGCAGGGGGGTTGGAACTGGATGATCTTTAAGGTCCCTTCCAACTCTAACCATTCTATGATTCTATGAAATAGCATTGGTCCCAGTACAGAATCTTGAGGGATACCACTTATTAATGATTTTCACTTGGACATTAAGCCATATATATGGTTGAGAAGAACTGGAAGGAGGTAAAAAACATAATGTGTATAGAAAGTTTGATATAACGTTCAGTTTGTCCATTGTCTAGTATTAAGTTCTAGTGGCAGTAGAGAAAATTGCTACAATTAAATTTTCAATTACCATCACTTCAATTGAGAATCAAAAACCACCTAGCCGAGGTGTAACCCTAGGGCTCAGTACTGAAATAAAGGCAATATAGAGGCATATTAAGGGGACCATCCAGTAGCAACACCTCTAAGGTCCTGATGTCTTTACTTTCCTTACAGTAGTGTCTGCAGAGGAAGTTTTCCCTATTAAAAGCACAAATTTGACACTTAAGTTTTACTATGACTTAATAGTGGCTTTCAATTTCTTTCAGAAGGTAACTAAGAAAAACATGTTTCTCTATGAAACTTATTAAAGAATCTATGTTTCTCCTGTAAAAAAAAGCTAAAAGGCTGTATATTAAAAAGTCTGCACACTTTTCCTTTATGAAGAGTCTGTGGATGTAGGAGTTCTGGACGAGGACACAAACAACATATAGAAAAGAGCACAATGAGAGTTTAATCTTGTTGAGCAGTCATTCGGAGAGAACAAAAATAAATATATGAATCAATTCTTCCACAGGCAACCTCTACAAGCTAAACTATTCAAAATCATGGGACAGAAATGTAAATCATGAGGAAGATGAGGGCCAGTGTTTTGCAGAATAGCTCATGAACAAAATAAATAGAAAAAAAACAAACCAAACTTTTTTTTCCCCCAAGGTCTTCACAAAACATGTGACAGGCAAAGCAAAGATCAACTCCTGTTGTTAACTAATAAACAGCACTGTGGGAGAAAAAGTATTTTATCATTATTAATCTGACTACCTGGTATATAATTACGACAATTATTTTTTGGCTCAGTCACTTCTACTTAAGCTCATGTGGTTTTGTCTGGCTCACTGTTAAATGTTGTTACGGTACAGTCTGAAAACAAATTGTCTTGTATTGCAGCTCCTATTCCCCTAGGTGAGATTTACTTGGCAGTATGTTGAAAAAAAATCTTACTTCACTGAAAAATTAAATCCAACATTAAGCACTATGCTGCTTTATACCAGTACTGTCCTATTTTTTGTGAAGACAAAGGTATCAGGGTGTTTTTTTTCTAATTTAGTAACAGTTCATAAAACCTGATTTTTAATTGATAAAAAGATTGCTTAGGAACAACTTATGGTTAGCATGGTACAATAAAAACGTAAGTCCTACCCCTACCCTTACAGCAGAGCTAGCTGATGAATGGCCTGGCTGAATTGTAATAGAGTTATAAATAAATACAAATTTTTTAAAAAGGAAGCCCTTTAAACCCACAACTTCTGAAGTTTAGCTCACTTCACTAGTGTGCTTTCACATAGTATGAAATAAATATCTTCTTCTCCTGACACTTATTTTTGTTATTGGGTTCTCTGTCAGAGGACAGCCACTTCTAGTCAGACTGTTTTTGTGTGTGATGCAGATGTGTCTTCATTAGACATCATACTCTGTAAAAACTTCCTCCCTTGTTTTTTCTGACTGGAAACTCTTGGTTCTGCATATGATGTAAGTGTTCATTGGGAAAGGATTCTCTGATGTTGACCATAGCACAGCAGGAGGCTTTAGCTCCCTTGGGTTACTCAAATTCTTCTTAGTTGATCTCTAAAATACTACTTATCAGCTGAGCATTGCTAGAGCATATAATTTCTGAGTCATTGTCTTTCTCTTCTCCACCCATGACATAAGGGCTGGCTGCATTACTAGATTATCTGAACCCTGGTATATAATAATAAATGCCTTATTAATTCCTATTTAGTAGTTTTATGTCCCAATTCATAGATGGGATGGAGGGAAGAAGAACACAGGATCGCAAAAATCGAGTAATTAGTCATTCACAGACATTAACATAAACACGAGAGAGTCATGAATTTCACAGGCTACTGTATTTGAGCATTCCATATCACCCTCTGCTACTTTTATGTCTCCTCTGATGACAAGCTTCCAGTCATATCACAGCGTTCTGTTGTGGGAGATGGGTAACTAAGATGCAGAATATGAGGGAAAATTCCTTCTCATCTCCAGCCTCAGGAGTTTGATCTGAGGAAGGATAAAGTATAAGTTTGTGCAAACGCTCTAACACACTTTCATTGATTAGAGTCAGGCAATCCATGGGCCTTTGCAAGTGTGTCACTTACCAATATATGCATGTCTGATTCTTCACATACTTGAAAGGAGAGGACTGAAAGTGCTCTCCACGTCCCATCTCCTCCGTATTTGGAAGGAATGATCTCTGTAGTGATCATCCCAAAAAGACATTCGTCATCTGTTGCTTAACACTTCTAGTATTTCTCAGTAAAGAAAAACCTGGAACATTTAGAACAGAGAGGGGAAAAGCTGTCTCATGACTGAAACACCCAAGTGGGAATGAGCCCTGCCCAGTGCCTCGTACAGTCATTTGTTTGCATCATAAGCAAAACATGTGTAAAATGTTCCAGATTGAAACGACAGCATTGCACACTGATTTCTTACTGACGTAAATGACAACACAAGCTGCAAAGTGGTGAAGAATCAGGCCTGGTCAGTTATTTACTAACTATTGAAAAGAGCTTGGAAATAAGACTATGAACATGGCCACTGATAAGATTAAAACTGAAACATGACCCAACAAAATTTGTCAAGTAAACATTAACAGAGAATTTATTGAATTACAGCCAAATTAATCATTGTTCTCACTCCATAAAAGCAAAATAATCCAAGCTTATGGCTTGAAATTGCCCTTCACAGCAAGATGTACTTAATATGACCAAAGATATTACACTGGAAAAATTTACTGTGAAAATTATTTTTCCCAATGGTTTTCCAGTTTACAGCAAGCTGTTGATTTGATTCACTGCATCTCTGTAGCCAGGCTTACTTAGAAACAGCATTCTCACAATACACAAAGTTAGCTACAGGGATGGTCTTTCACGCGTACATGTTCAGCACTTAGTTTATAGCGTGTATCTGCTGTTTTACTAAAAACTTAGATACTTTTTTCCAGTCTGGTGATTAAATGAATATTCAGCAAACTCCCTTTCTGGGTTAATATTTCACTGCTGAGTGGTAGAAGCTGGAATAGTGACTGATTTTTATTCATTTAGAAAAGTATCTCAGTGGACTTGGCTCACAACAGCATGATCATTGCTTACTTAAATAAGCTCCAGCAGCAGAGCCATGGCATAAGAACTTCAAGTGAAAAAATGTCATTCTGTTCTGGTTATACATATTTACATTTATACAGCACGTTTAGACTGCTTAGCCTCAAGTCACACATGTGGTGACTGTGCTGCTGTTCCTTGACTCCAGCATGGTGACAGCATGCAGCACCCTGGCACCGCTTGGTCAAGACACAGAATTGCATCTGCGGCCAGTCATTTGTGCAATGATAGCCCTTGCCTAAATTGGCAGAAAGGGAACTCCTCAACCTGTTTCAAAACAGCTACATCTAATGACACCTTTGAAGGACTCTGATTTTAAAGGCCATATCTGTACAATTCTGTTACTTTCATATACAATTAAAAAAAAAGTCACATCATTTTCCTCTAGATAGAAGTAAGTCCTTTCATGTACTGGAAAATACCCATGACAATTTACATGGGTATTGTGTGAGTCCTCAACTAAATTTGGGGGGATAAAAAAAATGTCAATATATCAATTTACTTAATTCCTAAAGTATTCTGAGTTTAAAAGATCCAATTGACCCCAGATGTATTTGTATTAAGGCAACGAAAGTAGTTCCAGTCTACCACCAACCTCTACTACATATTGCAAGAACCAAGTTATATTTTGTTTAGCTGCATCTCACCATGGACAATGATGATTTGTTGTGCATGCCATGTGGCTCTCATTGCTATACAATGAATTTTATTTGGCCTGAAGGAAAATGTCATATTCATGGCACAGCAGGGCCTTTCCAAAAGGATATGGATTACTGGGAACCAAGAAAACATGATTTCTTGTTGGCACAATATTGTGTCAAAATATTGGTTCTCTTTCTGAGTAGTCCCCAAAGCCACCTTCTACTCTACCACATATTCTGTGGTTACACACTTCTGTTCCTCTTTTAGGATTGAATTGTTCTCCAGGAGGGTATTATAGTCTAGGAAGGTGACACTGGAAAGAGAACTTTTTCAAAGATTGTTCCAAAATTCAGGAACACTCTGCTGCAGGATTTAAGGCATTTCAGAGCAATTTCATTTTGAGCTTCAGACGCTTCTATGGCCCTGCTCAGCAATCAGCAAACCAAATTTCCTACATCTGTATTTGCAAATACATATTGATAGATGTCAAATCTGTCAGCATTTTACAACCCAGAAAAGTCATGAGTAATTAAAGCGGCTGCATTATGCACTGTGCTTCTCAAAAACCATCATTACAGACAATGGTAACCAAACAGTAGTTCTCTCTACACAGTAACATGAAGACATTTTTACACCCTTCATCAGGAAGGAACAGATCATATTGAGAACACCTTCACAACAGCTACTCCATTCACAAAGAGGAAAAAAAAAAAAAAAAAAGTAACATGCTGTGGCATTTGATTCTCTTTTATATCCATAAAGACCCCTGGAAAGGAGGTGCTCCTGCAAGATCAGAATTGAGAATACTGCACACAAACCTAGTTCATTTATTTCAGAGTCAGTTGTTAGAATCAGGCTACAGTCTTGTCTTTGTCTGACTGGCTTTTTTTAAATCTACAGAAATGATAATACTGTAAAATAAAATAGGTGGTGCTTTCCACCAAAAATACATGCAGTTAAAGCACAAACTAAACAATTCTTGCTCATGTTTATGGAAGTGTATTTTAGTTGCATTTTAGCTGCAAATAAATTTGACTAATGAAACAGCTGCACAAATAACTTGTAAAGTGTTATTATTGCAGAGATGATTAAAAGCTGCTTTGTGACTTCAAGTAATTGGTGAAAAAATGCAAAGGCTCAGCTCATAAACTTCACAGAGCCAAACTAAATAATTAACTTTAGACAGCACAACTTAAAATGTATCTGGGTGAAACATTTGTTTTTCTGAAGAAGACCTAAGAACATGGATTTGCACAGGTTCCCTTTTCCTAAGTAGTTTATCTTTCTTGCAATAGTGCCAAAGTAAGCAAACCCACTGTTGTTTCCAAGGCCAAATTAAATCATCCTTTTTTTTTAAAAAAAAAAAAAAAGTGGTACTCTGGATATTTAAAGAATACATACTACAAATGTAATTCAATATAAACAGTTGGCAAGCATATGAGCTTTGATAACATGTAGATAACTGTTGGCATCTCATCACACATATCTGTCCATTAAGAATGCCTAGTACATTGATACTTAAATGGTACCAAAACGCATCTTTAAATGGAAGACAGAACATGCACACAGTGGACTCATCATCTCTATTTCCTCATTTTCAATTGTCAGGATTGATCTTACCTTTCTTCCCTTCATTTTTCACAGATCCTCAGCTTGCGTAATGGGTAATCAATCTGTCATTTGACTGAAATGTGCTTTCTTCCCTTCACATTTATTTCAAATCCCCTTCAAAGTATCCAATGGTGAGGAGATATTGCTCTCTAATGACATAAGACATTTTCCTTATATTTAGCAGAATAAAACTATAGATGGCTATTAAAGTAAAAAGCCAGATTTGTTCTTGATCACATGGAAGAAGAATCATGGAATCATCTGGGCCAGAAGGGACCTTCAAAGGTCACCTAGGCTGACTCCCCCACAGTCAGCAAGGACTCCCCCAACTAGACCAGATTGCCCAGGGTCTTGTCGAGCCTCACCTTGAACATCTACAGAGAAGGGCCCAAACTGGCAACTTAACTAGAGACCATGCTCTAACTCTGTCTTTTAAAATTATCTTCCAGTGACCTGAGCGTCAAGCAGTTGAGATAAAACCTCAGCCTTATTCTGAGGGTGGCAGCTTATAAAAATCACCTACTCCAAAAGCTATTCTGAAAACCCATGTTACTAGATCCATAGTGACAAATAGCCTATAAGTTCACTGATCCTGGGAAAAGACAGCTATATATGAATTCTCACTACTCAGAATGGCAACTTTTAAAAGTTTTGAGGCAATTCAAAGTCCTTTTCTTCATGCTCTGGTTAACTATTTCCCAGACTCTTGTTCCTCCCAATCTGTCAGCCAATCAAATACATAAGAAGCAAGAGAGTGATGATAGGCTTCAGGTGGAAATAATGATAAAATCCTCTTTGACTGGCTGATTTGAAAAAGCTGAGTTAGACTTACTGACTGTGAATCCATTTTACTGCTCCAACTAGCCTACCATGTCATCTCATGAACCTTCCAGCTACCTTTAGATGCATAATCATATGGCTGCAGGTAGAAAGGTGTGAATCTTATGAAGGACATAGCCAGAAGGAGTGAAGTATAGGGTTTAGTCCAAACTCTGAGGAATAGGTAACACAAACAAAATGCACTGAGAATAGGTTGAACCTAGTAGACATCTAGCATCAAAATCATCTTAGGGATCTGAGACTTGCATTAACTTGCATGAATGAACACACTCCACGCTACAGCAGTGGACTCATTCTTTCCTGCTTGGATGGAGATGTGTATTTGCAAGTACTTTCAGGTGTTAAAAATGCAACACGGTGATCATATTTAGCACTTTAAGACACATAGCTCATCCTTTGTGAAAGTATGGTTCAGAAAATTATACGCAGTCCTATCCCTTCTTTCATTAGGAAACATTTCTTCACCAAAAGGGGTACCAAGCTTTGGAATAGGCTGCCTAGGGAAGTGGTTGAGGCACCATCCCTGGAGGCGTTCAAAAGATGGGTAGACATGGTCCTCAGAAATATGGTTTAGTAATTTTTATTTCCTATTTCTTCTTTATTTTTTTTGTCAGAGTTAGGTTGACGGTTGGACTAGATGATCTTTAAGGTCCCTTCCAACCTAGATGATTCTATGATTCTATGATTCAAAACAAATTACTGTCATTGTATTGCACTTGCCTTCAAAATAGTACCAACCCTTCACTTCAGACTTAAGTTTCTTCAGAGTGATGAAAAAATGGCTAGATTATTTTCAAGTACTTGTATGTGGACTTTTCTACTAACTGCATCTTCAGAGAAACTTGTGAGAACTTTGCTACATCTTACAGTGCATGTGTTTGTGGACTAGTAAAACAACAGCAGGTTGTGCTTCTCCTCCCATCCATATTATTTGGTAGCAGCTGTGCAGAACATGACGCTTTTTAAAATCCTTGCTCAGTTTTTGCTTTATTGATTAAACTCCAGCCTTAGGAAGAAAGATAAAGGGACTTTGTTTTACACTTGGCAAATGAGAATTTTGTTGTGGATTTCAATGTCCAGGATTTAAACCTGCAAGGAGTTTTCTTGAGTAAATCAGAGGTATAATTGGCTACAGAAGTGTTGATTTGGCTCAGTAGCTGGTCTGACACTACCAATATGTGCTGACAGGTCTCTTTCGGAGTCTGACTCATTCAGACCTGTTTTCTCAGACAGCGCATCTGACACCAGGACTTGCTCCATTGAGCCAACAGCTGTTATTTATGAAAGATAAGGTTTTTAAAATGGTCAGATATCTTAAGAATACTTTAACATTTTTCTCATCAGGTTCAAATATATTTTCCAGCTTCCTAATGAGAGTAATGTTCACAGCAATATAGATAAAGCTTTCAGGCTAAAAGATGAGAGTCCTTGAACTGCGGTGGCATGAATAAGTCTGTTGTAATAACAGTGTCAGATGGCATGGCCCTGGAAAACACATTAATATCGATACTAACAGGCTTAGGAGAGACACAGAACAGCATGAGCTATTCGTGAAGAAGGTAAGTTGACAGTGCAAAGGTGAGTTAATGCTAAACAGATTTACTTGCTCATTTACTTCATTACTGTCCCTGTTTTCAAGACTTAAAAGAACAGTTCAGACAGAAAAATCCAGTTTTGTTGCCTATCATTGCTATTTGCAATTTCCATGCTATTGTAGTTGCATACTACACATGAGTTATAACCAGTATTTGTGAGTAACACAGATTTTTTATGAAAGCATTCAATAGCTGTATGTCCAACCATTTCTCACCCTCCATAGGCAGGCACCCTCCACAGGCACATAGACAGAGACACCCCACTTGCACTTGCATCAAGACTCAGAGCCAGACCCTCAGTTTAACCACTGGGACCTGGAATAATTTTATCAGATGAGGATCTAGCCCTGAGTGTATAGCGAGAACCTGTGGGGGTTATTCTTTTCTCCGACTCCAAGAATTGGGCCAGAGCCCACACAAGCTGTATGGTCAGGCTGAAAAGCTAAATAAGATACAGAGATAAAGTTCTAACTACTAATATGTATGTCCTTGCCAAGGGGGCTGACGAGAGCTGGAGCTGATGCAAGAGAAAGGGCAGGTCCGTGCATCGGGGAGCAGATGAGGGAGGAAAGTAGTGGATATGTGTGTTTGGGGAGAAGGGAGCAGGGAGGGAGGTGTCCTCCTTCCAGAAGCAGCACACTGTTATTTTGGCTTAGCTGTCATGAAACCACCATCTGAGAAAGCCTGTTAAATGCTGATGGTTCTTCAACACTCTTTCCAGAGTCCCTGAAGACAAGGAAATTTCCTCATTTCTGGCTTTGAAAAGCTCTTCTGGTTTCTTGACTCAACCAAGATGGATCCAGATGGGCGAGGAGGCAGAGCAGATACAGTAAAGGAGGTGAAACCAGGTCTGGGAAACAATAACCAGCTCACCAGCATGACCTGCTACCCAGCGATCAAAGGCAGCATTTGGCAGGGCTGAAGGGGCTGCAGTGGGAGGAGAGCCTGCACAGGAAAGGAGGCGAAGGGCAGGGACCTCTGCACACAGATTTACCTGTCAGTGGAACAGATATTTCCTTTGTTGGCAGCAAATCTGCTTCAGGAGGTTCCTGCTTGCTCTCCCCACATGTAACTGCTTGTTCCTGTCCCTGCAGGGGGGTTCCCTCTCTGACGTGGGCCAGATAATCTTTCTTTCCCATGCTCTGAATGAGGAACAAGAACTTTTATAATGACAGTGTGGGCATTAATATTTTAGCGGTTTCTACCATCGTGATTGCTGGTTGAGCTCACAAGGCAAAATTAATAGCCCTGCTCTAAATTGCTAGAGAAGTGCAAGTCAGAGATACAATTGCTATAAGGAAGCAATTTTTAAGTCACGTAGTCATTATCTGGGGTAAATGCACAGGATGGACATTCTCTTTAAAAAGTGTGGTTTAAATGTAGAGAATAACTGTTTTCAGGAAACTTCAAAGGTTTTTCTCCTTATATTATTTTTCCAGTTTTCTGGATGTTTTTTATTTTATTAAAAAGCAAGTGAGTGTAGCAAGGTAACTCAATTGGTTAATGTGAAGGTAGGTTTTCAAGATAGTTCTGCACTGGCAATGGCAAAGGACCTATTCCAACAATGAAAATAAAAACAATTCACATTATAGTAGCTTGGAGTAGCATGATGTTCCCTTATGGCAAAGTAAAATACAATTATCAATTATACCTCCTGATAGTGACAGAAGTTAAGTTTCTATGAAGCCATCAAAACTAGAGGTCATTGAATATCCACATTAATTCCCTTAGATGTTAGTTGTTTGTGCTGGAGCTGTGCCTAGCAACCTCTGACAGATTCAAAGCCCCACATGTGGATATGTAGGTGGACCCAATATCTGCCTTGTAGACAGGTAATATCACGGTAGGACTGAACTAAGAATTGCAGGATGAGGGATATCAGAGATGCTTGTCTGCAGAAGGTAACCATATGCACCGTCATATTACCTCCCGTCAATCATCAATATATATGCATAAGCTATTATTTAATATTAGAGAGGTGGTGATATCTTTATTATTAATATTTACATTTATTTATCCATCTTGGGGCACAAATGGGTGTCATATGGACTGCTGTTGTGTTACATATTTAGTAAGAAATATTTTTCAAAGAAATCCAGGGTACATGGATGGTGCAGAGGGATTTGTATAGTCTTCCAAAAGCTGCCAGAGAAGTTGAACATAAAATTTCGGTGTCTTCAGCAACCTCTTAGCCGTCAAATGCCGTGGTGCAACACAGCATACTTCTCTGGGTCAGCCAGGAGAATGACTGTTTTCTTGAATTAGTGGAAAAAGAGTACCTTTTTCACTCCCAGGCTTGTCTAAATGCTTCTCTTAACCACAGCTAGCCAATCCCTCTGATTTCTCTGATAGTGGTCTGGTGTGATAAAGGACATTTTATCTCTGCCTCTTTCTGCTATCTCTGTGTATTTATCTCCAAAGGACTTTGACTACAGAGCAGACCTTCCCTGTACCCTTTGGGCCTTCTTTGAGGAACTTCTCTATAAATGGAACAGCAGAAATGAGGAGGGAGGAAAGGGAAATAGGATGTGACTCGAGGACCTGCGTTGCAACCACAGATGTCCACTGCTAGACACACACTGACGTCAAGAGGATCATGACCTCAAATTAGTGCACAGAAAGTGAACAAGGTTGGGATCTTTGAAACTAGTCAGGATTAGGTTAGCTTTACAAATGTATTTAGTAAAAGCGCAATAAGAAAAATATTTGTGGAAGTACCCTCTTCAAAGCTGATGCCACTGATCATGTGTCTTCCCCACATTCTTCTTCTAAGGAAGCAGTTTTCAGTGTTGTCTCATCCTCTTTTTTTACAAGGGAGAACTGAGTCTTCCCAAAGTCTGGCTGTTTTGTTTTTCTTGCCCATCTTCTGAGATTTAATCAAGTGAACATTCAGCAGAATAGTTTGGTATTTTGTGAACACAATTCTTTTTTTATCCAATTGAGGCCCTTTTGTGATCACTAAAAAAAAGAAAACTGTTGTGCGCTACAGGCTGTTTACACTGTTAAGAGGTTGATACGGGTCAGTTCTCTAAGGTTATTCTTAGTTCAACTGCTGTGTAAATTGTTGATGTCACTGACTGGAGGCTGCTCTCCAGGACATTATATATATGATAATTATATGACAGAAAATGCAACATATAGTTGGATCTGACCTCCAAGTTCACTAGTTTAAAAAAGGAAAAAAATGTCTGCAAGAAACTCACTGTTTTTCCCGTTACTAAAACGTAATAAACCCCTTCAAGTTTATACTTAGTCTACAGCATATACAGGAGTTTTTCCTCACATGGACAGCAGTGCCCATCCATCTTCAGACAAAACAGAGAAAATCTATTTTAGCTAGACAAGCATCTGAAACTAGGATTTTAACTCTCACATAAACATTTTAAGTTACTCTACAAAGGAATCTGAGAGATATTTTTCAGAGAAATCACAGGTCATAAAAAATGAATTAAAAAACAGACAAGGGATTCAAGAAAAGCAGCACTTGATCACTCAGCACATTTTCCTTGATCTTCATCAGCATTCAGAATTACGGCTGCTGATACTGCCACAAAAGCATGTTTTTACTGATTTTTCTTCCTCTTCCTGTAAAGCTAGAACAGCTGCAGAAATGCAAGCTTATTTCTAGGCTTTTTTGTACATCACCGGTTTACCACGTTCCAACCATTCATAGTTGTGCAACACCCCCACCGTGGTGCTGGGATTACCGCAATGTCACAGACAGATTAAATGAGGCTCACGGAGCTATACAATAGTAACTATATTTTATATTCATAATTAAATGACGCATGACATGGAAATAAGCCAGCTTTATTGAAACAGAACAAACTAACTGCTCTGATGCAACAGTTAAGTGTCTTGTCAGTTATAAAATGAAACACTTTTAAAGCAAAATTATTTAGAAAACAGGATGCTTGATATTGCAAAATATCATGTTCAAAGGATCATTTTTAGAACATTAAGGAAATGTACTAATTGAGTTAAATTCTCAAAAGAATTCCTGGCACCAAAATGTTAACCTCTGCTTTCATTTTCATGATGTTGTAAGAATGGATCAGTCTTAGGGGGAAGAAAATTATGTATGCATAACACTGCATGTAGCTAAACAATTCTTAGATGTGGCTAATTTCCATGTGAAGCTGATGTTTTAGCATTGTGATCCTTCAACAGAGGAGACAGAATTGCATGTTCACTTATTTAACATGAAAAAAGCGAGGTGGAGTGGAAATTCAATCCTACTTCAAATTACTTTGGGGGCAAAATTCTTGCTATGACTTTAGTTAGAGTGAGAATGTATCTTAATTCATTCAACGTGAAGAAGAAAAAAATCAGCTGAGAATAGTGTTCTTGTTTATAAGATTTAAATTACTGCCATAGTTGTTTTTAACACTGTTAAATAAATTCCATTTTAAAAGCCAAAGACTGTCATCAGTCTCACCTTTTCCTATGTTCTGTGTCATAAGGCGGGATCCTGGTACTCTGTCCAAGTCACCAATGGTCACAGCAAGCATGGCTTGCTTTTGAGGCATGGCCACATTCCCACAGGGCAATGATATATGTTTGTGGTTGTCAATGTGGATATGTCACTGGTGTCAACATCCAAAACTAGGCTGGGGCACACCCCCTAGCCAAGAAAGCAGGGTGCACACTTCTGGAATATGAATTTATTCTTATGAGTTATAACTATAATCTTACAAGGAGTGGCTGAGGGAACTGGGGTTGTTTAACCTGGAGAAAAGGAGGCTGAGGGGATATGTTATTACCCTCTACAACTACCCAAAAGGAGGTTGTCAGCCTCTTCTCCCAGGTAACAAGCAGTAGGACAAGAGGAAAAAACCTCAAGTTGTGCCAGGAGAGGTTTAGATTGGATACCAGGGAAAATTTATTTGATGAAAGGGTTGTCAAGCATTGGAACAGGCTGTCCAGTGAAGTGGTTGAGTCACCATGCCAGGTGGTACATATAAGATGGGTATATGTGACACTTAGGGACACAGTTTAATGGTGAAATTGGCAGTGTTAGCTTTATGGTTGGACTCAAAGATCTTAGGGATCTTTTCCAACCCAAATAATTCTGATTCTTTGAGTGCACAGAATATGTCTAAGATGCCTGAGGAAACAACAAAATAAAGCAAATCAATAAGCTTAAATTTGCAGTTAGGCATCTACATTTCTACTGGAAAATTTTAGGACAGCCACAAAGTGAAAGAGGTTGAATTTTTTAATTTTTTTTTTCCTAGAAAGCAATCAACCTTCTGCTCTGTTTTTATTCTGTCTCTCCCTCTAAAGTAAAACCTAGAAACACCTAGAAAAAAATCTGTAAAAGAGAACCTGTCAATAAATTGGCAGACTGCTACCCAAAAGATAGACAGAAACAAAACTGTCTACACAGTATGAATTAAACATGTTCCTATGTATGAATTACAACACAGGCCCTTCCCTTCTTCAATAACAGAACTGATGCCATCCTGTAAATGAGAGTATTGAATGAGACTGGTGTATAAAAATCTTCTGCTTTTGCTGTAGAGGTGGGAATGAGGATGCTAAATGAGGTAGCAGACAATAAGATTAGGGAAGCTGAAAGTTACTTCTGTGCTTGCTGAATTCTGCAGTTTGGATGATGGACATAGGGTATCTCCAGCCTCATGAGAATGAATCATAAACATATACTGTTGCTATAAGACTAAATGTAATGTTACACAAAATCTATTAAAATATGGAATATCATTAAAAAAATCAGGCCCAAGTGTTCTATAGATGGTAATCTTCTATTAGAAAACATTTTGTTTACCACCTTCTAATATTAAAGCTATAACATAATAATAAAACTACCACATAATCTTGCAAAAGTATCTAAGAGGTAGTGAGAGTGCCCTAGAAACATCACGAGAATAGTAATAATTTCTGGGAGAAGAATGACATGCACCAATATCTAAAAGCTAAGGACTAAATGAAGCAGATAAAAAGAACTATTGAAGAATTATTTAACTAATGAATTGGGGAAAATGTGGGAATATAGGATAAGCATAGCACAGATTTCTGCCCCTTAAGTGATCTCACATAAGGTGAAAATCTGTAACTGCCACGCAGACAAGCTCTAAAATTTTAATTGCTGTCTAAATGCAGAGGACTTGTG
Organism: Gallinago undulata; assembly: GCA_026546715.1. Classification (NCBI taxonomy): domain Eukaryota; kingdom Metazoa; phylum Chordata; class Aves; order Charadriiformes; family Scolopacidae; genus Gallinago; species Gallinago undulata. The sequence continues at coordinate 9,149,055 of JAOTQQ010000001.1, read as the reverse complement.
ACGCACTATGAATTATTGAACCCCTCTTGTGGTTAAAGACATTTCTTTTAGCTACCCCACACTGCTCCTTCTCCCCTTCCTCTCTCCACCGCTGACTATTTTCTTTCTCAACACTGTTCCCTCTTCTTCTTTGTCTCTTCTTGTCCCCTGCACTTCTTCATCCTCAGCATTCGTCACTTGGCATTTCCGTTCTTCTCTTTACTGTCAGAGCACAGCAAGAAACAGTTTCCAGCCCTCAGCTGAGGTGTGCTGGGCTGCAGCTGCGAGATGAAGTAACGGCAGGGGAAAGTCCTGCTCGCTTCCAGCTCTCCTGCCCAAGCAAATGCTCAGCTGCTCTGGGAAGATGGAGCTATGCCATCCCATTAACACATTGCTCTTGGAAGGGGATGAAACCTTCTCTTGAAAGGACACATCTTTAACAGCCAAATGAACACACATGTGTGACCAGGTTTTCAAAGCTGCCTGACGTGGCCAATTTTGGCCAGTTTTCCGTAAAGAAGGAAAAGGGCCCAGTATTATCCTCCTCATGATATTTCAAGTCTTAATTCCAAAGAATGGAGATGCCAGGACTTGTCAATGACATGACTGTAACAATTTTATGAGAGTTGGCAAGACAGTTCATTTCTCCTACATCTTATTCTCAGAAACCTTGGAGTTATTTTGGCTGGAATACTTGAAGGTGTGGGGGGGAGGTGGGAAGGAAGGTAAGCTTAATTCTGACAACTGTATTAGTCAGTACATCTGCAATGCTGTTATCAACAACAAAAACATGATTAAATTGTGACAAGCACTACCTGCACCATTTATAATGCAAAAGCCTGAAAACAAAGCAGTAACTTTTTCTTGTTCCCTGTGGAAAAGCAAAAATAATCCTCTCCTCCAACCAGACCACCAATTCGGCCCCCCCTCCCCCCCCAAAAAAAAAGGATAAGAGGCACAACAAAATCTGATAATTCTCTTTCCTTTGGCTTTTCAGTTCCATCACAGCTCTCCAAATTAAGATTTATGTGCTATTTTGTATCTGTTGTTGCTTTTTTTTCCCCCTACAGGGATATAGGTGGATAAGTTTGGATAGGAAACTATATCCCTCAAGCCAAACTGAAAGGTTTATAAAGTTGCTAATAAAAGTTTGGGTCAGGTCCTAGATATCAATCATCCTCTCATTGTCTTTTTAAATGAGCTCAGGCATTTTCCCAACCACTCCCAGCAGGCCTTTGCCACTATTTTAAACTAAGATTTCAGTGAAAAAAAAAATTTTCCTGTTTTGACCTCAATAATTTTTCTCTCTCTCCCTCCTTACCTGCCAAATGCATCCATCAGGATTTTGCCAAAGGCTATCTGCTTTTGAAGTTGAGAGGAGTTCACTAATCATGAGTGTCAAAACCACAATAAATGCCATCACCATATGGTATATGCTGCTATTGGGAATTATCTCAAAAGGCTTAACTGTGAAAAGTTTGGGGAGATGTCAGATGTTTTTATTGCTAACTTTCATAACTCTTGTCAGGTCTTTCGGTTTCTGCATTCGCTGGCTTAAGTGAGTGCAACTGTTTCCTGAATTTATAAAAATGTTGTCAAGATCCCTTGATCTCTCTTCCTATGTCTCTTGCACACAAACACGTATATACCCCGGGGAATATCATACACGGTGGCATACAAATAGAGCAAAAGAGAAGCTTGTAAATAAATAGCATGTCATTGTGCTTACTCAATAAATTCCTGCGTGTGTTAAACGCATGATAAACATATCATAACTACTGCTGAAGTCTTTACAGCCTCCTGTCCCATCACACCATCCTGAGTGCAACTCTGCAATGTACATGAAGACCTAAGTTTGAAAAGCTAAGAGCAGAATTAGGTCCCATAAGGGCAGGGTGCTGACATAACTGAAAAATAACTAACTGGAGAGCATTTGCTTTAGCTGAAGAAGACAATATCAGTGTGATAGATCTCTGTGCTTTGTAAAAATTGTGAAAATGTACTGTGCATTCAAAGTAACTAGAAATCTACCTTCTTGAAGGTAGATTGGTCCAATCTACCTTGTCCAATAAAGAATTAAAAGATACATCGATGTTTAAACCCCTCCTCACTCTGTAACGTTCTCAACAAGAAGTAAATAAAAATTTAAGAAAGTCCTCAGGAAAACACCTGTGATCCAAAGAGGTAAGATGAATGAAAACAACATTTCAAGAGTTTCACATATCAACTTAGTGATTGAGAAAAAAAAAATAATTACAAAATTAAAATGTCAGTGCCATTTGAAACACTTGGGGCAGGTCTTTTGACTGTGTCCTCCATGACCCATGTCACTCCTACCAGCCACATGGGAATGTCTCTAATGGGCCTCATGGCATTTCAAGTAGCATTAAAACTTATATTTAGGTAATGATTTCCCCCTAATTTCTTTATAGTATATCCTCTAGTAGCAAACTGAAAAAATAGTTATATTTCAGTAACATGTGCCCCTCCATCAAAGGAAAAGAATTCAGGCAGAATTAGGCAGAATTCATCCATCTTTAAGGCATGTATCATGAATTTCTGGGAACTGGGAACTGTAGGGACAACTGAGTTTTGTTTTCCTGATTAGCAATACAAATGAGCTGCTGGCAATATGACATCAAAACAAAAGTGGCAGAATTAGAAAAACTGCTGAAAAGTTTACCTTTATAGGAAAGCTTAAGTCTTGGGATATTTTGTTTTGACGTTCCAGTGACTGGAAGGAACAGCATCGCTAAAGATAACAGGCTGCAGGCATGTGTTACTTGGGAAGCTCTCATTCTGCTCTCTTCTTCTGTATCTTCTTTTGCACTATGGTGAAATATCTTCGCACTTTTCAAACAATCCAAATTTAATCTGGAAGAAGAAAGAAAACATTTCTATTTTTTGCATTATTAGATAAATAATAATTCTGAAAGCAAGCTAGATCTATCTTTAAATAGTAGCTCATTTAACACATTTGTTACAAAAGTATTTTTTCCTCTAGTATAAATCAAAATGCTGTAAATCTCTTCCTTTAATACTAAACTTACACACTTTGAAGTTGGAAAAATATCTCAACTTTGCAAATACCAATGTCTAACATAGCTAAAGTTTAAGCACAAATTAAATTAATACAGTATCCATAAAAAGAATATTTGCCATTCAAAAGTGACCATGCAATTTGTTAGTTCATACTGCTCCACTGGATATCTTAGTGTTTTGTAATTCCCTCTTTATCTCAGTACAACGGCTATTGTATGTTTATGCTACGACTAGAGTAAACTGTAATATCTCAGATATCATGGGTGTACACTCTGAGTTAACAACGAATACATACCCATCATAAACTTTCATAAATAAACTAAGAAAACTGGATAGAGCAAGCTGTTGTGTTTAGTTTCAATTCAGAAAAAGTTGATGCAGCTGATGGATTTAAATGTGTTTTCAGTATGATATTTCCAGCAGAATAACTGCCTCAATTCACCCACCAACATGTCCTGTAAACTTTAATGAGTGGTTCACGCTGAGGTCAATATGCTGATACAGGACTTTGTTAGCACAGTGTGCAACTAAGCCAGCTTTGCAACACTTTTCACTTAATAACAGTCATTTATATTCCATAAATCTTAAAGTGTTTTACAAATGAAAGCAATTATCACTGTCCTTATTTTCTCTGTGCAAAAACAGAATCATGAAACTACAGTGAACCTAGTTCCTCAAGATTGTGCTGCCATCCCAGTAGCTGAACAGAAAGCAACAACAGTTTTCCTGGTGTCCTGTTTGTATCCACTTATAAGAGACCACTTTTGCCCAATAACTCCACTTTTGCATATGAAATTATTTGAAATGGCATCCTGACTTCTGAAGGCAGAACTTAATGGTTAATAAATCACAGAGGTCAGAGCATGAAAATATCTGTGAGAGACGATCCTTCCCCCCTGCAAGTGCATGATACCAGAGGTCAAGGGAGATAATTTGTGAAATGACAAATGTCAGCGTTTGAGTAACACTGTAAATCAAGGAGTAAGGAAATGTTATGGTTAGTAGCGAGATTAATGGCTTATGACTTGCCATGAAAATTCTTTTCTGAAAGGTACTGAAATTGCCTGATTAAAAGAGTAATCCTTGTGCCTACATGAGCCAACACTTGTACAGACATCAATGGAAAGGCTCCTTGTGAGCCCATGGGGTATGCAGCACAGCTCGTGGCCTGGAGCTGCTCCACAGGTCTGGTACTTAAGCTCGTTGCAGTACTGGGGCCAGTGTACCTCTACGAACTGTGGAGGCATCCAGAATCAATTTAGCACCTTGTGATGCAGGCACTACATCCTTCCTGGCATGAAGGGACTGGAAAGAGGACCCCTTCAGTTCTCTTTGCCAAAGGAAACCTCTCTCAGATGAAGCTAGGGAAGAGAGAAATGGTCTGCAAAATGCCCAAAGCATCCTTCCTATTGCAGAACATTAAGCTTCTTTCTTCTCAGTCCCTTCCTCAACACTCACGTTCAGTGTCTGAATGCACTACTTTTGGCCAAATGCCACTACATATTCATGAGATGACATGGAAAGAAAAAAAAAAAAATTGAAATGCTTCTGGTTCATCTTTCCTTTCCCTTTGTTAGAGTACAGATCCTGAGAAAAGTTCTGCCTTTCCATGCTGGTACATCTTATTTGTGGTTGGGCTATGAAGGACTGCTGTTTACTAGACCATCACAGGGTTATATCACCTTAAAGAAATGTATTTTGGAAGTAAAATGGGGAAAAGAAGAGGAGGAAGAAGGGAGAGGACTATATTAAGACAAGAGACACCAGCCTTGTTCATCTTCAGTGGGATGATAGAGACAAACCATACTTCAAAAAGAAGCAATTAAGAGGGAGCCACTCTCACTGCAAATATGCTGAGAAGCCATGGCTCGAGGGCCTGGGTCTCAGCCAACAGGGATCTCACCAGAGGATTTGGGGGTCATTTACTCGAGGCAAAGTAGAGTAAAGAATCAAGACTAAATTTGTCACTTATAGAAAAAGAAAAAACAGTTGCCTGAACACACTGTCATTTTCTTAATTGTAGATTGAGAACCAGCATCAAACTTGGACTTCTGGGTATACCTCACAACCTCATTTTTTCATGTAGGGTTCTTTTGTTAAGGAAACCTTAAACCTTCCTTCTTTTCTTTTTTTTCTTTTCTTTTCCTCTTTTTTTCTTCCCCCTTTTATTTGAATAATGTCTGTGAAAAACCATTTGCTTTAATTCCTGACACAAGGCAGTTAGTTTACACTGGAGGCAGCTGCTCTGTGAGCTCGAGCCAACCCTGTCTTGTCCTAGATTCATTGCAATCTGGCCAGATTGTCACATATATTTTTAGTTTATGATGATGTTCTAATACAATCCCAGCTTCTGCACAGAGTCCTTCCAGCAGTCTAATGACTAGCTCAGGTTAATGAACTTCAGACTAAATAATTGGCCATTAATCTTCAGGAAATATCCTTCCTCTCTGTAACATATGCAATGTCAATCAGTGTCCTGTACTGACGAGAGCCATAGTCACACTGGTCAGAAGTAACCAGACCCATGAACAGAAATAAAATATAAAACCTAAGAACAACCTAACTCCCCTGTTCTTTCCTCCCCTCAAAATTAAGAAGAGTTTTGTCAGAGGAGGAAAAATTATTGTTTCCTTTAGTTCTTTGATACTTCTGCTAAGCACCAGCACACTCTTAAAACTTCCTTATCATCAACAGACCCAAAATAAATGACAAAAAAAGAGTCTGAAAAGAAAAATACTGACTCTAAAGCTACTTTCCCACCTTGGCTTCAGCTATGAAAGATCTGCACTGTGTTAATTATCACCTGTGAGACCAACTGGGGAAGGAAGCTATGCATACACCTCGCTGAAATAGGGATATTTCCCGTGGAATAAAGGAGCTATTATTTGCCCTATGCAGTGGTGGGAGGTGCGATGCTGAAGAGGGGCCGAGGAGCCTGGCTCCATCCTGCTAGGACCTCCCAGTGGGGCTCATAAATTCGTAACAGGCTGGGGGTTAAAACAGCCAAAAAGCAAAATGTTGATCTGCTGGTGTCCTGCCATCTTGCCAGAGAGGCAGCTGGACGTAACTGGCACATGCGTGATGTCACGTCCCTGAAATGAAGTGTCACCTCCTTGCAATTGGTCAGATTTAGTAGAGCCTATAAAACAGATTGCTCTGAAGCTACTGTCTGAAACAGGAAAACCTGGAGCCAATTTACTAAACGTAATTTATTCCAGACCCTTTGTTGCAATAAACAGAGCTCTTCAGCCTTCTCAAACACACAGACAGTAGGGACCTCTGTATTTATGGGAGTTTTTTCAGATCGTTCAGCTCAAACCTATCTAAACGCAAAATCTCACATTCACAAATACTGTGTAGGTTTTCTGACTTCTCCTGGCGTCATAAAGTCCAGAGCTGAAAGGACTGTGACCCATCTGCAAACACACTTTTTAACAGTAGTTCATGTAACTCTCAGTTCAATTCCATAACAAAAACCTATACAGAATTGGACGGTAATTTAAAAGCTGTCTCCAGCACTAGTTTTCCAAGGCCATTTTAAAATTTGGAATTCTGTACTTGGGTAAAGAGGACAATGAAAACATCTTGCAGCAAATACAGTAAAAGCAATTAACCAAATGGTATGGCTCAGTTATACTGAATCTAATAGCAATGTTACAAAATGCAAGTAACTACTGAAAATCCACAGCAACCTTTTGAGTTGACTCATGTTGATTGAAAGAAGCTAGAAGAAAAGAGAAAAATGTCTGATGGTCACTATGGACTTATAAGTAGGCTGAATAAGTTACCTAGGCCATTTTTTCTCAATATGTGAACTATTATCTCTGATACCTGAGTTTTTCTTTCTTATCCTCAGATGGCCCTGGGGTTTTATTTTGTGAAAGGAGTAAAAGAAGTCCCTTGCAAACATCAGCAAAATAGCACGGTTAGTCTGTTAGATGAACATGTTGCTTTAAAAGATTTAAAAAGAATTATCTGCAAAAAGAAAGAAAAAGTACCCCACCTACAATTCAAATGTATTGAAAGGTATGTGATCTGTTTACTCATATTGTATACATACTTCATATATATACATAAAAATTTAAAGCATGTTACTTTAACTGCAAATATACAGATACTTGTTTCTAGTGCATTTTGTTGTAGCTGTCTCATCTATAAATTATCACACTTATTCCTAGAGGAAGATACTATGGTTGTCTATTTTGTGGTGCAAAACTGTGTACTGTAACCATTAACTGGATATCGAATATTCTGTGTTAATAAGAGGAAAAACTACAAGAACAAGTGAGTCAGACTAATAACTCATAAAATAAGCTAATCTGTAAATAAAATTATATCTCCAGACTTACTTAACATCCTTAACTTTTTAAATAACAAAGATGACATTCATCTAGAGCACAATGAACCTAAGTTGTTGTACCCCTTAGATAGATGGTCTGTTGATATATTATTTGGCAGAGGAGGCTTTTCTCTTTATTGTGAAATCTCAGTGTAAAGCTAACTCCATCCAAGAACTGGTAAACAGTGTTATTCATCACTATTCCCCCATTTATTAAGTGGATTTTTGTGCTGTTTATGGTGCAGGAAATGTTCTTGTCCAGGATTCTGAAAAATACTTCTTTTCACAAAAACCCTAGATCAGTATTACATCATTTCCCAACACCAGCAAAAATTACTGAATAAAAAGATGATGGCATAATTAAAAAAAAAAATTATGTCAGCCTACAGCAGGTGATTTGTGTGTGTGTGTTTTGTTTTGTTTTTCTTAAATCATTGGATTTAGTATATCTGGTATAGATAAGGTTTTGCCATAAAGCAGACCTTAATATTTTTAAATATACAGAAGAATAATAAAGATGGATACGATGCATAATCCAGCTTATAATGAATTTTACAAAGCTTTACAGGCTTTAACTTTACTGAGCTCCTCACAGGATTTATAGCCTATCCATTCAACACCAACAATTTGGATGGCAAGAAAAATGTCTGCTCTGATTCTTACTTAAGAAGAGCCAAGTAGAACAAAGAAAGATAAAGGGACTTAGAGACAAAGAAGAAACAACTGAAGGTACAAACGGTCAGCAAAAAATCTCTTTTTATTGCAGAGAACCATCTGATAATAAATAAAGCTCTCCAATGAGTAGCAAATATGTTTGAGGATTACATTGGATTTTTTGTTCATTAAGATAAACTGAAGCAAAAGTAAAAATGGAGTTGAAGTAAAACATGAGAGAAGGAAAATGAATTCATTTACTCACTTGGTTTATTTTTTATAGTTATCTGCTTCTTTCTTAAGCTAGTCTAATGATAGAAGCATTTATAAAAGGCATGTAGTGTGTTTGGAGATAAATACTGAGTAACCTTTCTAGAGTGGTCTGTGTCACACTGCTATGAAGAGCTCATCTAACCATGAAATTTACTATCAGGCACTTAAAATTATATATATAGGAAATGAGCACTTTATCCTCAAAAGATACCAGGATATTTTTCAGGTCAGTGTCAGTGGGATCAGGATTAGACCCAAAGATTTCATGCAGACATATAAGAAACCCTTTCAGAATGCGTGAGATAGGCAACCCTGCACACAGACATGTTATATATCACTAGAAACAGTGATTCCGAGAAGTTTTATCTGTGGCATTGTATCTTTTGAGCACTTAACACATAAATGCAAGACTGACAATAAAATAAATGCTACTCTGTAACCCTAATTCTTTGTATATTGTGTGTCCTTAAAAAAAAAAAAAAAGAAAATCAGACCTATAGTTTTACACTCTATAGCCTGTTTCCCAAGCACAATGTCTATTGTCCAAGAAAAAGGATGGGATGGAAAGTTACTTGTCATCTCATAATGATATTGTAAAGAGAAGATAGGCAGATAAATAAAATGTCCCACTAGACTGACATGCAGCTTTGTGTCCTTCCACACATAAATACCTACAAGCCTTTCACTCTAAAGTTACATGTATCTCAGATGGAACTATTTTTCTTTTTTTTTTTTTTTTTCTTTTTCTTGGTGGAAGGAATATTACATCTGTAATAAAAGCTTCCCATAGGTTCTTTATTTAGAATGACATGAGAACACCTTACATGTCTGATCATTAAAAAAAAAAAAAAGTAAAAGCAAATGGGAAAATGGAAGAACACAAGCCAAAGAAGAAAGCAGCGTATGGCACGATTTAGCAACACATAAGAATCAAAAGGAACCCTAAGCCAAACCTCAGTGTTACATTATTTTAAGTACAGCATGTTTCCTTAGCAGACCAAAACAACTTCTCAAGCTATGAAAAGTAATTCTAAGATGGGTTTTGTGACTTCGGTATCCAAAAAAAGAAGAAGGCCGTAGGACAAAAATTCCTAGAGACATTAATGAAAAGGTAGACTAGATGAAAACTGCTTCCTGACAAGTACCGTGACGTCCGAAGGTTTTTGAAGAGAGCCAGAGAATTTTTCCTCTAAAATGTCTGTCACCACCTGCAGCACTTGGGATGGCTTGGCTCAGCTCTGAATAAAGCAGACAGGGAGAGAACGCATGCAGGAAACTTTGCCGGTGGAACAGCCTTGGCCTGCTGTTGAGAAAATACTGAAAAGCCAGAAAAATGTCATGATGGCCATCAGTAGAAAGAAATGATCATTTTGGGGAGATCTGCTTGAACATTTAAACACTAACAGATTGCTTTTGTCCTGTTAAAACCTAAATTAACCTCAGGCAGCACTGTTAAGCCAGCTAAAGCACTGACCCTGCAACTACCATTCTTTTGCTGGAAGAAACATATACCTACAATGGCCAACTCAAAGGAAGGATTACAGTCTCTTTTTCACCTTCAGGAATTCTTGCCAGTGTTTTGCTGTGGAAAAACTGTTCTTTGTACCTCCTTTCATAGGAGACTTTATATGAGTCCTCTAGCAGTGACAGTTCTAGTACCAGAGGTCTGGACTGGCTGGTGTTTCTGGGGTCACCAGTAACTAAGGGCAATGGCGTATTTTACAGATCAGTTACTTGAACAGAGAGTTGACCTACCATGTATTTTGCATGCTTGTGAAAAATGCAGCTTGAGGGGAAGAAAATGCAGCACTCCAGTGACATTTGCTATTAATCAAGTCCAGACTAACTTCTAGGCATGATACAGCAGAAAGGTAAATAATAGTCTGAAAGCACATAGCCAGTGAGCTGTCTGCATGGATATATCTACAGATGCTAGTAGGCATGGCTCTTCTGTCCTTGATTCAAGCAATCCAGACCTAAGCCAGCTCCTACTGTTTTATGGCTCCATTAATTGTATACTATACAATAATATATTACACATTTCAGTTATACATGCATCAGAGGCACCACCAGCCAGCCAGCTCTGTGCACAGGCAGAAATACCTTGGTTCTGCCCACAGCTACCCAGACCATCTATACAATCATCATCCAGCACATCCTACTGAAAAAAAAAAAAAAAAAAAAACAGAAAAAAAAAAAAGCGAAAGAAATAGAGGAACAAAGATTTACATTTACAAATATATTTATAATGTTCATTTAATTTCACAGCAAATACTTTATTGTGCTAAAATTTGTAGCTAGATTTATCCAAGTGGAAATGTATTGCCAAATAGTTTGGAATTTTTCTTAAATACTTGTAGGCACTCACAGATTTCTCAGCTGTATCTAAAAGCTGGCTATGGGAGTCTCAGAGAAAACTAGAATGTTACAAATATTAAGCACATTGTAGTTGGCATCTTAATATAACTAACAATTTTTTGAATTGTTTCTATTGCACTAATCCCGACAGGATGTTTCATTAACTTCCAGTATTAGTTCATTGTCAACTATGTAAAAGTCTGATCTGATAGTCTTCAAAAGAATTCAGGCTAACAGAGTTTAGTGATGGTTAAAAAAATGTGCACTTCATATGGCAGCTGGGCTTTGATCAAATATGTTCGCTGTATATCCAATCGCATATTTCTGTAGAATTCCTTTCATCGACGTAAGGCCTCATTATTTGATGCACTGTCAGTGAACTCTGTACAGCACAGGCTGCAGGGCTTTAATATATAAACTACAGTATAGGGAGAGACATGCCGGAAGGATTTTAATTTACACTTCCAACAAATTTTGATTTAATAATTCATGACTATACGCTTGAATTCTATTGGAGGAGGGGGTTTTATATCCATTGTCCAACTAATTTTGGATTAACATTTTGTGCAGCCAGTATGTAAAATTATGTACGTACGAACGTGTACACTGCAGTGCAGCAAGCTGTGTTGGCACATTAACCCAGTTATTACAACTGTTAGGCTGAAGGCGTGTGCTATCTTCCTATTTTTTTTAAAATGTTAGGTTTCATTTACATTTGGAGGATGGGTGAGAGGGAACCGGCAGAGCCACTGTAACACAGCCCATTTGTAAGCTTACACAATTCACTAACTTAATGTAGACCTATTCCTCTTGACAGGTTTCCCTCAGGTACTCATCTCTGCAGCACTCCAGCAGTTTAAAAGCTTTAATGCCTCTATTCTCTATCTTCTATCCTTGCCATTATGAGTTAATTGATTTTTTTTAATGTTACCATAGGAGATGACATCACTTGCATAAGGTCACACCAACCATTAGGACCAGTACCCACATCCCCTCGATCTCCAGGCAGTGCCTTAGTCACCCGGCCACCCTTCTCACCAGGGACTACACACTGCTGGCTGTGATTCCTGCTTAGAGATCCATGACTCACATACCACTTCTTCCAGAGTTTTACTCTTGATTTAAGCCATTGCACAAACTGCAGAAAATTACAAGTAATCACAGCTTCATTTTCTGTAAACAAGAACTTCACAGAGCTGTGTAAGAAGCAACACATGGCCAGTGTGATTTCAGACAGCAGGTTATCAAAGCTTTAACAGTGTGTGCTCACTGATCACCAACTTTACCATTTTCAAGAGTTAGAACATGCTGCTCTCGGACCCTAAGAGAACTTTCTGCTTGTGTTGCAGCAGAAATCAATTTTTATTTAGTGCAATAGAGTTGTTTTGCTGATCTATTTTTAAATTGCTTTGTGAAGGATTGTAGCGTGACAGTTCCTGGAATCTGAAACAGCCATACTGAAAAAGAAAACAAGAATTCAGGCATCACCACCTCCATTCAACACAGAACTATTTCCACTTTGGTTTAAAACCACAATAACTTTCCTTTGTCTCGTGAGGACACAGAGTGCACGGATGAATCAATACTTAACTGAAAAACAGCAAAGCTTTTCAGACAGTTAACCAGTTACTGGGGAGTTGTCAGAACCAGAAGGTTAATACAAAAAAGGTAGAATATAAAATACAACCTGTGGTTTCCTTTCTCCCCTAAGATGCTGAGGCCGTCTCAATATTGAGGGAGTTCTGATGCTTCATTCCCTACAAGGATGGACAACACTAGAACGGGGGCTTAGAGAAGTTGTACCTTTGCAGACATTTGAAACTCAACCAGACTGCTTAGTTCTGATCAGTCTGATCCAAAGCTGAAGTTACCCATCCTTTGAGCTGCAAATGGGACCATATGACCTCCTGATGTCCCGTCCAACCTAACTTTTTCTGATAGTTCTTTTAACATCTAATGGACAGAGGAATAACTGAACTGGATCACACATTGAAGGTCTTCAGCAACACTCAACACCTTTCCATTGATCACTCAAAAACCATGAAATGTCTTTTTCTGCTCTCTAGTGATCATCCTTATCTTTCCAAGGACTTTTCTGATGAGGGCAACACCTACCTGACCTGCTCACAAATCAACTCCTTTACTACTGAAATCTGACTGAAATCAGGAATGCTTTCCTTTGATGAAAATGTCTGAAAGCTGCAGCAATTCAAGAGCTGATTCACAAGCAGATCATAAATCCCTGTATCAAGAATAGCAATGAGTGCATAGGACAAGAGGAGTACACACAGAATAGGTGCAGACACTGCATTAGTTATATAAAGTAATCCAATTTTGCAAGGCTGCCAGATATTATTCACTCACACAGTCCTGGTTTGTCCATCCCATGAGAACTAAACACAGAACTAAGTGTCAAAATTATTGACACTGTATTTGAAATAATGCTTTTGTGCACTAATGAGACAAGAAGGGGATTTCTTCCAGGATTCCCCCACTGGAGCTAGAAGAGGAAGCTGGTTCAGAGTTACCACTGAATGGACTGCTGACACCCAAACCAAGACAACGAGTTCTGTCACTCAGAAGAAAAAATATCAACTGTGTGTTCCAGCCTGACCTCTCTTTTCTGTCCAAATTAGAAACTCCTTCCTGCCAGTCTATTATCTCCTAGTTGGATCAAGAATCAGGAGCCACTTTAGTTACCACATTAAAAGCCTCTCAAGGTTGTGGGGAGAAAAATGACTAGAAAGGATTTGGTCACCATGCCATCTTAGTTAGAAAAGGGATGTGTTGGAGAAGATTAAGTTGTGTTTCCATAGCCACAGCTGAGCAGGTGGCAAACATCCACCACAGGTGCTTCTTCTAAAGAGGATCCCACTCCCTGGTAAAACAGGCACATCCCAAAGAAACCAGGGCTTGAAGATATCCAGGACTCTTCATGTCGGATGAGCCCTGTGAAAGTTTATGAAACCCCTTGGGATCATCATGATTAACTATCTTCTTTAAGCTATTCCTCACTGGGCTTTAGTGCTTTTAAACCACTGACCCCTTGAATTAAAGAGGTAGATTTCTCTTTTCACAGCTGTGACTCAACACAGGGAGGAATTCAGAGACATCTGAAAACAAAGCCAGGCAGAATTTAAAACAAAATCCTTCAATGACAGATTTAGAGAGTGATGGCTGCAGCTGGAGCTTACAAATATAACAACTAACTAAATGAGCATGCATTATACAAAGGCCTTACACGGACAGACCATGTGAAGGACAATTTCTTCACAAGGAACCAGAAAAACATAACTACTCAGAATACATCATCTGAAAACCTAGATATTGGTTGTTCAAAAGGAACCTTGGTCCATGGGTCCTTCAGCAAACTAAACTCAGAAATGAGGATAGGTGATAACTTGTAAGATAAATTAATCCTTTTTTCTTTTTCTTTTATGTTTTTTTTAAAATGCACAATGCAAAACTGAAATCCCTGGGCCTGAAGAGGAATGAAACACAAATAAGATGTAGGTTTTAAAACTTACATAATACCTCTCATACATTCAATGTCAAATATACAGTAACTAGAACACACAATATTGAGTGTGCAGAGGAAATGTATTCCTACTATTCTGGTTTCACAACTGGGGAAGGTGATGCTAAAAGTAACTAGTAGCTATCCTAGGAAGACTTGAAGTGACTAAAGAGTGGAATCAGTTTATATTAATTAGCAGTTATCAATGCCACTATCTTAAACATGATATGCTCCTTTCTACCCAATCAAATGGGCTATCTGACATAGCGTATCAGTTATTAAATCAACATGCACAAGTGTAAAGATGATCTAAAAGGCAACAAATATCTTGAAGACACTCGAGCATGGGACACGGTTACAGAGGAATAAACCTATTGACCATCTTAACACAGCACTGCAAAAGCAAAACAACAATGACTACTGGAAACTCTGCTTCCCTTGTCTGCTCAGCTGGGGTATGTGACTTGCATTAATAGCACAGGGAATAATGTACTTGCACTCAGTCCCAGGACTGACTGATGTCAAATGAAGTTCAACCATTCATATTAATGGGGATCAGCATTTGTCTGAGGGAATGGAAGTCTCTTAGACCTTAGGGTCATGAATTGACAAGCTATCGAACATTTTCTCTGTTAGGCTGACCATCCTCCATCCTCAATGAGATCAGCTGCCTAGACCCTTGGTCCCACTACAGCTGCTTTGTACTCCTCCTGAGGCACAGAAAGAGCTCATTGCTCATTCTTTCTGTGTAATGTGCAATGCAGGGTGAGGTCTCACACATCCTTCTCTAGGACACAC
>JAOTQQ010000001.1:9110146-9133995 GCA_026546715.1 Gallinago undulata | reverse complement strand
AAAGAGCTCATTGCTCATTCTTTCTGTGTAATGTGCAATGCAGGGTGAGGTCTCACACATCCTTCTCTAGGACACACAGTATAGTCACACTTCTCTGGAACACAGAGAAAAACATAGACATCATACACGTAAACTGTGAGTTTTATTATTCTGGAGATCTGTGAACGACAAGGACATATGATGACAGAAGTGCCATCAAAGACAATTAAAAAAAAAAAAAAAGATTAACAACAAACAAAGCCTTCTGAAAACATCATCTAAAAAGAACAAAGATAACTAGCAATTTATACCAAGAAAATTATAGCTAAACTGCAATCATCTCACACCATTAACAAACTGGGAGGAGGCGAAAAGTAAGTTTTCTTTCATATGGACTTTCTGGAAAAATACCTTCACACAGCATTTTTTCTTGTCAGGTTCCAGCGTATCTATAAGCTTGTGCATTGTAATCACTCTGATGATCAGCAAGAAGTTATTTCAGATAACTCATACAAGTCTGTGAGTGATATCATCTGCCAAAATATTAAAATATGCAAAGGAAAACACTGCAGCAGAACTCTGTTCTTTTTCATATTGTTGAGCAATTTGGGGAGTAAGGACACATATAATTTTCACCACCATCATTAATACTCATCATATTAAGAACAACAATAATAAACCTGATTCATAATTTTTTTAAAACCTTTTTTGCAGAAATTCTGACAGATGCAAATTTAAATTTTATGGATGATAAGAAAGTTCTCTGTTTTCAATATCATTTACAAGTTATAACTCAGCTCTGGCAGTCAGGACGTATAGAGTCAATTCAAAAACCTGGGGTTTTCTATTCCTTTAGAAGTACCTCAGCCACATTCTTATTTTTCAGAAGTGCTTGTATAAACATTGAAAAACACAAAACAATAAAAAGATAAGAATCCAGCATACAAGGCCAATCCTAACAAAGGAAGAGACAAATGAAAAAAACCACAAGATTAAAATAAATGCCGTATGTGCACAATAAATTCCAATATTATGAGTCACTGGATTGTCTCATAAACTATGAATTGACCATGCCCCTTTTAATTGTTCTACATAACGATCTGCTTTCTGAAAAAGAGGAACATCTTTAACAGGCATAGTTGTTTATCAACAGTATATGTGTACTGTAGTGCAAGTTATAGTACTTAAGTCTGGTTACAGTTTTAGAAAGCAGCACGTAGGACATAGGAGATGTGCAGCTAGGTCAGCAAATGCCTTCTGTATGTATTGGAGAATTACTGCAACAAATCACCAAAAAGACAATGTAAACTTATTCACAGTAATATGAGATGAAATGAAAAAGCTAAAAAAGCAAGATTGCAAACCTATGTAACTGAGAAAGTAATCACACTTGAGCTTCTTTCAAGATTAAAGTTGTCTCTAAATTTGCTTTCCAATATGTATCACAAAACACATTACTGATTTTCTACATTTAATCAGTTCTGGGTTTTTTCCACCTTCAACATTCAATTCCGGTTCCAGAAAAATCCTGTCACACAACAACTTCTTACTTAATAAGAGTATAAAAATGTTTGTAATGGCAAGACTGAGGGCTCATCCAGGTCTATTTTCAACAGTATGTATAGGGAAGAATAATAATAGAACATTTATATATGATATTTCCCCACCCCTAGTGCTCTCTCTTCTCTCCATCTATTTTCAGCTCAGGAGATTTCCTGAGCCTATTGTGGCCTCTCTATTTTGTAACCCCCAAGTAGATATCACTTTCAAGTACTTGTCCAGCCTCCCTTTTAGCTCTTGTAAAATTCTTGCATCTGCAACACCATCTGGCAAACAATTTTGTACGTCTACTACCCAATGTGTGAAGAACCACTTCCAAAACCAACAATGCAATGTCACAACATATTCATTTCCCCTCATATACCACCATCTCCCTAATAGTCAGAAAATAGATCCTACTGGGCAATAAAAATAGGAATATTCTGATTGAGTTGTGATCATCTTTGAACTAGTTTAACACTAGAGGCATTATGCATGCTAGCTCATTATTTTACTTTGTATAACAGACTCACAGAGTGGCTGGGAAATTAAGAGAAAATTGGTCAGAGAAAATTAAGAAGGTGATAGCAGTGGCCAGCTCCAATGAACATTTGCTGCTGAATAAAAATATGTTGCTATGGGCACTGCACACGATGAGATGTAACATTTCACAACTAAATCTTTGGTCAGAATCCGGGACCAGGTTTGAAAATTCAACCAAAAACTTTTTGCCAAGTTTGGTAAATCCATAGGGTGGGGCAAAAACCACAGCTTAGATCAGTGAAAGAGAAACCCTTCAGGTTTCATAGCCAACAGTGGCTCAACACCAGTAGAAGGACTCCCACTCATCCTTCTTGTTGAATAACTTCATGTGGTACGATGGAAAAAACTTTCCAGCACCCAGGATTTGGGTAGCTCTGTCACCTCTCTCCCTGACATGAGGCACTTTGGTCTCTCCATGTTGCATCAAAATTCAATTTTATTTTACTGAAGTGGCCAGGTTTTCCCACATCCAGAAATTCCAGTCTCATTGTAAATTAAATAAAAAAGAAAAAGGGGATTTACTTCTGCAAAAGTTGATAATATATCTTCAAATTCTTCTGTTCTCAAAATTGTTAGGATAACTACTTTAAGAAACATATTTTAAGTTTTATGTTATATACTATGTGGAAAATAGGTATAAATTGTATTAGTCTTCATGTTTCAAGGTGTGAGTGCTGCAAGAAGCAACATCTTGCAATTTGGAACAGTGAAATCGTGAAGATTTACATCTTCCATTGAAACATCTGGTCTTACACACTCTTGGTGCCAGAATGGCAGACTGGATGATCTGTTTGCTCATCTGGACTCCTGGGCTTTATGTTAAGACATGATGAACATCTTACTTCAACTGGAGAATTTTTACTTGCATAAAGTCAGTAGGTCAGAACTTGAAATTTACAGCTCATGAAAGAGATTTCTCATCTGAGTTTGTTATATCGTAACGGATCAGTAGGCAAATATAAATACTAAAAAAAAAATGTACTTTTTATACTACATACTTATTCTTCATAAATACATAGTCATTAATTTAAGGGCTTGTCAGATATTGCTTCTTTAGCAATATCCCTTATAGTGAATCGTGAAAGGTATAAATATCCAAATGCATTACATCTCAGAAATGCTACAGAACCCTACAGAGAAGGTTTCCTTTCCTTGTACAACAACAACAAATTTTTCAGCTCACTATTATAATCTGTAATTATTCCAAAGGATAAAATTAGTTATATTAAATTATTTAGAATAAAAAGTTATTTAATTATTTTGATTATACCTATCAAAGTCGTTTCACAAAAAATTAGTATCTGCAGAGGATCACAATGATGTAATAACATTTCTGTCATTGCCTAATGAATCTCAGAGCTGTTTCAAAAAATACACATACTCTAAAGTTCCATGACTTTTTTTTATCAAAAAGTAACATTGAAACGATGATGGAAAACATTGCACTTTCTGAAATAAAATCCTCATTAAGTTTTAAATCAGAAAAGTTACACCTCCTTTTTCAATTACAGCTACTTTTAATATTTTCCAAAGGTAGCTACAATTTGGCGCTGAACCTGCTATTGCAAAGTGCCAGAAATACCTAATTATAACAGGGAAAATGTGTGTACACATACGTATGTGTTTGTCTACAGTCTGCATGAGCAATTGAAAAATATCCAACATATACACAGAGCAAACCACATAATTAAAATTACCCTTATGCAGAGTAAATTTGTCTTTAAAGCACAAAATAATGGAAGGGCAGCAGAGACGTCTTAGTACTAAAACATAATGCTTCATTTAATGAGTAATCCCTGGAGCACATGGATGTTTACCTCACTCTGGGCAAGTTTAAGTGCATGGACAGACAATTACAGTACTTCGGCTGATGTGCAGTAACTTGTTAAGCAGCTGTGATACAACAGCACTCTTTCAGGGGCTTATGAACTGCTTTTCTATATTTTCCTACATGCCAGTATAACTTTTGACTCCCAAATATTAAATAGCTAAAAAATATCAACATGTTCAAAGCTAGAATGCCTGAATCTAGATCCATAAAGCACTAGAGACTGGTAAAAACTGGAACCTATGTGTCCAAGTTTAGTACGTAGTGTGTCTGAATCCATTTCGCTTTCAGGATAATAATATAAAAATGATTGTTTTAAAAAGACAGACAATGTTTTACAATAGGAAAAACACAATACAGCTACCATGCAATGTTTCTTAGATGAATAATGGCTGGATAGCAGACTTGGTTGAATATGATTCAAAACCAATTTTTAAAAAACGTAGATATAGGTTGTAGATTTATAGTAAGTGCTGGCAAATGACTTGAGAGGGTCTCCAAGTTTTGCTTTGGGAGAATGGCAAAAGGAAAAAGGATATTGTTAGAGGTTCAGTTCCCATTACTTTTACATCACTGGCTCTTGTCAATGTGTGGGGCGTAAAGTTCTGAGACTGATATTTGACAAAAGGAAACCTAAATTATAAAGAAAAGAAAATCTAATAGATGATTCAGGAGTTACAATGAACATGGAACCTCTCAATATGTTATGTTTCAATGTTTCATCATGTTTGTTGGACACAGATTTCAATGCTTTGGTCAGTTCTGCAGAGAGTACTGAGTACCTTTCTTGGTGTGGTGACTTTTCACTTCTCAGTGACATCTGTTAAAGAGTACCTTTCTTGATGTGGTGACTTTTCACTTCTCAATGACATCTGTTAAAGCTGAAGGCTGTACTTCAGATTATTCATTAATTCTCTAGGCTTTTAGACTTTAGATAAAATTTTATTTTTCTATTATTTTGTATTACTAGGTAAGGAAAGCTAAATACAATCAGAACATACACTGTACTACTTTGTAACATGTGAACTCTAGAATCTCAGAAATGACCAATTTTCTGTATTTATTTCAATGTATTTGATCCAAACTTTTGGTTGCCAATGTAAAAGCAGTTTTAAAGTGATTTATAATGTTGTTATATCCATAATAGTCTAAGGATATAAATGACAGGAGACTCACAAAAAAGTAACTTGTGTGTACTCAGACACAGGCATACATATATGTGTGTTTTTAAACAGGGAATTATTGTGATTCAGTGTACCTGAATATAAGCTAGCAGCTTATTGTGATCTTACTTCTTAAATAGTAAAAATAGAACGCATTTTAGAGGGTGGGTTTTTTTTAATGGAGCATAAAGTAACAATCAATGGTCATCTATATTTTTGTTGGCATAGTTCTGTATTTCACACAAGAGACCTTTGATAGCAAAGCATGGCTGAAATATCAAAATTCCTTATTCCTTATCTCTTTTAATGATAACTGCAGCTGCACTCAAAAGCTGCTGCCCTTTGTATCACTTACATTCCCAGAGGAATAAAAATTTTTGAGAGGCAAGGGTCTTAAAAAAGGTATTCTTCTCAGGGAACTGGAGAAACACAGAGTTTTATTCTTTTGATGCTGCATAATAGTATTATTGGCCTATTATTTCTTTTTTTTTTTAACCTGAAGCTTAGCTACTCTCATATTATTTGTCTGAAAACAGACCAAAAGAAAAAAAAAAAGGAAGAGAGATCCAACAAATTCAGAACTCAAATACTGTCATTTGGGCCACTGAACATCTTCAGTGGAAGCAATTTCGTCTAAGGCATGGGAATATTGAACAAGAAACATTATGAAGAAACATTACTGAAAGCTGGTTTCTATCTGAGATCAAACCAGATCAAAGTAAGTATGAAACTGTCTAGTAGGTGAGGTAATAATGCACTTAGTGATCTTGAAGTGAATTGTATTATTCATATTTCTATATGTCGTTTTAAAAGGTGTGCATTTAAATCCCATGAGTAATCCAAGCATGATAATCACAAAATAATAACATACATTTAAAACCAAGATCTATTCCATCCTTGAATCAAAGTATTTCTTTCATCACAGTAATGCCATATTGTTTTTAAAACCTAGTGACTATATTTTTTTAATTTAATGTATAAATCTCTGGTTATCACTGCAATTTTACTCATACTTAAGTCATCTAATGTGCACTGCTATAGCTGTTTGATGCATATTTCCAAAACCAGAAAAAAAACTAAGATCGAGAGACATGTCACCACCTCTTGAAGTGTCACTCATGCTATGAATAAAGCATAAGCTTAGAAAAACATCATCACCCAACAAACAAATAGCATGTGTTGAACCAAATACATGTGTCTGGAATTGTGCTCCTGAGCTAATTGGAGGCAGGCTCTGGTCCTGTACCGCAGGACGCCGCAGTTGAGAAATCCCTCAAACTGGTCATGCAGAGTTCAGCGCGCCCTGCAACGGCAATTGCTTAACTCCGGGTGCAGGAGGCACAGTGAGAAATATCTCAGAAACCAGACTGGGAAACAATTCTGTTGTTTGTCATGGACAACCTCAGTGGTGAGAGGAAGCCAGAGAAGGACAGGGACCTGAGCAAAGCTGGCCATAAAGCAGCAATGCGCCACTGCCAAGGGCAGGTAGAGAGATGGAGCAGGGTGAAGGGTAAATTAGAGCAAGAAATGATGGAGCCTCCTGAGCAAACTCTTCCCATAATCACCCCCCACATCTTCCTGCAAGAGCTGCCCCAAACCACCACTGCATCTGTATTCAGCTGTGTCATGCTGGAATTGGGCAAGCCTAAAACCAGGATACCATGATGATCAGCATGGGCAGGATTATTGCCTCTCGTTAGTCTTCCTCTCAAAAACATAGGAAATCCTATATGAAACAGAAATTATTTGCTGTTCAAATAACAGAAGTTGAATGGGAATGTGCATACCCACGACTGGAAGATTGTCTTATTCAAGGAGACTATCAAACTCAGTCACAGGACACCCAAAACCTCTCTGCTCATGTTAAGGACCTCATTCTAACATTTAATTTAAAGAGATAGTTAACTACGATGCCCTGGTACATCCAAAGACAGAGAGAAATAAATAAAATAAAAAAAAAAACAATGGAAGGACCTTGGTCATTCTGAAAAACCCATTCTAATTTTTAAAACTCTGTAAGTGCAAGTGATAAACTGGCCCCGTCTGATATCCAAATTTGGAGGACAGAAAATTTCGAAACTCTGTGTGTCAGACTAACCCTGACCCTGAGTGTATCTTCTAGTTCAGCCTTGTCCAACATGTGGCTTTAGGCAGGATGTTGCCTGTAAAACCCTCACACATTAATTCCACTAATTGGAGCATTCAAAATAAAAGCTGAGCTTTCAGATGGGGACCAGAAGGCGATGTTGCCTCTCCGACTGTAAAATGTTATCAGCCACAGCCAAGGCTGGGAACTCATGTGTTAGTGAGGCATTGAGCTAACGTGCCCTAACAAAAAACATTTGACCCAGCCAACCAAACTGTGGACCTTGATTTCTCCATCTGACAGCCCTGTTCAGCCCTGCTGGGTTGGACTTTGCCCAGTGGGAAAGCTGCAGAGCATCTCTGTGAAGAGCACCTGCAAAAGGAGCAGGGGGTAGGGAGGAATTCTTCAGACTTGGTAAAATAGGTTTAATAGAGTTAGAAGTGGAAAAAGGCTGAGGTGATTACCCTGTGTGAACTGACTACAGGAACAATACCCAAAAAAACCACAATCTAACACAACTGTCACAACAAAGCCAGTTCTGAAAGACATCTGACAAGGCAACATCTCTTTTTAAAAATCCTCAGGATATTAACTGCATATTTGGGTCTTGTATTAAGAAGACTAACATCATGACAACAGCTCAATTCAGCACAAACAATAGGCCAATAAATACAATAGTAAATAATTAAATAACCATTTGCTCTTGCACTTATGTTGCTTCCAAATACTGGCAAAATTCCTTCAAATAAACAAACATATTTTTTTTAACTTTTAAAGTTTACATGTTGGCAGAAATTTAGGCAAATCTGGACATTTGTTCCATTCATCTGAGATGAAAAAAACCAAGATACATCTATCACATTGCATTTTCGCTCTTAGAAAGCCAAAACAAGGGCCCTAGAGGGAACAAGCAGTTTAATTATAAACTATCACTGCAGAACAAGATAGATTCTGGGACAAATCTCTGGGAACACATTCAATACACTAAGCCAATATAATCTGAAATGTAATTTTTAATTTTATTTTTAATGCAGGACCATGATTCTTTTTTGGTATAAAAAGGAAAAGATCAGCAAAATAGTGATCAATTACAGAGGCACAAAGTTTGTTGCAAAATAATGTTCATAATATAGGTAGTGATTCTTCAGAAGCGCTAACAAGAATAGAGAAACACAAACAGTGTCACTGAATAGCAGTCCATTTGTTTTTTAAACTGTGCACTAAATTTGTACTGTGCAATACTGAGAAAATCTGAAGTATAAAATACGAGACACGGTGAAAAAAATTATCACTTTCTTCGCTCTGCAGTTTTCAATTTCAGTTCTTATAAAGCTTTTTATAATTGTTTATCACTTGTCACAGCAGAAATGTATGAATGAAAACTGAATTACCCACTTTTTTTTTTCCTTTTCACCCTCCATACCAAGAAAAAATAAAAAAATTATTCTAGAATCTTCAGTTTGAAATATTTTTTAACCACACATGATACATCAAATAGTAGGTTCATTTCAATTGCAGAAAATTCCCGTGATATGAAAATTTAGTTGTTAATAAATAAAATTTAAATGAAAGAAAAAAAAATGTTGGTAGGAGCTATAACCTTCCAACAACTCAGTGAGGTTATTTAATAAGGCTGCATTTTAGATTTCCATTGAGTAACAGAAAAAAAATGAGTTATGTCAATAACACTGTCAACAAGGTCAAGCCCCATAGGAATCCCGATGAATTCCTTCTAAACTCCTGTGTAGAACTATAAACTATGTCATGATCTTACCCACCACATCAGTGAAGCATGGGGCTTATTTTAAACAACTGCACACTGACAGCCTAATTCTGTTTCCACAAAGATGAACTTGATGTCTGGAAAGGCAAATAGCTGTCTCATAACATGAGAGGTGTTCATCAGGTAAATTGATTCTCCTGAGCAAATGAGCTGCAGAAGTAAACATCAAAACTTTGTACTGAATCTAGAGAAATAAATACTGAAGATTCCATGTTTTTAAATCCATACATGACATCAAAGACGAATGCTAATTTACCTTTTCTAAGAAGACACGTTTCTACTTAGATCAAATATATAAATTGGTAAGAATACTATTACCCATGGTAATACTATTGTTCATGTTCAATATCTTTGAAGCTTTTCAAGTCTCTTGAGATCATACAATTTCTAAACATAATAATGTGAAAATACATTTTTTTGGCCTAAATCATGATGATCAACACTGTAGAAAAGTTGCAAATAGTGATTATCTGATTATTCATTCTCATCTTCCTTCTTCGTTCTTTTCCTAGCAATTAAATTCCTCGTATTTACTGAATGGTTTCACATTTTCAGTGAAAGAAGTAGAGATTTATAATAAAGATTTATAACAAAGTCTCCACTATGGAGTTGTATCAGAGTAATGTAGAGAGTAATCAGTAAGGGATACATTAGCATGTGTCCGTTAACTTCACTGAAGTTGCACTAATTAGGTAGAAAAGGATCATGACCATCATGATAGCATTGGTGATACTTCTGTCCACTAGTACACAAATAATAAATTTATCTCCTTAGTTCCAGTTCTGAATTCTTTTGACTGAATAGTGATCACACTCATTCAGATAATTTGAATGAAAGTAGGGCTTGTATTTAATAAATTTAGCATACAAAAATGTTATAGTCTTTCTAAGGTTCAGACTCGCCTCCTTTCAATTTAGGTACCTGAAAAATAGAAGCAGGCAGTCTGGTCCCTGGAAGCTACACACAGAACCAACAGAGAGAAACAGAAACCACCAGAAAGTGAAACTACCAACCTGAGCTACTTAGCACCTTCTGCTGACTCTAGTTGAATACCAAATCCTACACAGGAGGAAAAAAATTAGGTCTATGCTTGTTTATCTTATTTATTTGACTATACCCAGACCAAATAAGTGCTTCCAAATGCAACAAAAAACCTGACTAGAACAATTAATTTTGTTTCTCCAGTTCCAGATCTACATAGAGTTACTCCCTACATAATGCTCTTCACTGAGTAACATTTGCTTAACCATCATGAAACCCTGACATGTCTGAGCACAGTCCTCTCCTGTAGGAGGTAAAGGAATTAATCCCTCCGATGGTTGTGTAACAGGCTCTTATCCTCCCACTACTAAAAAGGAAAAGTATATTAGCGATCTTAGGTGTACGTGTCCTTATTGTGGTGGTATTCTCGCTTGAGAGGAAATGAGAGAAAATGTCCTGCTACACAAAAGGGATTCCATGGTAAATGAAATGAGAAGATTACAAGGACAAGAACTGAAAAATTACAAATGTCAGTGCTACAGCTGGAATGTGATGGCAAACAACACGATCTTGCCTCTCGCAGTAAGTCTGTGAAGCAGCAGGAAAACTAAGGCAATGTTTTACTAAACTCATTTGAAAATAACAAGAACACATTTCCACTTCATTGGCGTCTTTCTCATTCAGTGTCCAGCCTCTGCAGGCATGACCCAGAGGTTCTGAGGATCACATGTTTTCTGATTGCATGGTTAAAAAATGCAGCCCAGTGCATATACATTAGAGAATGGGAAGTAATGAAAGTGTAGACAGTTATCCTTTGGGATGCTGATAATGAAAGCACTTATAAATTATTTCTCATTGTTTCCAACAAAGGGGAACATGGCTGCAAATCACTGAAAACTGACATATCTACAAGTCTGTTAATGCTTTATTATTATTAATCAAAATGAAAACAGCATTTTTTCTATTATTTATGCAGATACACCCTCTGTATTCAAGTAGCTGAGAGGCCTGATTAATCCTGTGTACTATCAAGGATTATATCCCTGCCGCCTCTTGTCTTTCAAAGCAGTGAAGTTCAAAAGTGAAGAACCAGTCTAGATGATAGAATTGCTGTGTCAGGTTCCAGAAAACTTGTAAAAATGTGACAGAAGATTGTTGTCCTGGAGATAAAGGAAATGGGATGGGGAACTTGTCCCAGTCTTAGACTAGAAAATAAAGGGAAAAAAAGAAAAATCTTTTTTTCTCTCTCAAAGCATTTTTTATTTACAAACTTTGCAATTATTTTCTTTTTACATATATATATATATATATTTGCAAATGGTACTGAAGTAAACTAATTCAAGGAACTGAAAACTTACCACTACTGTTTCTTAAGATCCTATATTTGTCAAACCGTCCATGACCAGCTTCTGATACTACTTCTGTCACTGAGATTTGTGTAAAGAGCAGAACAGATTTCTCCTGGAAGGTCCCTGGATGTTTCACTTAATCTTCCACCTCCCACTCTGGGTCTCACTCACATATTTCAGTTGCTCTCCCTGTGTGGCCATACTGGGAGCACTCACAAGCTAAACCCACAGGAAAGAAACAGCGAACAGGAACCGCGCGAGAGCCTGCCTGGACAGACTGAATAATGCTCTCAATTTGTTAAGCACTAGAAGATGACTGAACCTCCCCAGTGTTATTGTTTTATCACTCTTTTGAAATCATAGTTTAGTGCTTTTATTCTCTGTGAACTAGTGCACTAAACACAGTAATTTAATGGTGAAGTATTAGAAAAACATTAGCATCAACATATAATAATAATGTAAATGTACTGACATATGCTTATGATTATTGTTACAAATGCATTCTGGGAAGGCCATATTGAATCTTTGAAATTTATCTTTAACCGTGGCCCAAAATCAGGGTTCTGTTAAATACATTCAGCCTGAATCTTTCTGAGTCTCCATGTGAGGAAAGTATAGGCTTTCAAAACAGACCGAGTCTGGCCATAACACAACAAGATCAGAGACATACTTCTGCCGCAAGGGAAAGCACTTCAAACATCAGGGTGCCAGTCTGTCAGCACTTATCACTCAGTGGGTTATACTATCTCTCCAGCAGATTCCCCTTCCAAACTTATACTTCATCACACTCCTGACCTTGCTGTGTACAGCCCCTTCAGCAGAGTTCAAGTCTGCATCACATAAGACATGGAGAGTGTATTCACTGCTTCGCATTATCATCTCATAGCTTTGTTCATTGTAAGCCAAAACTATTTACTTTGCAGTTTTGGGGGTGATCATGGAGGAGGAAGGGATGAAGAAAAGTCTAACCAAGAAAATGTTACGCTGCAAAGAAAATGAAAAAATATCTGCCTGCTCATGAGCAAATGATTGCTTCTGCACCTGTTTGGTGTGCAACTTTCCATCCAAAAATGGGATGGAAACTCAGATGGTCAGGCCATATTGCGCTCCAGCTAATAAAGTGTTTCAGATCAAGAAAAACAGGCAAAGCTGCATCACTCTGGTCTGCGTCATATTTTTTTTTTCCTTTGAAACATTCCATTAGCTGTTCAGGCCAAGACAAGAAAAGAAACATTTTTAACCTTAAGGGTCTGACATAAGCCTACAATATTAAATAGCCAGGGCTAAAGTGAGGCAGGTTTTACAGTTCTTAAGTAGTTACTCTTTGTTCCTTCCTTAACAGTACAGGCAGGAAAAACATTGCAAGCTTCAAGCAAACAGGCAAGAGCGGATTCAACTGCCTTTATTTTCATTGAAATCTATGCAGGTCAGGGCCACATGGTACTAAATACTCTACAAATAAAGAGCAAGTGTCAGTATCTTCCCTGATGAGCTTACATCTAAGAAGACAAAACAAAAGATGGATGGAGGAAAAGCCTAATTACTGGAATATGGCAGAGTCACCCCCAGTGCGGCTCTGACTTGAGTTTCCAGACCCCAAGTCTAAGTTTGTATCAATAAATAAAATGTGCCAGACACTATTTGCAGATCCTGAGATAGAGCAGCCTGGCACAGCTTCTGTCCGTACAGCTAAACCCCCATTCCCTTCCAAACTGAGTAGTCTCATGCATATTGCCTCCTGGGACCCCTCCTCATCCCCCCAGCTTATGACAGGGCAGTGTGTAAATGTGCTAGTTGACAAGAGTAAAAACCAGTCGAGCGAGCACGCTAACAAACATCACGGGTTATTGAAGACTAATACTGTCTTTTGGCCTTGTTTAACTTGTGACTACAGATGTGACCCATCTGTCTCCCCTGAGGTTGGCTCGAGAGTCCCTGCACCCATGAGGGAAACGTGCCACTAACGCCATGAGCCGAGCAAGACAGGCAGGCTGTGACAGAGCCAGCGAAGCATCCCAGCAAATTTTGGCACTTAAAAGGTACTGCCTTCCATTGTGTAATTTCTGTGGCAAATACAACATGTGGCTAGACCATGTAAAATATTCCAACAGTGTGAATACAGATGCCCAAATAGGGCATCTGTATGACTATCAGGTAGAAAGTGAAAAGGGAAGGTGGTTCTAGGATTTGTGAGGGTGTCGGCAGATAAATTACAGGTGGAATTTTTGAAATTTAACTCTAGTTTTAAAGAAGGCATGCTAGCCTAAAACATAGGCTGTTTTTTGTGATCATAGCTTTTTTTCAGAAAAGCTTTGACAAACTTGGGAAAAAACAGCAAACAGCTGATAAACATTGCAGTGCACACAAGTGTCCTCCTACAAGATCCTGCTCAGGGACATGGTTTTAGAGCAGAAGTTCGCTGGCTTCTCCACAGATGTTTGTAGTTCACCTTCCATGAGATACAGGCCTCAAAACAGAGAGAGACACAATAAAAGTCATGCAGGCATCACTGTGGCAGGACCTCTGGTACTTGTCATGACCCTTGTGTCAATGTCACCAGCTGTTCCCTTCTGCCAAAGGATGTGTTCATGGAGTCACCCCCAGCTGCAGTTGGCATTGGGTGGTTTACTTCAAGCAATTAAAGTGCAGTCCTGCTGTACTTGCTGGAAATGGACCTCCAGGACTGAGGACAGAAGGCTCAAGATGAAGTGAGCGTGGAAATAGGAAGTTAACTTTTAAGATTACAGACAAAGGGTTACAGACAAAGAATGATATGTGACGAATCCCTTGCTCTCTTCCACCATATGCTCAGAAGAAGGGATTAATAACTGATCACACTTAAGAAACTAGAAAAATTATTGCTAGCATCCTCTCATCGTATTCAGATTAGATGCTTAATTTTTTTTTAATCAAATCAATTCATGAGAAAGAAAAACTAAACCAAATAAATAATCAGCATGCATCTTGGAAGAAAGAGTTTCAGGAAATGTTTTATGGCAGAGAACAACCCTTCTGCCATCCAGCTGTTTGTTTTGTTTTAACAATTCATGAGAGTTGAGCTTCTGCAGCTTCTTTTCTTTTTCCTATTCCAAAAGCCTTGGGGATGTTTCTCTTCTAATTTTGAGCCCACTCTTGAGCTAGGAATTCTTTTCCCAATGTGTGAGTGTGAATGATATGAATGAAGATTGCACAACTGCTTACCTCTTGTCTTGCTGCTCAAGTTATTTGCCTAACTCTTCCTGAAAGCAATGAAAGAAACCTTTTTCTTTTCATAGGTTTATTTGGATCTATGGAAACCAAGGACTATTAGTCCCCTTACATGCATTTTTAAAGCCTTCTGCAGAACTGAAGGACTTTGTTTAGTACGAAGAAACTCTGAAATCAAGAGTCACCGTTTTGCCTGATATAGGAAGAATCGTGTCTGACTTGCGCATTTCCCTGCAATTACATCTCCAGGCATGCTGGACCTCCAAAAAACTAACAAAAATAAATTGTATGATGCCACAGAGAAGTCTGCCTCTTCATTCTTGGGCAGAAGGACAGCAAGAAAATGGCCGCTATGGCTCCAGCTAAGCCATAAAAGACTAACCAGGTGCTAAGGAAAGCAGATAAATAAGGTGGCTTATCTTTGTTTTCCTCTAGGTGTGTATTGTGCCTATAGACACAATTTTGGATTTAACAGGCCAAATCCAATTATTTGAAGTTAAGGGAAATGCCTCAGTCTCTCCAATCACATTCTCTTTGATTTACTTATTAATGTCATTTGTGATGTGACATAAAAGCACCCAGCAAGATGTTATATTCCCTTCAACTGCCATCCAGATGCTCAACAGCAGAGGCAATGATGATCCTAAATCAAAACCTATGTAATTTTCCTATACTAAATACATGACACTACACCACACTACACTTCTACAGCCATGCCAGTGAACAACGGGGTAGATCAGCTCCAGCAGCCATCACCATGGAAGCCCATCTTGGTCCATGAGCATAGAAACCCATTCCAGTTTAGCAGCAGAGACTGGAGATGCTACCTCTGCTCCAAGTTTGCAACAGCACGCTTTTCCAACGATGAAGAGGAGGAAAAAAAAAGAAGGAAAAAAAGAAGAGAAGAAAAAAAAAAAAGAAACCTAGAACAGAGGTTATTTGACTGTAACTTGAGGTGCCTGTGTTGCACCTTTTAGACTCACCCCAGTTCACTGCCTCAAAACACTGCAACCTAAATGAACTAAATATTTTGGACCAGGGGTTGATATCAGAGATGTTGCTTTCCAAGCTCTTGCTGTAATTGATATCCCAATGTCTGCAAAAGTAGTAAAAATGAATTAAAGAAATACTGCAATTCCTTCATCCTAAATTTAGTCATCTAAAAACTAGGTGTCAGTTCATCTAGTTTCCATTTACAGTCACTAGAGAGAAACAGGCACTTCAGGGGCTGATTACTCCCAGCCACTTCAGAGTTCCTGAATGGGAAGCTGAGGTGTCTCCCTCTCCGCTGATTAGTCAGAGAAACCGTATGACCATCTTAGTTGAGACACTTAGAGCTGGCCCCTTGGAGCCCTTCGTCAGTGTTACCAAATGGACATGGAGCTCCAACAGGAGGAGTCATTGGTTGAATAGAAAAATACTTGCACAAAAGGATCTTTAAAATGAAAGTGGATGAGAGACGTGAACATGATAACTACAATAAATTTTTCTCAAAAAGCATCTGAGAATTGGTGCTGACACAAGAAACAAATCAGTGGCTAAGGACTTGTCCATTTCCACCTTCCAAAACCCCCCTCAGAAATCCCAGCAAATGAATTGCAAGGAACAATTATCTACAACTATGCAAGAGCAAATCACTACATTTCCATGACTCCAAGCTGAATGAGACCAGTAATACCTCATTTCTGAGGTACATCTTTGTTATTTACCATACTTATTAACTTTTTTCCAGAGGAGTTTTAACTCATGCTCTTTGTACATCATATGTAGTCTAATGAGACTCTCAGTGCAGATGAACTTTACAGTAGTGTCTGTAATACAAGAGATAATATTAATAATACCCATTTCTTTTGTGTATTACCCTTCCACACCTCAAAAGCTGTCTGTATCACTTAAATAAATTGTTTTCTTTAATGTAATCCTACCTGGTGTGAAATGAGCAATCAGTATTGTGTCAAAAGACAGGAAGCTGTTGTAAACCCCTGGGCTATTGCAGCTATTGCTGCAGCTGAAATTTGGTCTGATTGCTTCACTTCACAATTTTTGGCTGTTTTTTACTATTAATCTTGGAAAGCTTCCAAAATAAATCTGATAAAATCCTGAACATCACAAAAGATGCATTCTTCCCCATACTTGTAAATCATCTTTGGCACACTTCCTGATTTTAGTAATTATAGATTTCCCTCAAGCTCCCTGCTCCTCGCCCGTAGATACAAGGCTTTGTATGATCTATCTTCTAATTCAGAAAACTACAGCAAGCAATTGCATGAAGCCCACATTAGACAGTAGAGCAATTCAATACTAAAGCCCTGTTTAGGTCTCTGTATGGTTTTCTTGATGGATGTTACGCTGCTGATCTATTTTTATGTATTATTTATACTGGGATAGTGTCTAGAGGCCCCAGTCAGGGGCAGGACCCCATAGTGCTGCACATACTATGAAGGAGGATACAAGAGCCTCTCCTCCCTGCAGTTTATAATCTAAGTATATAATGAATGACACCAGATGGATAAGACAGTGAGAGGGAGCAAAAAGTGAGATAGTTTTTCATAACAGTAACAGGCAAAGCACAACAGCCACTTAGCTATATATAGGCAATGTGGTGTCTCTGTCCTCTGTATTGCATTTTACAACCTGCAGTGATCTGTGGATAAGAACTCTTACACAGAGTCATCCTCTGTGTGTTTGAGGTACCGGGCACTTGGAAGCATCTTTCACTGCCCAGTTCAGGCATCTAGGTGAGATTCAGAAGATGTAAACCAGAGGAAAGAGGTAGGTACTAACAGAGGATGATTCAGAGCCCCTGAATTAGGACATAAAGCAGATGACGTGAATTCACAGGTTTGGTGTCACTCATGGGAAGGATTAGGACTTTGAAGTTTCAAGGGAGGCCAGCAAGAAGCAATTCACATCTCTCCGCCTTTATTCCCTTGTGCATCGATGGTGCAGAGTATATGTGTGTGTGTGTTTCTGCAATAGGGCCAAGAGTCCTTACAATGTCCAGGAACATAGTGCCTAGTTCAAGAGTTCAAGCTCAGGCTCTCTGAGGAACCAACAATAGGTGTATCTCCCATCTAACTCCCTAAGTCTCACTCAGGTTGAAGATGGGCTCTTAAGCTCACAGCCTCGTGACTCACATACACCTCTTCGATTAGGGAGTTCTTATTTCATGTGCTGATCTGAGTCAGTATTACTCCACACTCAGATAAAACCCCCACTGTGTTTAGATCCTCCATGTGAACCCTAAATATCCCTCAAAGTTCTTAGGACAGTCTGTTTCTGATTTCCCAAAGCAATGGGTGTTGAGTCTGCAAGGTCATGAAAAAGCAATAAACATAAACTCCTGCAAAGAGATTTTACTCTTCTAAATTCAGCATATTTTAGACATTCCCAAGCATAAGTCTAGTCCAGTATCGTGTATAGCCACAGGCTCTCTGACACCAGTTCCTTGTCCCTGAAGTGACTTATCACTCACTCATCCCTGCCTCTTCATCAATAGATGAGCCAGAAGACAGAGGGATGAATAGCAAAGAGACTTTCCTTCCCTCCCCTGCAGAGCTAGTCAAGTAGGCAAGTGACAAGCAGTTGTGAGGAAAATAAGAGTCCAGCTGCGTGAAGATGAGCTCTGGAGAGGCTGGAGGTGGGGGACAAGAGGGGCGAAGCCTGAAAGCAGGCCTTTTCTTTGAAGAGTGCAAACCAAAAGGAGTAAACTAGTCACAAAGAGATGTTGCTGTCCTGCAGGGTAACGAATGTAATAATACAAGGCAGGACTCCATCACTGAGTCACACTTACAGCAGGATAAACTAATTAACCTCAACTTTCTTTGAAATGTGAACTTGTGCAATTGCATGGGTTAGCAGGGACTTCAGATAGGTCACCTCGGTCTTCCTCATGAGTCCATGTTGCTCAACCTTTCCTCAGACCCCAAGTACCTTACAGCTGCTTTGCACATCGACCTCCAGCAGCTCTAATAGAAGTTCCCAGAATTTTTGTAGCTCTCCTATGAATAACTTTCATTTTCCACATTATCTTTTTTCCTTTAAATTCACAGTGTCCATAATTGTATTTTCTCTGAGGATCAGTCATTCTCAAGGAGGTAGCTACCACTTAGAGGTGACACCGTATTTCTAAGTACCATGAGGCTGCAGTACTAAAGCAAAGAGACATTAGGAATAGATTTCCAAAAGACCTGAGCTCCTATTTAGCTATTAAGGCCTAGATTTTCAAATGCAGCATTAGGTATCTTTTGACATGTAGGCCTTGCTGGCTGCAACATTCATCAGTAGTACGAGCCATAGCACTTCTGGGAGCTTGCTAGTCTGCACAAGAACTGCTTCACAGAAATAGGAGAAATGGGAGCTCTATCATGTAGCTCATTTTTAATAAAAGACTTCCTGAATGTTTTATGAGAAATAACAGGAGGAAAGCACAAGTTCTTTGAGGTGGTTTCTGTAATTCTTTTAGAAGAACATCTCAGCAAATACACTCATTAAAGATTTTTTTTATCTTATAATCAAGTTGAGTTGATTATATTTGATCCTTTTGTTCTTAAGATAACATTCGTCTTGCCTAACTTCAACAACCTAAAATGCAGGCATTGTCTTGGCTTCCTCCAGAAAGGGTGGACACAGGCACTGCTGGGGTGAATTCACCCCCCTGTTTCAGATACTGTCGCAGAATCAGGCTTATTGCCCTTTGGAGCACCTCAAAAAAACAGAGGAAGATTAGGTGACCACCTTATGCTACAGACAAGTGAAATAAATACCATCTTAATTAGTTTTTCTACTCAGTATACTTGCATGACTCCCGTTGTTACCACAACTGAACACCTGTACTTTCTGAACCTACTATTCTCGCACTCTTTATATGACAAAGGGCAGTTTTTACCTATTTACAGACATATATAGCTGTGGCAGGTAGAGGCCAAGATCCAGATCTGCAAAGGTATTTAGCAAGTTAATTGTCTAAATTAGGTGGGTTTCAGTCTCGGCTGACTAATACTCAGTGATGTAGACAAAGAAGCGGCAGTTGGGTGCCTTTAGGAATTTGCTAGGATCTAAGCAGAAATGACTTGCCTAAGGATGTATGTCATGGAATTAACCCCAGGTCTCCTGGGCTGCTGTCCTAGACTTTGGAATGTCCTTAACATTAAGCAAATCCTCTGCTGGTTTTGGAATTAAACTTTTGAAGTATTTACAGTCGTGTCTTCTACTTTGTCAAACTCAAACAAGCTATGCACACTCAAATCCTTTCATTTTTCCTCATAAATCAAACCTGACTCAAAGCCTCCCTTCTCATTTTTATTGCCTTTCTCTAAGCTCTCCTTAGATGTTAACTTATCGGTAATAGCACAATGAGACCAAAATTCCAGGTTGGATCTTTAGGTGTTACTATGATATAAGTAAGCACATGACCGCAAGCATAAAGACAGAGCTTTCACTAAAATCAGTGAAAATGTTATATTCACTCCAATGAGCACTGAGTTCTACTCTGGTATGTAGTATCTGAGCACTCTCCATCACAGCACAGTGCACTGATATCGTCTGTTGCACTTAGAGAAATAATTGACCAAGACCTCAAAATTTAAATACTTAGGACTTGTCAACATGAGAGTCCCAACACAGTAAAATGTGAATTAGCAGCATACTGACACACACAAACACGGCCACTGCAATCACATCAGACGGACACGTGTATTAGACTTTTAATTAGAAAGCAGCTTACTTGACTTCAAAAGCAGCCTTAGGACATACACCCTGTGACTGATCATGCACAGAATTAGTTGAAGAGGATACCACGCTGTACACTGTTATTCTAATTCACCAGCACGCTGACTTCCGCATGTAGACAAACCTTATCAGACCAGAGCAGGCTTCAGTATTGGGCGATATGTGTTTCTTAGAATAATCTTGGGGAGAACTGCTGAATGCTAAGTGTGTCCTCTGCCTTCCCTGGGACTTGTACCTGGGTTGCAATAAGGGCCAATTTATAAAATAGACTCTATTCATTTAATCTGTGTTGATATTTTTTTGGAAATTATCTCAGTAAGGTGTGACAGAAAAGCAAGTTTCTGAAGGGAGAGAAAGGTGACAGTCTCACACTATTCAAACAAATGACAAGATGAAAACCTGTTTCTGGTGCTACACAGGTGCATTTCTCCCCTTCTAGGACAGCAGCCTTGATCTCTTAGCTAATGAAAACAATCCTATATCAACTTTGAATTATCCTCAAAGCCTACTTGGTAGGTTTTATTTTTCAGAAACTCTAAGTACAGACTATGGACAGTTTGTGGGAAACATACAGGTAAAGTACCATGCATCTTTCAAGAAACAGGTTTCAATAATTGTAAAAGGTTTTCCAGACTTCAGATAATTAGAGGCATATTTGATCAACTCCTGTATTAAACAGACCACAGAAACCTCATACAGTTGCCCTTATACAGAATCCAGTAGCTTGTTTTATGGACTGGCACTAGCACTATTGTCCAAATAGGATTCAGTTTCTGCGGACATCAAGAAAACAAGATTCTGCAATTCTCCCATTGAATTGCCTTGCCCATCTTCTGAAATAGAAAAAGATAAAACTCCTACACCGAAATCAGAAAGTTTTGCCCAATCACCCAGCTTCAGAACAAGGAAACATGTTTGTTCTGTGTCAGGGTTTCCAACCTATGTCTTGTGAACCACAAGAGGAACATGCTGCTTCGACATTTTACACAAACCAGAGGATCCCACGCACCACCATATCTCTGTAGGGAATGAAGAATAAGTATTTAGGCAGCAAACACTGCCAAAAACTCAAATGCCTATTTTGGGACTTTCTCCCAGCCTAACAGAAAGGCAGGAGGTGGAAATGACAGCTACACAAGAAAAGACACCCATGGGACTGAGGTCACATCTTCAACTTGAGCATGTCCAAAAAGAGCTCTGAGCAATTGCTGCTGCTGTCACAGTATAGCTGGGTTTTCATTCTGAGTGATGGCACTCACAGGCTAAGCCTGGGAAGCTTTCCGTAACATAATATATTCGTACCTCAGACCAGGTTCCATCAGTAGGATCTAATAAAACTAATTGGAAAAAAACTTCTGATCTAGAAGAAAATACTGGAGAAACCGAGTATCCTGGATCCATCCAAACATAATGCCCACAAAGTCTTGCTGGCTCTACAGAACAATTTCCACAATGTCAGTCATTAATTTCTCCATTCTCTGCCAGCACCTTTTCAACTTTTCTAACTGCTTGTGCTCACACCTCTTTTCCCGTGTGGCTCGAAGAAGAATGTGGAGAGAAAACACAATTTAAAAAGGGTTGTGCCTTCTAAGCATCAAAACACTATTTTGTCGAGAAAAGAATGAAAACAAATAGTACACTGCCTACTGCAAGGTCTTGTGAGATTCCCTCGAGGCCATCACAACAGACCGTGGTAATCTCTGCTGATGCTTGCACCGGAGATGATAACACTACTTATATTCAAAGCCACTGTGTCCCAGTTATTCTGGCTTTACAT
The DNA here is from genome assembly GCA_026546715.1 of Gallinago undulata. NCBI lineage: Eukaryota > Metazoa > Chordata > Aves > Charadriiformes > Scolopacidae > Gallinago > Gallinago undulata. The sequence goes on along the minus strand of JAOTQQ010000001.1, from coordinate 9,112,030 downwards.
ACAATTTCACTTACAAAGATGAGTGTAGGGCTTTATAGATAGTCTAATAGCTTATCTTGGAGGTGTTAGATCCTATTTTCCATTGTGTCATGTGAATTCCTGGATGGAAAAAAAAAAACACAATGAATCACAGTGCATTCCAAAATGCTCTTCTTGCATCACTTCAGTGGCATTTACCTTGTTTGTGGGGAAAGGAAGGAAGGAAAAGACAGAAAGGATGGAAAGTACTTTTTTTCCTTTTTTTTTTTTTTTTTTGTTAAATGCTATTCATTAGAGCATGTTTTCTTATCCTTAAAGCAGTGCGATAACCTAGGATAAAAATAGAATTAAAGCCTATCTTTACTAAGAAAATTACCATCCGTATTTCAGTACTGACCAAGTGCAGAACAGCTGTGCCTGTGGTATCGGTGGCATGAACGCTACCATAAACAAAGGCATTTTAACCATTGTCATGAAAACCTGACACGAGACCTGAAATTTGTTCAAATTCTCTCCCTTTAACAGTATAACACCCAAAATGCAAGATTGCTACTGAGTAGAGTAGTCTTAGGGAGTGAGGTTTTTTCATCATGTCAGGAACATTTCTGGGAATTGACAGGAGACAGGATAACTGTGCCTGGAGTTCTTATAAAAACACAGGAAAGAGTTAAACTGTAGGAAGAAGATGAAACTTCAGGGGTGAGAAGAGTTTGGAGGCAGGAGCAGCTTGTCCTGTGCCTCAAAACCTTCTGGAGGGCTGCAGCAAAGAGGTGAGGACGGGCAATTCCAACTAGGACAGACTGAGCCCCTGTGCCATAGGGCGTGGTGGCAGCCAGCACAGACCCAGCACAATGGGAAAAACAGGGATAAGCCAAGCAGAATCTCACCTTGGGTGTTAAACTGAATATGACAATTTCTTTCTACTTTATTTTTTTCCTCTTGTTTTGAAACCAGATGTTTGGGATTAAGGGAGACAAACTCCCTGCACTGTTTGCTGCACATACCTCCCGCTTTTCTGTCAAGCTGTGAAAAGGTACAGAAATTGGCATTGGAGCTTTCAGCAATGTTTTGTGCTTAAGTATTTATTCTTTATCCTTACACATCAATGTACAATAGCAACAAATTGAGGAAAAAACCCAACCCTTCCATCACTGTAAGAGCCAAAGTAAAGTAATTCATCTATCACCAGGTAGCCAGGATTTGATTTTAAGCACCATTGAGGAGATCAATGTTTGTGTTACAAGTTTCATAATGGTGCTCATGTTGCCATTTAGGAAAGCAATGAACTGTAGAAAAGTCATAGGAAGCAAAGGACACATGAGCTTTGGCAACATAATAATTGATCTTTATTTAAAAGCATAAATCTCTAAGGAAAAAGAAAAAAGAAAACCAAAAAACAGATATATGACTTTTCAGAGGGATACTGTAAGGATATCAGTCTGCCATTTCCACCCTCACATATATTTTATTTTGTGAGTTTAATCAACCTTCAGCCTAAGCAGTCTATAATGATTTTATCTAAAGGTGGAAGACCTTCCCACGTGACAACTCCCTTAATTTCACTGAAAGGTGCACAGGTTGTTGGGTGTTATATTGGGAAAGATATTTCTTTGCCATAGATTCATTTTTAACTTTTTTTAAGCTGAGGCAGGTTTATGAGATAATATATGTCTGTTTTTTGTAGATGTCACTAGAGGACTATAAACACCAAGTCATAACTCCAGAGCAAATCTGTACACTGCAAATGCTATTACCCAAGACATTCATCTTAAAAAGATAGACAGCACAGAACAGCCGAGGTAAATGCACCTTTTCTTGTAAAAAAGAAGACCTAAAAGACCCTTAAACCTGAACGATGTTAGTAACTATCTTCGATGCATCAATTCTCTCACATTTTCCTATATT
>JAOTQQ010000001.1:9051309-9110046 GCA_026546715.1 Gallinago undulata | reverse complement strand
CTGTTCCTGATACAAGCCAGGATGCTGTTGGCCTTCTTGGCCACCTGGGCACACTGCTGGCTCATGTTCAGCCGACCTAAAAGACCCTTAAACCTGAACGATGTTAGTAACTATCTTCGATGCATCAATTCTCTCACATTTTCCTATATTAGGTGGAACTGACATTCCAAAAATTACATCCAGTCAGCTATTTCTTAAAGCCTTTCAAACTAAGTTCAATTTACAAACTAGTATATTGGATCTTAAATAAATACCTTGGATTTCATCAGGTCTGAGAAAACCTCAGTTATGACATTATACACCGTAGAAGACATCAGATCAACAGACCACAATCATTCAGGCAGTCATTATATAAAACATCCTTGTCTACTAAAATTGTTTTAGCCAAAGGATTAAATAAATAAGAGAGATTTATGATCTTAACCGCCTCTTCAGTCAGCCAGGTTCATCATTAGAGACCAGTATAAAACCTGTCTCCTGCTCTTACCAGGCTCTGCATGTAGCCAAACCTGCTTAACTGCAGGTCCCCCACGGCACCTGGGCCATTGGATCCACATACAGCAGATGGGATCATTCCAAACTGCTCAGTGCCGTGGTGTTCAAAAGCAGGCATTGCTCTGCCCACCTGACTTGCAATGCCGGAGTGGACTCCAAGTGTCCCCAGTTCTCCCACAGGCTGAAATCAGAATATCTGCTTTTCCCAACACCTTTATCCAGCAGCCCCAAGGTTAGTGCACTCCTTCAAGAAGAGGTAGGACTGGGCTCCTGATGATTAATTCAATAATGTAGTTCAGTATCAAACTGGAAATATCAACACTGATATCAAAATGTTAAATGTAAGCGGGTCCGGTAAGAAAAATCTTATCCCTGAAAGATGATGCCCAAGCCATTGTCCCTTTCTGTTGATCCTTTTAGAACAGAGCACTTACAACAAAGTGGAGCTATGGTTACTGGGAAAGCCACGCTCCCAAGCACCAGCAACATCACTGCTCAGCCTTGTGCCTGAAAAACTGCCGTTCCACATCACCTCAGGCAAGAGGTGACGTGAAACACTGAAATATGTGCTAGAGATATTTTTTACTTATTTTAATTTTTGACACAAGGGAAAGACTGACTTTACATAGACATCTATCTGCTGGGTGAGCTCATGGCTGAGGATCCTAAATTAATCTAGGTGCTTAAGTCTGCAGTTCAGGGCCTAAGCTGCAGAGTGCCCCTGCTAACATTCTGCAAGCTGGCTTATTCAGCCTTTCCACATGACTTCTGGCTTTTGGGGAACCCACCACAATCACCCAGTCAGCGCACAAGAAGAGATAGCACTTGCTTAGTACTTCAGTCCCTGCTTCTCTTTACAGCTCTTCTCCCCAAATGCTTTCAGTGTGCACTGCTAACTTCAGTCTCTGCTTTCCTTTTCCAGCTTTTAGAGCTGTTCATTTCTTCTAAAGACATAGGACATAGCTGTTACAAATCACTCCACTAATTTCAGTTATGTATCTCTAACTTACAGCAATTGAAGAAGCAGCTTGTCATACCTTGATTTTCTTGGAACATAACAAGATCCGTGATTCTCATGGACACTCTCCACTTCCTTGGTGCAGAGGTTTTATCCACAAGCTGTAGCAGGTTTGCCTCTCAACTCACGAGTACATCACATTAGTGTGACATGTAGAGTGGTTTGTGCTAAATTAATATCCACGTATTTTTGAATGATTTTCCTGTCATTAAAATGATCATTAGGAAACCCCTGACCTAGGACTACTTTTGCAGGATCCCATTCAGGAAGAATACTTTATTAACCTAAATCTCCAAAATGAAGACATGCACATTTAAAGATGCATTGACAAAAAAAGACTCCTTACTGAAAAATGGTACTGCATTTCAACTTTAAGAAGAGGACAGAGGTAATAAAGATATCTGCTTTTATTAGCTCACCCTTTATGCTTGGATTTCTGTTCCTTTCGATCGACCTGTTTCTACAAATTTGCTTCTAGCAAACCGGATGACATCAACTGTCTCTGCTATCAATGTGCTGAAATACATGAAGATCAGATAAAAATCGGTATGCCTGCTCCCTAGATGAAAAAAAAAAAAAAACAACCCTGAATTATGTTTTCTCCTTCTTGGTAAATTTGTGTTTCTACATAGTATTGCTAGCAGATATTTTTTTTCTTTCTCTTGAAGACAAGAGTTCTGCTCCAGTTGAAACACAAAGGCTTAGAGTCTCTGACTCAAAGTATTACATGGCTCAATGGATCCAAGAATTCCAGAGTTGTTCATGTGCAGGTTTTGTGCCTCTAGAAAATCCTCTAACTTCCTTATAGTATACCTCCCCAGAATAAAATAGATCCTTTGAAGCTGCATTGCTCAGAAATTAATCTGCTAAACTAAGGAGGTCACAAGAAATAAAAGTCAGGTTAATTCAATTTAATTAATTTATTGAGACATAAGGCCAAATTTGCTATTTATATTTCACAAATAATGCCATTACAAATTCATCTTTGCCCTGATGCTTATATCATTCAACAACAGAAAAACAGGCCGAGACTTCTGTTTACTCTATGAAATAAAGTTGTTTTTGTTACTTGTCTTCTAGAGGAAGCCACATCTCTTCATCTTCTGTTCTTGCTGGCTCTTGCCCTACGTTATGGTTTGGGGTTTTTGTTTAGTTGGATACATCACTGGTGCTAAACACAAAGGATTTTCATTTCTAGCTGGGACCTCTTGATGCTTCTGCAATATAGCTAATAAATTAATAAGAACTTCTCCGAATAACAAAAGACTCATTGCTTGCAACTAATGACTATACAAACCGAAGTGATAAATTATGACTATCCATATCTTATGCATGCTTCCTACTAAAATAAAGATTTTAAGAAATATGGAAGACAGAGACAAACAAATTTGTTCCTGTGTCTCCTCTGATTTCTATTAATCAATAATGGACCTTTGGAAATGTAATATGAGATCACCCTGTTAGCAGGACATAGTATAGTGGTTTTAAAGATATATTTTTTTCCTTAATAAAGGTTTTCAGGCACCTTCTTAAAAGAGAAAATAAGTAATGAAATTAAGCAAATGTTTGGTATTTTGTATGCAGGTGGAACGTCTTTTGAAAGTCAGAGAACAGATATAGGAATGTTACGTCTTGCAAAGGTACAGAAAGAACCTTTAGAAAGATAGTGTGGAGAATCTTACAGTTGAGGCTGGTTCTTTCTGTAAATCTTGGAGAAAATGAACTGTGTTTGTAACAGTCAATCATTACTTGTCATTGCCCTTCCTTTTATTTCCCTCAAAGTGTGGCTGTTTAGCTCTCTTGATGCCAAGATGGATGTTGCAAACAGTTTTCCTATATTACGCTGTTCTAAAGCCTTTTAGTATAAGTCTTCATAAAACCTCACATATGTGCATTATTAAATTACACGGAATAAGTTCCATATGAAAAATTAATCATATTTCTTCCTCCTATTTTTTAGCAGAGATTCTGACATTAAGCACGAAAGCAACAGACATTGTTTTAATTCTTCATTGTGGAAGGAAAAAAAAAATCAACTTTTTGCTTTTGGTTGAGAAAGAATTTTTTACATACTCCCTCTTTGCAGTCTCTCCCTTGCAAAACCAAAAAAGGATTTTAGACGGACACAAATTAACCACAATTACATGGAGTGTGTCATTGATAAATTCCAGGGGAATATAACAGGCTAGGTAGGCACATACCATTAGATCTAGCTGTTCAAAATGCTTAAATTCTAGCCAAGATTAAGCTGGAATATTTGGCCACATCAGCTCTCAGGACTGCATTTAACTTTTAAAAGGCTTGATCTGAATCTAGATTTAGACTTGAAGAAAGTAACTCTTTCAAGGCAGCATTTTGCACAGCAGTCTTTAAACATCTTTAAACATGTGCTTTAATCCCTTGAAGTCAGTAAGCACAGATAGACTGAGAACAGATGCAAGTCTTTTATTTCCCGACAGCCCTAGTTTTGTATAATTTTCAGTTAATCCTAGGCTTTCTCTTTCCAGTGCATTTAGTCCTCAATTATGCTGACGCAAAATGAGATCAGAGTCAGGGCTGCAGGGTCCCCAGGATTTTTGGAAGGGGATATTCCAAGAAAATCAATAACTTGTCTCCTCCCCATCCCCTTGGAAAAAAAAAAAATAAGAAAAGAGCAACAACAAATACTCAACGTATCATTGTAGTATGCTCAGATGTTACAGAACTTTTTAGCCTCTCTTCTTCTGCATGACATTTGCTTCCTGCAAGTCTCCTGATTCACTGACCAACTAGATTGGAAACTGTTTAATTGTGAATATTTGTTTTGCTTTGCTTTGCTGACCACATTAAAAGAAAAAGCTCACACAACTTTTCTCTCTGTTTATAGTAACACGGGAAGAAAAATATGCAAAGATGTACAAAAAGGATCCATGTTACTGAAAGCTGAGTAATATATACAGTGTGAAAATCATGCAGTGTAGAAGGTCCTCACGAGTTACAGGTCTCCCTGTACATATAAGCCCTAGAGGATGAATTTGTCTTTAGCCATATATATCCTGTACCCTTTAGGAATCATCCTGCAAATTAAGGTTGTGAATAAATGTCTCTAATGTACTGTCCTTAGTCTGACCAGTGAAGCTGACTATTAGGTAAACTGTAAGGTACCGGCAGAGCTATGAACCTTAACCACATTTTCCAGTTATGTTGCAGCGAAGTGCAATGATTTAGTTAAAGCCAGTATAATATTCTAGGCTTAAATACCACACCCATCACCCTGATAGTCAAATTGAGTCAATGATTCAACACAGATGGGAGTACAGGTTCTTCTTGGCTTACTGTTATCTGTTCTGCCCATTAGGCTATATGGCTTCCATAAATTATTTTGGAGTTCCTGTTAAAAGAAAATAAATCCACATGATGCTAAATGCCGCCTCCCAACTGTAACACAAACTGGAATTTTGGACCACAGCACTGCTCCCTGACTCATCCTGGATCCCCTCCATGTGACGTTGGATCCATCTCAGCTGAGAAGAGTGGAATAGAAGGGTTGCAGGTTTTCTGCCTTTTTTTTTTTTTTAATCACCCCCTGTCAGATAACACGTGGATGTTCACTCAGCATGTCTCCGGGATGTGAGAAATAACAATAGCAAAGAGGGGCCTTTCTGAATACACAAGGATAGAAAAGAGAAGATAAAAGGACTAAAGATTTATACAGGGATAATTTAAGCATTGACTCATTGCCATTGCTAAGTTTATAAAATACATAAAACCCAGACGGAAATAATGGGGTTGGGGAAAGACTGTGTTAAGAAGTACAGCAGAGGTGCAGTACTATAAAAAAGATAAAAATAGTTCACCCATGGAGCAACAATTTGCTTCGCACATAGTTTAAATACAGCCACCCCACTTCACATCTCACAAGCATGGCTTTACCACGACCTTCTCTGTTGCTTGTTTGTATTTGAAGAACATCCAGACAGGAAGGGAAAGAAACACATCACACCTTCCCTCTGTCTGTTTGATTTACTGACTCTCAGCAAGCACCTTAAGCATCTTCCATAGGTTAAAAAGACAATGGGCCAAATATAGCCCCAACTATCCTGCAGGCTGCCTTGCCAGGAGAGTGCAGTGGGAAAGCTTGCTTAACCAGCATCGAAGGATTCCCTCATGGAGGAAACCTCAAAGAGTACAGAGATGGCTCAGTGGCCAACTCCAGCACCAGGGGCTTTAGCCAAAGAAATGCCGACGTGTGCTGGGAATTCAGCTGATTCCCAGCTGATGACTCAGCCTCTCTGGAGCCACAGGTAACCGGTATGTCTACATTGCAGTGGTGCACAGTGAAGAGACACCAGAGATTAGAACTTCTGTATTTTTAACAGCAAAAAGAACAAGAGAAAAAGCAAAACAGAGATTCAAACACTGTCCATAAATACAGCGTTATTCTGACCACCCTAAGCTGACAGCATCCGCACAGAGTGACTGATTATGATTTTCTGCAGATTAAACCATAAAGATCCTGACTGTGTGGGGCATTTGGACCTCCACTTGTTCTTTGGTAGAGTGGAAAGAGATGCCGAGTATATCCCTTCTTCTAGGACCCAAATAGGGTAAGGTTTTGTTAGGAGTGTTTCATTCGTTGGCTTTGCTTTTTAATACCTTAGTGTTTACAGTGTTGACTTGCTTAATTATCATTATTTAATCTCTGAGTAATGATGATGCAGTATCCTCAAGTGTTGTAAAAGTGCTCTTTCCCAATGAACAACATCTATTTCCATTTAATATTCTATTTTAATTATTTTTTTTCTTTTTTTTCTTTTTATTTTTTCCTAGGGCCTCGTTTCATTTAATTCCATTGCAAAATCCCAGTAGAATCTCATGGGTGCAGTGTAATTTGCATAATGAACACAGTGGTATCTGCAGTAAAAACATCACCTCTCAGGGAAAAAAAAAAGAAAAAAGAAAAGAAAAAAAGAAACAACCACAAAAATATTGAGACGTAGAGTGAGATCAGGATTTTATAGCATTTTGGAAGGTCAGCTGATGCACCAACCTGCAGTGGGAGAGAAGCAGGTGGAGGCTGGTACTTGGGAGTGGGATCCAAAACAAGTATCACTTTTCTGGGGATCTGACAGCACCTACCCACCAAACCAAAACTGAGGGCAGGAATACCACTCCAAATTATATCTTTCTGAGATTAATTCACCCCACTCAGTACACTGGAAGACGCTTCTCTTTTCCTGGGATTATTGTCCTAAAAGCATCTTACACCAGCTCTTGTAACTGCAGTTGTCCTTATGTTTTGAGACACGGCAGAGGTTACTGGTGAAGCTGCTATTTCCATTTCTGGTTAAAGCGCTGCCTGGGCAGAGCCCATATATTGGCTGTGGGAGACTTTGGCTCAAAATCTTACTGCCCAGTTTGGAGCTCATTTCTCTGTGCTTGGACGCCGCACCTAACAGGGAGTCTGCTCTGTTCCCCATACCCTAAGAATCCCTGTTGGACTGAACCAGTGGTAAGGAGAGGGAAAGTAAATTTAGTTCCTGGATCTCAGGCTAGTCTGGATGTCCAAGCCAAAATAAAGTTCAAATAAAAGTGAAGCCAAGCTGCTCAGCCTGATCAAGGCTAAAACACATCTATTTATGAGGCATCTCAGAGCAGGACTTGTCTTGGAAACTTTAAGAAAAAGAGGTGTGACACCTGCAGGATTTGGGACCCTCTATTGACATCAGGATTACAAATATGGATTAAAATACCCCATATGTCTTTAGAAAGATATTTAGACACCCAGCCTTCAGAGATTTAGTAAAGACCTTGGCCCTTTCATACCTTGCAGGAGATGATGAGTAGTGCTTTTCTGGATCAGGCCCATAATAAGCTAAACAAAATGATTAAAAGGCAAAGATGAAAATCACATCAACTGTACTAATAAGGGTTTGAAAAACAATATTAAAATGTTGTAACATATAATATTAAACACCTCATAATGGTAAACAGTGAAATCAAGTTTCTCTACCAGCTTCCTAGATCTGCAAGTGAGCAGTAAAAAAGAAAAAGTGACACGTTAAAATACTTGCAAAAGTTCTTGCCTGCATCTTCATGGCCTCTGTCAGAGCCAGAGATGCAGCCTTTAGCTGCTGCTTTCTCAGCAAAGTGCTCTCTGCTCATGGTCAGACAGCCCCATTCATCTCTATTGTTCTTGGACAAATATTCCCAATTCAAATGAAAGTGAAGTTTTTTCCAAGGAAACATAGGTGCCTGCTTTGTGCTTCTTCAGTACACACTCACCAATTACCTAAGGCGCTCAGGAATGTTTCCTTTCTAGAAGCAACAACTTTCGTCTAGCAATATTCACTGCAAAACAAGGAGATTTACCACCCTCTGTGCTATTGCACAAAGCAAAGTAGAGGTTGTCAGTGTGAGAAGGCGAATAATCTCATTTGAGTGAGCACCCCAGGCCAACCAGGTGCTGCGCAGCTCCCGGTGATGGACGGGTTCGGCACAGCCGCGCTCATGGCAATGCTGGAGGACTACATGGAAAAGAAGGAATTTCGCCACCGCTCCAGCACGCAACAGTTTCGCTGATGGACGTGGGCTGACTGTGCCCCATTGCTGCCCTTCCCATCGCCCTGAGACACCCATGGGGAGCAGCAGCAGGCGCAGAGGTGCTGGGGCTGAGGGAACGGGACACCTCTCCTCCGCCCGCCCCGCTCCCATCTCCCCATCCTTCACACACACACACACACACACACACACACACACACACACCCTCCCTCCCCGGTTCCCCAAAACTGTCGCCTCCTCGCCCCTGACCCCCCAACCCCACCTCCCAGGGCAGAGCCGAGGGATTTTCCCAAGCCAGCGCACCTCACCTCCTTGATGTGACAGCAAGGCAGGTGGCCTGGGGACCGCCGCCAGGTGCCGGGCGCCGGCACTCGCTCCGCGGCGACCCCGGCGGCTGTCGGGGCAGAGACAAGCGGAGGGTCCGGGACAAGCGAAAGGAGAACCCCACGCACTTTTCCACCCACCCTCCCTCCAGCCTTTTTTTCCGCGGCGGCGGAAAAGTGCTCCAGAGGCCGGCGGAGCGGCAAAAATTCGCGGGGAAACGGGTGGGGGCTGGCTGGTACCTGCTGGGGAGCCGGAGAGGCGGCGAGGTGCGGGGTGAGGCCGGTGCGGGACCGGTGGCCGGGTTTTGGGAGGCGTTGCGAGCCAGGCGGGCTCCTCCCCGGCGGCGGCGGCGGAGGGTCTCGCTCCTTCTGCGCGGAGTGTCAGACTTTCCCCTGGCTTTCCTTCCTCCATCCCCGCCACCCCTTTCCACTCCCTCGCACGCACATGCACACCCCTCCAGCAAATGGGCTGCTTCGTGTGCGTGTGCGTGTGTGTGTGCGTGTGTCAGCTCAGACACACACCCACTGCCGCCGCTCCCGCCGTCGGTCGCAGCCCCGGCCAGCGGAAGACATTCACTCCGCCAAAAAGTAGCGGAGCCGCACACACGGCCACGCAAGGACAGGCAAAGTCTGTGGCAACGACGTGCCCACCCAGCTGAGAGCGGGCACCCTGTGCTTCATGTCCTTTGCCCTGGACCACAGACCTCCCCTGCGCTGCCGGATCACGCACCTGTGAGTTCACACAGGGGCATCTCAACCCTAACAGCGTGACCACCCTCCACAGGTGCTGGTCAGTATCATAACACTTAGAGCATCCCCAGGTCCACTCACATTATTCCCGTCACACATTCCCGCTGGAGCTGAGCTGCAGGTCACTGCCTGGTAGACTGGGAGTGGAAAAAAAAAAAAAAAAAAAAGAAGAAAAAAAAAAAACCCAGCTCGCCACACTTACGATAAGAAGATAGCAGCTGGGTAGTGGCCCAGTGTTAGGGATTGGTGCACGTTTAAGAGTAGCCCACGTGCAAAATTGTAGCTGCCAGGGCTACATCTGTTGTTGCATTTATTTGTTTTGCCCGTGGAATGTGCTACATCGGTGGTTCTCCAGCTTTCGCATGCTGCAGACCACTTCCTAAGAGAGAAATTTTCTCCTGGACCAACCCACTCCCACACCAAACCCTTCTCTCCAACATATTTCCTTCTGCGGCTGCCCGAGGAAGAGCCTTTCTGCCCACAGGCTGAGAGCCATTGAACTCATGGCACAGATAGTATCAGACACCTTCAGACAAGACACACTGGGGCTCTTTCAAAAACTGTGTTTCCCCTAGTAACGAGTTCAGATTGAAAGTCCTCAGCTGGTGATTTGGTTGCAGAACAGACCCTGACTGTTGCTCCCATGAAATAACAGGAGAACCAAAGAAGTCTAGAGTAATATATTGGAGTTTCCACCATGTTACCCACCTCAGCAGAATTTCATCCTCACCTACCATTCACACAGAAGTCAGATGGGTGGTCTGGGTCTACAGGATAGCCTCTAAACATGGGTTTCTTTCTAAGTTAACCAAAAGCCAGATTCACACTTTCTTACTTATGTTTTTTAAACAGTTTGTTACTACGGTACCAAGCTGATGATGTTTTTATAAACTCTGCACACACAGATACACAGACTCTACTTGTCTACATATGTCTTATATTCCCACAAAATTGAAGAATTTTAAAACAGGTTGTTTCATAGTTGCCATTGACTTCTGCTGTTTAAGGCCTTCAAAAGAGCATTTGATACCTGATTTTCCACATTCATTTCATTATCATTAATAAAACTTTCCTTTGCTTTAATCCCCGGATGGCACTATATAATAAAAATATCATTATGATCAGCATGATGCAGATTAGAACACAGTTTGCATTTTAAATTCCTGTGGAATGATTCCTGCACTGTACCTTTTTCCCAGATTCTCACTGAACATCACAGGCATTCTGCTGGTAATAACTTTCTGCACCAGAAGAAGCTAAAGAAAGAGAAAATGAGGAGCAAAAGGAGCAGTTGATTTTCGAAGCATTCATTCAAACTGCAGAACTGGGCTTCGATGTATTCTGAAAACATGAATCCTGGTAAAAAGAAAACATACTGAAACATACTGCTTGCTTCATGTACTGGGGATGCTTTAGACTCTGAGAAAAGGAAATCAGTATGAATGTCCCCTTTTCTCATTTGTGGAACCAGCCTGCAGTCTCTGTGAAATGTAAAAGAAATTATTTTGGAAATGGTTTTATTATAGTAGCTACTTTTTTCTTCTTCTAAATCATGAGAACACATATTTTTGGTGGAATAAATAGCAGAAGATTCATCTTTCAAGAATTATAAAAAAAAAAGAATTTGTGAAATTAATTAAGCTCTTTACTTCTTGAAGTGGAAGAAACCAAGAAAAAAGATGCCCTCTTGTGGCTGTTTGCTGAATGAAAACCGGGAAAGTTCATAAAATTTCTGTGCAGTGTGGGCAGAATGAACATGCCTTTTTATTCCTTGTTGCTAGGGCTGTAAAACAAGGTTACACAAGGTCATGCCATTAACACAGGCTGAGAAGACATTCACCATCTGCACAGTATCATTTAAGATGATCAGTTGATGCATTCCTTGGCACTGTATTTTAAACCTCTGTTCAGAAAATCCTGGAGTAGATAAGTACAGCTTCACTGGGAGACATTGGAAGGAATTTTACCTTCTCAGTGTCTACATTAATGCTATTTCTTTGAATGACCTATTTGTCCAGAACTGCATTTGGCCATTACAGCGTGTTCAAAATGCCCCCCAAATTATAGGTATTTCTGCTAAATTTACAGAAATCATCTAAAGTTTTAATAGGAAAAGAAAGGTTTCTTTCAACATTTTGAAGATGTGATCATTATAATGATGGCGATGACAATGGAAACAGAAAGGACATTGACTATTAGGTGGAAGAAATATTCAACAGGTTCTTACAAACATGAATTTGAAAAGTGTGAGGTGTTTTTTTCTCCTTTTTTTTTTTTTTTGTCTTTTATAGTTATTTTGAGGATCCCATGAGACCAAGATCCACACCCAGTGCCTTGGAGAATTATTCAAATTTCCTGTAGAGCTGAGTGGCTCATTAAAGAGCAGAAGTTGAATATCAGAGAACTGCATTTTTCTCTTTTCTCGTTGAACAATAATACAAGGAAGAATTAAATGATCATTGGCAAATAATAAAAAGTTAAGAAATAAGATAAGCTGGATTTGTTATTTTCTGTTCCCTTGCTTTTCTGCTTGATCATAAGTCTGAACACTGTCCAGATACTGTAATGCCAAACTGGCATATTTCAGAGGAAACTATTTTCATCTGAGATAAATTGTCAAAGCAGATAGATGTTCTCTTAGTGAAGGCTGGAGGAGAAACATGAGACAGCGGCATGCTGCCACACTATAGGCATTTATCTTTATGTTGAATGTTATTATTCCTTCTGCAAGTAGTCACAGAAGTGCCTGCAGCACCGTGCAATGCAATGATGTTGCTTAAAACTCTTAAGGAAAGAGACCGTTTTCCAAAAGTGAGGCTGAACTTTTCACTGCCTAGTGAATCTCTTCCAACTGAACAACTATGCATTGGTTTTCTCTAAGAAGACCTTGTAAGTCATGCCCAACTCTGAAAATTTTCAACAAAACTACCCACTCTTTACTGACAAGACCAAGAAACTGGGTGTTGACATACAAACCTGGATGGCTTGAAGTCTGGCAGTGCTTGTTCCCAGACACCCATCACTGCCTCTACTCCCAGCAGTAGACATGAAAGTGTCAAATATAGAGCAACTTCTGTACCTGACATGTTAGGTAAAGCCACTGAAACCCCAAATTGACTTATTTTAATCTGTTGTATTGCAAACTGGAGCAGTGAAGGAGATGCTGCATGTACAATTTAGCACACAAGATTTTTGCCTTATCTGAAGGGTTAGAGCTGAGTTTGCCCATTGCCCTGTGCTGACTCAGCTTGGCTGATATTTGGGGGTCTCCAGGGCAAGACAAAGGACTCTGCTCACTCCATCTCCAACCAGTTTGGGAAGAGGAGAATCTGTTTAATTCCAGTTTAGATAATCGTACTGCAGCACCTACACAGTAGCTCATATTGATTTCATGTCTTCTCTCACCCCCAAATGCCTTAAAGCCAGGGTTGGGTTCTGTTCCTTTCTTTTCTATATAATATAGCTTGGACAGTGCCTTGACATTGCCATTGCAATCTGATTTATTCATAACTACTTCTTCTTAAATAGCTTCTTGTTTTGGTTTGGGTTTGTTGTTGTTTTTAATTATATGCAGGTCATCACAGAGAACCGGGCAACTTTATTGCATCCTATCTCCCACCACACATTGGGCTTGAGGAGTGTAAAGTTGCAGACACTGACTGAGCCTGCAAAGCCTTACTGGCAAGGTTTTCTGTAAGCTCTTTAATTTTATTTTTCACCTGAACGTCTCAAATTCTACCTGATCTAAAGCACTGAGGACAAGAAGCAGCCAGAGTATAAAGATGAGTCAAGGCTCTTTCAGTCTACTAGTATGTGAAGAAGCTCAACATGCATGGTAGATTGCATAAGAAAAAATCCTGCTGGGGGTTAGAATGCATGAAGGGAGGAATTTCTAGCCCCTGCAGCTCCCAAATAAGAGCCAAATTTCACTTCATTGATTGTTATAAGGTGTAAGAAAAAATGTGACTCCACTGAGTTAGAAAAGTATAAGATGTTACACAAAAGGAACCAAAGCCTTCCTTAAAAATACTATGTAAAAGTAGAATATCCATCTTTGTCTTGCTACCAAATTCCTGGCTAATTATCAGAACTTAGTCATAAAGGATCTGATCCTAAATTAATGAACATGTTCAAATGCTATTGGAGCTCACAGTGTTTAACTTTGTTCAGCACATCACAGGGTTAGGTACAAATTACGGAACATCACATCCCAGGTACTTTCTTGTCATTGTTTAGTCCCTGTCCTCTCAAGACTTGAACTGTTTCATGAAACACCTACAATTTTCACTGAGTTTAGTTAAAGCTTTGGTGGACAGAGCACACGGGATCTTGCCCAAATATGGTGAGAAGAATAAAAATGTTTTCTACAGATCATAGTATTAATTCAGTCTCTACAAAATAAATAGCACAAGAAGGAAAAAGTTTGGTTTATTTCTATGCATGTCCTGGATAGGAAAAGAAACAACTCCTGAGAGCCTGTATTTCTATGTATTTTATGTCAGACAATAAATTAATGAAAAATTAACTGAGAATCATTCTCCTGCTTTGTAAAAATTATACTTTTATATTGCTAAGGAAGGGCATTTCTACCTCCTGTCTCTTCTTCGAATGAAACCAGTGGTTGAACTAATTAGTTTAAGACATTATCCTGCTCTCTCTGAATGGCAACAACTGCTGTATTGATTTATTGGCTTCAGCACCAAGAAGGAGAAGGTTAGAATAAAATCAGCTCTGAGCTGCATCCAGAGAACTCCAGTTCCCCTCAGCAGTGGCTGTAGCAATAATAATACCCCCCCCTCATTTTAATAAAACATGAGTGCTATTACAGGAAAAGGTTCCATGTATTTTCTTATCTCAGAACACAGGATATCTAGTTCTGTTTATCCTTAGCATGAACAAATCTTTGTGAACGCCCGAAAGTCACTTTTTTCTAGTGAAAATATGTACTTGTGGTTAACAGAAGACAAACATCCAAGCAATGGTTCTATAGATAGAAATGTTCTTTCTGGCTCTAAAACATATCTTTGTCCAAAACACACCCTATTTATTATTTATTCTTGGATATTTTTGTTTCCTACCCAGTTTAGGGCAAACCTTAACTCTAGGTGATCACTTTGCAAGCAAAATAGTGTTAAATGGAAACACATGCCTTAGTGATTCACAGCATACATTACGTGGGATCATGTTCTGTCCTCAATAAATAGCTATTTTGATTGTATTAAAAGATCGTCTCCCTTAAACTGTAAACATTAACTTTGTTATGGATTCATCAGTGAGAACACATTGTTGTTAGTAGCTTAAGATAATATACTACTGGCCAAGTGAGTACAAAATTCAGCTGAAAGAAGAGACTTAGAGCAGTGAAAAGGATGAGAACCAAAACTTGGTATAGTACATCTGTTTACATGCTCCCTCTGTTCTGTTAACATTCTGTTTAAATCCCTTAATGACATACCTGTACAACAGATTTGAAGAAAATGAACTCTTAACTTGAAGACTGCCCCGTCATTTCTAGTGCAGAAAGGCATATATTCATGGAAGTTGGATTTGGGGAGCCCTGGAGGGAAACTTCAAAGGTTTAAGTCTGGGTTTCTCTGTACAAAGAACCTAGCCCAGCCAAAAGAGGTTAGTGAGGCATCTAAATACCAGTGAATAGAAGTTATATCCCAAAAGTTTGGGAAAATCGCTGCAGCACACATCATCATATTTTGAGTATCTCTACAATCCAGTGAGCTACATTTTGAATTAGAAATGTATTTTGTGGGGAATTGTTGGGAAAACACCAGTAATATTTTCTTGCCTATTTTTACTTCATGATTCAATGACATTTTTTTACAGAAGGACAACTTCCTGTTGTCCACATGGTGGACATTTTATCTACACCATCATTTTATGGTGTAGATTTATAGCAGGTAAACTGGTTTGTGTGGGAGATGTAGCCCCCTCACCCTCACACATTGGTTCTCGTCCATATGACAAAGTTAGTCCTTCTTGCACACTACTCCCATTTCCGTCATAGCTGCACCCAGGTTTGATTGTACGTGCATCTGCATGCCCTTTAGACTTCCACCTTTCTAGCCAAAGGAGGCATACATTGTTACTAATATATGGCTTACGCTGAAGCCATATATTGGTGATGAATATTGCACTGATTGATTGTCTCCACAAGTATCTCAGTTGACTGGTGTATGGATCCCAGGCTTTGTTCATCAAACACACATGCACTCAAATTTGTAAATAAACTTATTTCCTAAAGACTAGGTTTCCAATCATACAGGCTCCTTATGCAGTCAAGAGAGACTGATGCCAATCTCCCTCTATGTTGATACATCCCATCATTGAAAAGAAAAATTGGAAAACATTTCAGACGAGGGGTGCAACTTCTTCCTCAGTGCTTTCTTTATCTTTCCTTTGACTGCAGAGGGAGCCTAAATGTCTGTTTCTAAATTTCTAATGTTAAGTGAGTGAAACCCACCCTGAAGTAGTACAGCTGAAGCCAGCATAATTACATACAAAGTGTTTTCAGGATCAAGTCCAGAGGTTATTGAGGACTCTGTTATGAAAGGTGCTATTCATCTCAGCGTTATAACCTGGAAACAGAGTGACCACATGTTGGTGTTCCTTGTTCAACAAAATTACCTCCAGAGTCTGACAGAAAGATATTTTATTCAAAGTAAGCAAACAGATTTTTAATTAATTTTGTTTATTTCTCCTTTGAGTATAAATCTTTTATTCAGTTTTTTACTAGATGTAATTTAGTTTCCATCAGCAACATTTCTAGATGTGGCTATGTCTGGCTGCCATTCAGTCTTCAGGGCTATGGCTTAAAAAATTCAAAAAAACAAAACAAAAAGAAAAACAAATAAGTTTAGCATCATTGAAACCATGTGCATCTATATAAAATGCTTATATATTCAGTGGCTCTATCAGCTGAGAAGACTGTAACTTGAACTCAAATGTGAAGAATCCCAGTGCATTCAAGAGTCAGCATTTGATGTTGTGGTTTGGGTAGATATCTTCTGTCCCAGCAAAGTGCAGATAGGAAGTGAAATGTGGTGCATAGCTCGGTTGGTTGGCTAGCTCTAACATTTTCTCTTTCAAACTTTCTCTTTTTAGTAAATGACAGCTTTTGTCATTGATTGCAATGGGAACAGAACCTGAGGCCATAGAAAAGAAGCTACAGTGAATGAATGCTTTCAAAAACAGACTTGCAGATTAAATGTATTTATATGAGGAAAGCTGCTGTATCTACCAAGTCACTGCATAGTTCCAGGTGTTTTCAGTTCACAAAGAAACATAAGAAAGAAGAAAACAGTGCTTTAGATTCAAAAGAAAGACTGAAATTTTTAAAAATCAGATACTAATCAACAGATTTTTGCTCAGCACAGAAAAAAAATGATTAACAGTTTAATTTATCCACAGTAAATATTGATTAGATTGACAGCATAAAAAAGAAAGGAAATTAAGCTTAACTAAAACATTCTCTCACTGATACCGATAGACGTATTTACATAATTTATTATTATTACTTATTAGTTATTGCAGTCTAAGCTACTTAACAGCTACACATTAGCGTCAGTCAGATGAGAAGACTTAGTTTATACAGAGAAAGACCTTAAGGCCAAAACCATGATTTGATCACTTATCTCTGATCTGACTCCAGAATTTCAGTGGATGATATCTGAGCTCAACCTTCAAACTTGGACTGAGCTAGAACAGATACATAAGAAAAAATGCTAGTCCTGAGCTAAGTAACTAGCAGGAAGAGAAATCCCTGGAGAAATTGTTCCAATGGCTAATAACTGTGATCATTATCAAGATGACTGATTTTAAAAGTAGTGGTAGAGCAAACCACATTGTAGCAGTATGTTTCATCATCTTGATTTTTGGAAGGCAAAGGTACACCAGCAAATTATTTTGGCATGTTAAGGTCTCTGAATACACGAGACCCTGTAGACCATTTACTAGACATTAATGTGTTGTCGGCAAAACCAAGGAACAGAGCAGATCCAGATGTATATTAGGGAACTTCAGGTTATGTCTAAGCAGTACTAAAAGTACCTGACAACTTCTGGGTTTACCTGGGAGTATGTCATCTATCTATGCCATATTTGGATGTCAAAAGAGACCAAAGAATCAAACTGTGCTTTTTGTCAATCTGTTTGTTCAGAAAGACTGAAAGAAACACAACCAACAATCACGATTAAAAATCTGGGCTTCAATAGAAGATAATAAAACACAAGTAAAAAAAATGAGGGAAACAAATGAAGTGATTGTTCACAATAGAAGCATCTGCAAGGTCATAAAGAGCTCAAATATATATCCAAACTGTAACTTATGTGACTGAGGGACAGAGACTGATCCAGCTTCTTACATTTTTCCAGGATAAATATTGTGAAGACTACTGCCAGAATCACTCAGTGATGGGGTGATCATTTTCTAGAGGAGACCAAAAAATAAAATAAAGGAGGAATATTTTCATTAAATAAGGCATTTAAAAAAAAATACAGTTTTGTTTCCTTCACTTCCAATCATTCAGTTTGTGCCCTCTTTTCTTCTGTTCGTTTCTTTGGGATACTACTTGGTCATGCAGAAAGCTCAGCCATGCAAGTGTGAGCCAAAAGTAAGGCATTGATTATGATCCAGTCACCTGAGACTACTAATTAGTCCAAGAAGGGAAACAGGTATCTCCACAGAATACGCGATCCTCTCTGTTCAAGAGATGATGTCTTTGGAGGACCCCCCCAAAGGCAACCTATGGTGACTAGTTCATTGTTAGAACCTTAATCTTTAGATATGTAAAATCAGGTGAGATGATTATCATCCATAACTAACCCACAGGTAACCTTTTTATGTACACTGCCATTCTTCTTATCTTTTTTGCTTCTGACTAAAATCAGGTGTAACCTAGAAAAGAATGAATTTTCCTGTACATTTGTATAACATCTGATAAATAGTTCTAACTCTTTCTGAAGTTTTTAGTTAGGGTATCAATATTTTTATTTTACATATATATAAGTGAAAGCAGACTTAACTAGCAACTGCTTTGAAGAACAGGAGGAAATTTTCACCTGCATATTTTTCTGGCATGAAAAAGTTTAAAAGCAGTATGTGCCATTGCTGACTAATGTTGGGTTCAGTTCCTTCATTTACATAAATTAGGAAATATATATTTAAGTTACACTGATATAACTCTAGATCTCTGAGGAATTACATTCATGCAGTTGAATTATTAGGTGCTAAATCAAGTATATTTTTGTGTGTGGTGTGTGTGTGTGTACATTGCTATAATTCAAATTATGAGGGTGGTCAGTCTGTTATCAAAATCTTTCTTCTGGCTTTAGTCGGTCAATGAAATCCCATTCTTCTGCCATTGATGGTAAAAGTTCAAAAGCCAGAATTCACTGAATGCTCTATCTCAAATAATAAAGATACCCATTCAACATAAAACTTTCATAAACCATAGGCTCATACCTTTATTTTCAATGAACAAACCCAGCATAGCAATGCTTCAAAAATCTTAGGAAATTTGACTGCAAAATGAGGGATCATTCTGCCTCAGGAATATTCACAAGCCTTTAGCTTCTGGAGCAGGACTAAATGCTCAGTTGGTCCCAATGTTATTTGCTTTTATTTTCTATGGGGTGAATTTTAATACAGTTTTTTGGCATGTAAAGCCTGTTTGGAGCTTCAGATCTTTGATATTTTTATTCATCCCTTACACATAACATCATTCATCTGCCTGGTTTTATAAAATGTTGGCTGTCTGAAAGCACAAAAGCTGTTTCTCTTGGCAACATTGTTCAGGAACTAAGTTTCAAAAGAAGACCATAGCTAAGGAATATGCACTTTGTGTATATGTAAGGTAGGATTTTACTTTTCTAAAAATCCAGCAAATTTATACTGCAGGTGCAAGTTGTCAGAACTTGTGGTTCTTTCAATTCAGCCCAGAGACATAACTGTATCCATATTTTTATGAAACACCAGTTGCATGTTCTAATTGAAAATTACATAGCCTCTGTTCGTTTGATGGCCTTTTCTTTGTGTTTATTGAATCTAGAATTAAACTATAAAGGAAAACAGACTTGGCAAGGATCTAGGTGGTTTTTGGAATGCTCTGTAGCAACTTACTCCCAGGTTTTGTGGTGATTGTGGCAGAAATGGGTTCTGTGTTCATGGGTTTATGAAATATCTTTGGATTCCTATACAGACATACATTCTTTTTCCAAAACAGTTAGTCTGGAGTTCACTGAAAAAATCTAAACTTGGGTTTGTGATACCACACCACTGAAGAGGCAAAATGCAAACCATGCATCAAACTAGTATTTTTGTAATGGACAATGCCCAGTAGTTTCATTCCTTTCAAATGTGGCCATAAGAATCTAGTCCTGTATATCAAAAGAACCAGCTCGTGCACATCAGTCTTATTTCTAGGATAGAAAAGTGAGAAGTATTGCAAAGCCTACACAGAAAAAGAATTAGCAGAAGTCATAATAATAATTTTTCAATGATGTAAACACAAACACACACAAAAGCAACCCAGGAAGATCCTAGAGGGAACGGAACTTTATAATTTACTCTCATCTAGAGGCAATCAAGAGAGCCAGATTTTCATCCTAATCCATGGGAAACACCAGAAAAAAAGAACAATTACAGAGATTCAATCTTTAGCACTCCTAAACCTCTGCGCAAAGGAGGTAAACTGGGGAGACACTAACGCCTAAACCAAAGCTAGAAGGACTAACTAAAAGGCACAGTTGTGGGAAGGAGCATGAGTACCACGCAGCTGGACACAGATGAAGGTGGCAATTTCTGCCTTGCAATCACTGCACTTTGAACAAGCTTGAGGCACACTCAAGGCTGCTGCAGAAATTTGGCTTGTATCAACACCTCTACATATTGCACTTTTTCACCATAGATACCCCTAGCTGAGGAATAGGGTCCTCAAGATTTTTTTAAGCATCATAGCCCCAGAACATCACTGTTATTCCTGTGCAGTCCAAAGGAAATCATGGGCAGGTTAGAAGTTTGCAAAATAATTAAGGCAAGATTAAAACCTCGGGGGAAAATACCCAGAACCAGACAAATTTCACTACTCCCCTTAAAAACAAGGGAAGTGAAGACTTGTGGTGGGCTGAAATCTAAGGTCCCATGAGTCACATGATGGATTCTTCAGATGCTAATCTCAGCTTTTAGGGAGTGACTCTAAAAGTCCTGAATAGTCACATCTTCAGGATAGTGGAAACAGCAGATGATTATTCTCTCAGGATTATCCACTTAATTAAATATAGAAAATCCACTCAGTTATAGCCAACCAGACCCATTGACCTCAAATTTTCAGTCTCACAGTATTTCTTTAAAGTGCAGCATCCTGTTTGTGAACACTCAAGAAGAAAAATGTGATAGAACCTACAACTGTCATATTACATACATTCTCCAAAGAGCAGATAATCTTCTCTCAGACATAAACTCACCAATTTGTAAAGGAAACTGTAGTATTAAAACATCACATATTTTCCTTAACTGATACCCCACAATGGCATTAACATTTTTCATTTGTGATCTGATACATGTTTTGAAAGATGATGTGTGAAAGTAGACTTAAGGTTCAGTTCTACCATTTTTTCAGTGAGGGCACCATTCAAAACTGTCATATATTTCTAAGAAGAGCTTCCCTTCTAAAAGATTATTTTGTTTGTGTCCTTTAGAGGAATTCTTGCACCTTCCTCTGAAAATTTAAAAATGTAACATCTGCTGAAACCAGAATGAGGAAGGCATTTGTTATTGCTTTGAACAGTTTTATTCCTTTTACATTAGTGGAACCAGAGTTCCAGTTACAGAACTAGAAGAGGGGTTTTAAATAGGTGCTTTAGGTTCTTAGATTTGATTAATCTAATCAAATCAAATCTAATAAAAAAATATACATTTTTACTTAAAAAAAGAAAAAGCAAATGTATGTATTTCCTTTTTTTTATGCCAAACCTTTCTTCCACCATGAACTATAGACTCCTCAGAGGTTTTTTGTTGTAGTTTTGGTCTCTCAGATATCTCTGTTGATATCTCTATTTCTGTCTGTTTCATTGTGTGTCTTTGCCCCTTCCATGACCCTTAAGCTATGTTATTTTCTGTATCTGGTATACAGAAGCAAAATATCTTGAAATGAATATCTAGTATGGCTTAGTGAAGAGCGAATCGAGAGCCATTGAAATCAACAATAACTATAACATTTGTTGATTGCAGGGGTTTTCTTGACTAGGAACTCAATCCTTTGTTCTTGCTGTTTCAGTATGAATAGGGCTTTTTTTTTTTTTGTCTCTGTATGTTACACACTAAATTTGCAGCTCAGTTCAATAGCAGATCCTTGGCTGATGTAATTTGTTGCAGCAGCACTGACCTCGGTGAAGCTATGCTGAAACATTGCAATGCACTGAAAGTATGAACTCTGTTGTGTATTGCACAATATCCTACCACTTACGCCAAGTAATACAGAGTTTTCTCTGAAAAACCAAGTGGTGAAATGATTTATTTAAAAAAAAATTACTCATTTTCCATTGCAAGACACGTAGTCTATTAAACATGTTAGTCTGCTATTTTGCTGGCCATACCTTAAGAGATCGGTTTCAATGGTTAATTTGTGCTGGCTGTAGGGAGACCCCACTTGGCACATGAAGTGAAAGCCATAAGATACCTTAAAAGTGTCAATGTTTTGCTGTAAGAGGGGTTTTGCTGGGGGTTGTTTTGTTTTTTTCTCAGAACAAACAGAAACAGGAACTTCAGAAGCATTTTTACCTTGATAAACTTTAACTTCCTTGGGATGGTTTTAGCCTTTGCCTTTTCTTTCTCATTAATAAATTGGAATTTGAACTATCTTCATTCTACACAGATCCTCTTCAAGCTGTGAACAGACAGAAACAATTATGAAAAATCAGCTGTGTTTACAATGTATTTCTTGTTCATATAAAAGCGTTTCCTAGGTGTTCATGGACATAATCTTTTTCTTGTTCCATACCAGTTTGATCCTATCTTTGCTTTATTTTACTTCCGTTTTTCAGACAAACCCACACTGTCATTTCAGTGTTGCCTTTTGTCATGTTGTTCTTCTACACATTCACATGTGTACATGACTCAGAATTTCTGCTGTAGACCACTGGAACATGAAAAGATTCCACTAATGAGAATAAAACTCTATATGATACACAAAGGTCTTCTCATAAAACCATAGAATCATAGAATAGTTTGGGTTAGAAGGTACCTTTAAAGGTCACCTAGTCCAACCGCCCTGCCATAGACAGGGACATCTTGCACTAAATCAGGTTGCTCACAGCCCTGTCCATTCTGACATCATTGAATGTTTTCAGGGATGGGGCATCTACCACCTCTCTGGGCAACCCGGGCCAATGTTTCACCACCCTCATCATAAAAAATTTCTTCCTTTTCTCTAGTCTAAATCTACCCTCTTTTTGTTTGAATCTATTACCCCTTGTTCTATTGCAAAAGGCTCTGCTAAAGAGTTTGTCCCCATCTTTCATGGAAATACTTTGTAACACTTAACCCTTTGTCCTGATTGATACTAATGTAGACTATATAAAAATTAAAACCAGAAAAAACCTTAAATTAAAGGCAGCCTGAGAATTCTCATTTTGTTTTTGTCATAAAAAAAAAAAGAAAAAAAAAGCTTTCAGAGTCTGAAAAGTGGCTTTTGGGTGAGGTTTCCACTGGCTAAACACACAGTTTAGTTCCAGTCACTGGTAAGAACAGTAAATTGTCACCCACGGACTTAGCAACCACGAGAGGGAAAGAGAATCACACATGCTGTGCAGGTTATTGTCATCACAACCAGGTGTTACCAGATGCCACTTGGCTACACCGCTGATCTACTTGACTAAAGGAATTGCACTAAGCACTATTCACAGATATATATTTTTCCAATCCACTGTCAGTCACTGTTATTTAAAGGCTGAAAGAAACTCTCCATATACTTATCCTGCTGTGCACTACCAAAATGCAGAAATTCAAAGAAAGCAGAGACTTGCTGAGAAGCCCTGCAAACTTGTGTCTCTTATTCCAAATAAAATAATGTGTAAAATTATACAAAACAAATTAAATTATATATGGATGGGTTGTCATTTTTCAGCCAGTAGGAGACATTCTCTTTATAGCAGAGATGGAGTTAAACAGGTTTCCTGAATATCTCAGCATATACATTTTGAAATATTTTAAATAGGCTTCCCCAGTGTCTCACTAATTTTAAGATTGTCTTACCCTCTAAGTGACCTGATCGAAGTCACTTATACAGCCAACTAATTCCCTGACTTGTTCATTAAGATTATTATTGAAAACCTTAAAAATTCATTATGTGTGAGCACAATGAGAACAGGACAAGTTTTTGGCTCACTGTTAATAAGAGATAAGTTTATGGTTTACCTTGAAAGGGAAAAAGAAAAGATTCTATATTTCTCAACCTAAGCCTTTAAGAAAGACGATTCTTGAATATCTTAAATTTATGCACATAAAGGACATCTAATTCCTTCATATGAAAAGAAATCTGTGAAGGGATTTTACTCTGGGGCATAAGTTAGTGAGTATATCAACTAAATTTAAGTAAATGATAGGAAAATGATGGGATAAAAGACAAAGCAAGCTATTCAAATATCAGGAAACTAAGCAACTGGAGGCAGGAGGTTTTGTATATACAAATTTATAAAATACATAGTTTAAATCAATATAAATACAGGAGTTGATGTCTCATGGAATAAACATCTTCAATAATTTTTTTTTAGAGCCTAAATATGGTAGAAGATATATTTGGTTTAAGTTTATAAGTTCCAAGAAAGACCTGGAAGAGGTGGAAAATCACTTGTTTACCATGATAAGGATAGCTATATATCTACCTGTATATAGGTATAGTTATGAAAGTGTCCATGGCTCCATGAGCCAGCAAAGTGTCCTTGTCAACAAGAGGCCAATAGAAACCTGGGCTGCATATGGAAGGGTGTGACCAGTAGGTCAAGGGAGGTCATTCTCCCTCTCTACTCTGCACTGGTGAGGCCACAACTGGAATACTGCAACCAGTTCCAGACTCCCCATTTCAAGAGAGACAGGGAACTACTGGAGAGAGTCCAGCGTAGGGCAACAAAGATGACTGAGGGACTGGAGCATCTCCCTTATGAGGAAAGGCTGAGAAAGCTGGGACTCCTTAGACTGGAGAAGAGAAGGCTGAGGGGAGACCTTATCAATACTTATAAGTATCTAAAGGGTGGGTTGAAGGAGGATGGATCCAGACTCTTTTCAGTGGTTCCCTGTGACAGAACGAGGGGCAACGGGCTCAAGCTGGAACATAGGAAGTTCAATTCAAATATGAGAAAAAACTTCTTCACAGTGAGGGTGACAGAGCCCTGGAACAGGCTGCCCAAGATGTTTGTGGAGTCCCCTTCTCTGGAGATTTTCAAGACCCGCCTGAATGCAGTGCTGAGTGATGTGCTCTAGGCAACCCTGATTTAGCAGGGGAGTTGGACTAGATGATCGTTAGAGATCCCTTCCAACTCTGACAATTCCATGATTCCATGATTAAAGGGCATTGCTGGACGTGAATGGAATTTTGAAAGGCCCTGAATACTTTTCCCAGGCTTTTTTCATTTTTATTATTACTTTTTACGTGCTTACATATGTGTTAGTTACAAAATTGTGTGAAACGCCATGCCAAAACTAACACACAACATGAAAAATCATAGTAGTTTACTAAGGACATTTTTTAATGCAGTGAAAAATGAAATGTTCGTTTCTCTAGATCAAAGCACCTCCTGCTGGAAACAGTGTAACATGTTGTATTTAAATATATCACTGATGCTGAAACATCCTTTTCAGATGAAAATGTGCTAACATTTTTATAACCATTTCTAGAGGTAACAAACACCTCTCATATGCAAGTCATCTCCACTGTTGTTTTGCCGGGTGATTTCTTTGATTGGTTTTGCTTGTTCTGTTTGTTAATTAGGTAAGTAATTTTTTTTTTTTTCATTTTCAAAGCAAGCAAGGTTTGTGGTGTCCCTGACTTCTGTGTAGCCCATCTTGATTAAATGCTGCTCTCTTCTTTTCTCATCAGGTTTTCACTGGGTGACAGCAGAAGCTGAGCTGTCTCTGGATTAGTATTTTTGAAAATAGGAGAGAAAAGGAGCCAAAGAAGTCATCCAGTTCACTGCTGCATATCACACAGTTTATAAACAGCTCAGGCTCATCAACATGCTTGGTTCACTAAATTTCATTATTAAAATTCCTTGTTCAGCCTCCCTAGTGAGCAATAGCCAGCTCACTTCTGAGCACCCTTGTCTGCTCAGCTGGTGGGGAAAAGTAGGAGCAGCCGACCTTGCTGGTTTGGCCAACTCAGTCCTGCAGAGAGACAGCTTACAACTGTCTCATGTCAAGAACCCTGGAAAGGGCAGAGGGAAGGAAGACCCAGCCTGGAAATAAAAGGTTTGGGATTGGAGCACTCCTGTGAGGAAGGGGAAAGGATTTGGGTTTTGGGAATAGCTCTGGCACCTGGGAAGTGCTGAGGAAGAGAAGTGGCTGCTAGTTTTGCCCCTTCTAAATTCAAAAAGCAGTTGCAAAATTTCAGGAAACTTTTCCTTTTCTGAAAAAAAAATCATTGAAAATACCCTAGGTTTCATTAAGAATAATTTTAGAAAAACTTTCTCCATTTTTCCAGCTTGTAGGAAATTTTGAAGAGAAAACTTTCTTATTTAGATGACAAATTTTCTTTAAGAAAAGCCCTGAACACATGTCTTTCCTTGATTTTTTTTAACTTTATAGCTAATTCTATCAGAGACAAACAGAATTGAGCAAAAACCTACATTCCATTTGCCTGTCAAATGAATAAAATACTTCACACAAAATGAGTTTTAATCTCAGGCAGAAGAAGGAAATCTACAACCAAGAATATACTGAGTACATGGGAAGGCACCAACATTGTATTTATTGCTCTGTTTCGGAGTTTGGCATACTGTAAGCAGGTCTATTGTCAGGTCATGCAGGTGGGATAGGCAAGGCAAGAGGATGAAGTCATGCAGGAGGATAAGGGCACGAGTTTAGCACCTTGCTCCTGGACATCCTCAAAATAGACATTTCCTGCCACAGAAATTCAAATGTCCTGGGCTGCTCCTAAACTGACCTTTAGCTCTGCACCATGGAAGACCCTGCAGTGTTTCAAAGCAAAGACCTCTTAAAAGTTCACCGTAGATGACAGCCAGCCTGTGCCTCAGTTATCTTTCCCCAGTAAACAAGATTTGGGAGATGTCTGAGGTATGCTTATATCCCACTTTCATGTAGAGTTAGGACAGGCTAAGATTTACACTCAGATCAGGAACCTTCTTCTGCTCTGGAGTTTCTCAGTTTAGATGTCACATGAAAAATTATGTGGAAAAATCACAAAGGATAACATGAGGGAGACTGATGTCCACCATTCCCTTTCTATTCCCTGCTGAGAAAAGAATCTGCCTTGCAGGGTATTTCAGAGCAGAAGCCTAATGTGAACCCTTCGAGTCAGCCTGTAGGCTTGACTTTCTATCCATTAAGAACAGAAAAAGCAGCATGATGCTAAAGTTCTGTGACTAGCCCCTTAACCTGTCAAATTATGCACTTAAGGTACCCACAGGGTTAGGTGGGAATTTGATGAACGTTAGTGGCACCTGAATTATGGCTTGGGATTCTGAATCCAGAATTTAGCTGCTGAAAGTGCTTTCTGAGATCACCTGACATCTCCCTGTAGCTGTGAATACCAACTACAGGCAAACTTATTCTGTTTCAAGTTGCATAGGGACTTTCCTGACACACACTTTTTCAATCTGAGTGTGTGCTTCCTTCTAACTATTTAATAATAAAAGGACCTGCTCTCACAATTTTGGTAGAAAGTTTCAAAGATTTGATGTTTCGTATATGGAAATTAAGTCATATTTACCACATAGAAAACTGTCTATACGGTTAGATAAGGTTAAGACTGGGGCACTTGTACTCAAGTTAAAGAAAGTAATACCATTTGTACAAGAATATGCTCTCTTTTTAGCAGGACAGCAGTTTGAAGCTTTACAAATATGGTCTACTTCAGAAATATTACATGTGGTTACTTCATAGCTCCACACTCTCATGACACTTTCTTTTGTTCTTGCCTTCTAAGCCAAATGCACAATTCCAGCAATAAGATTACAGCACCAGATGAGGTGGTTCATATTGGAACACTGAACCCATAAGCTATTATAGTTAAGTGGTCAGAGCATGCTATTTGTTCTAGGAATGCAAAAATGGGAATTTTCGAAAGGCCTACTCCCTTCAACTCTAAACACCACCCTAGCAAGCTTTGGAAGAAGGGAAGGAGGAAACTTTTCTAAATGGCCAGCTTCGTCTGTTGGCATGAATGCATAGTGGCCATCTGTTCAGGCTGGTTCCCAAGGACACGTCTGGTCTACCAAACAGCCCACATCCAGGCTAGCTTTGTTTTACTTAATTTGGAGGTTGGGTTAAACAACCAGATGGCTCCAGGGAGTCAGAATGTCATCAACTTCTGGCTTTTTACCTGCTTAAGTTCCACCCTCCATACCTTATTTGAACAAGAAACCTCTAATGATTTAATATATTGAATGTCATGTCTAATTTAAAGAACAACAGTCCTGAAACAGACCAAAGGCCCATCTGTATCAGTATCTGGTCTCTAACAGTGGGTAGTCACAGGAGAACAGGCAAGCAGGTGGTACTTTTATGCAAGAACACCCTTGAAAATCCCATGCCAAAGACCTAATTGGCAGCTAAAGTGGCCTCCTCAAGCTTGATGTGGTGTATTTTTGTGAGAAAACCTTCCATCATCCATTCCTTTAATGAAATGGTCAGTTATTGGTTGTCTGTAACATTTCATGTGTTACATTTTTTGGTTATATGATAATAGTTACTCCCTTTGATTATTTGAGTGTGCATCCTGCTAAAGTATTTGGTGCACCAAAGCTCTGATATCAAGATAACTTGTCAGCTTTCACTCCCTCTTCACCTTTTCCCATACTACTTATGGTTTTCCAGAACTCAGTCATAATCATCCCTTCAGTTTTTTCATTTTAATGACAAATAGGTTTTATTGGTTCAGACACTTATACAGAAATCATTGATCATCAGCTGTCCCTTTCTGCATTTTTTCTGTTATGCCTGTATCTTTTTTTACATTACATTCAATATATCCTATACCTTGGGAGTGCCTAATAGAGAATAGCTTTTAAGTAACTATACAAGGCATAATTATGCCTCAGGAATTGATTTTTGTGGTAACGTCATACAGATATAAAGCATTTTTGCAGCGATTTTTAAGTAGATGGTCTATCAGAGACTATGAGAAAGTAAGCAGAGATCATGGAATAGGAACATAAAGAAAATATGTTTTTTGCAGGCTGGTTAGATATAGAAATGGATCTAAAATGTGCACTTTGCAAATGGATTTAAAATAGAGATATTTTTAAACATTAAAAAGTTCTCTTTTACTTTGTAATAAAGGAATACATTAGATTTAGAAACTTCAGGTGTCTAAACCCAAACTTCATTCTTCTCAGATCAATAAAACCTTTCAGTGATGTTTATTTCTTGTAATGTCAATAAAGTTTGGAACAGATTCCTAATGACATACTCTTATCATATAGAATTTATTGACACATTTTTACTGGATCAAAACTCAGACCAAGGTTATAGTTCTTAGTATATATTTCTGTGTATATTTCTATATACTGTTCTCAGTAGAAAAGATACAGTCTTTTCTGTGTTTATTTTAGGACTTGCTTTCTTTCTAACACCTAGTATGCAAATGTATAAAGGC
Source organism: Gallinago undulata (assembly GCA_026546715.1). NCBI lineage: Eukaryota > Metazoa > Chordata > Aves > Charadriiformes > Scolopacidae > Gallinago > Gallinago undulata. Next base: position 9,081,083 of record JAOTQQ010000001.1, on the reverse strand, counting down.
AGGGATTTAGCTTAGAAATATAGAAGACTGTGAGAAATAACAACACTATATTATACTCCATTTCACCCTATGAAAACTTGGTTTTCCTTCATATAATGTGTTCTTGTAAAACACGCTTTGTATGCACAGTTTTTGCATGCATATGTTTATTAAAACTTCCTAAAACAAGTTTGCTTACAGAGTACTTTTGAATCTATGTTTACCTGCAAAGCTTGTCAGCCTCTGTAGCAGCACAGCCTTAGTCTCAGGAGTAATGGAATTAACTCTCATTATGTCAAAACAAGTCCCTGTTAATCTTGTCGAGAACTAATTAATAGCTTTGTTATGTAAAAATGTCTCATTCCATCAGATAAAGGGAGAATGCAGATAAAGCTGTTACAGGCAGAAGCCTTGCTGCAACGTGGGAGCCTGCTGTGGGTGGGTGGCACCAGGAGCAAAGCAGACTATGACACCAGGCAAACACCACCCGTTTCTGCTGCAGTATTTCCAAAAGCAACACCTTCAGTCCAGGGACCTACAGTGTGCTAACCCCAAAAGTGCAGGTTTACTCACCATTACCTGCAAGCCTGAACTGTCTTTTATGCTCATCTGACTCTGTCTAGGAGCCCTTCTGCAGGTTACATCTAAATCACATCCGTAAAGAAACACTGAACACAAAGTTTCTTTTCCAAACTCTGATCCCATACAAAGCCAAAATCAATTTAATAATTTCTTAAGTAAGAAACATCTTCTCAAATTCAGTGAGGATTATATGTGTCTGGAGCCCACCGTCTTTCCAGTGTTGCACATCTACAAGCAACGTATTCTGCTGTGCAAAGGTAGCTGAACCTTTTTCTGAAAGAAACCTATCCTAGTTAACTTTTTTCACTCAAAATATTTGAAGTCTATGAGTAACGTTGTCTGACAGTACTATAAAATAAACTATCAAAGAGAGCATGTTTTCGCTTACTCAACCCAGTGCTTTTATTCAATACTCTTAAAATGCTCTAAGAGTTGCTGTATCCCAGTGGGATACAGCTCATCATGTTGGCACACTTGTATTTTCAGATGTTAAAATAAGTATCAAAATACTAATTTCCTAACATGTTCTTTTAAACCATGTTGCCATCCTGTAAACAAGCTACACCTGTTTTTTTTTGTGCTTCCTTCTATCCTTCTCTCTCTCATTTGAACTGACAAATTTCACAATTATTAGTGTCGAAAATTAAATATAGTCGTCTATTCTATGTTAACCTGAAATGTTTTTTATATTCTTGACTCTATACAGTTTCTTAAATGTGGGAATGCTACCTGTGGTGCTCTAGTATACATCTTCATGTGCAGCTACGGCAGCAACCTCAGCACATCGTTTCACAAGTAGGCATCTACATGTAGATATATAAATTTAGGTTTCATCCATGAGCCGAATCTCATTCTGAGATACTGAATAATTAGCTTTGCCTAGATTTTATCCAAAATTTTCCAATTTGAAAACATATCTACTTATACTTTACATACTAATAATCCTAACTCCTTAAGTGCAGGACATTAAGCAAGGATACGGAATAAGCATCCTAAAAATTTATGTAGGAAGTAGGCATAAATAAGCAGTCGCATTCTGTGTTTATCACAAAGGATTGACACTGAATGCTTTGCTACAGAAGGAGAGAGTTTCACTTGTATTGGAAAGAACTCTGTGGAGTTCTCAGCACTTAACAAGAACATGCAATGGGAAACAAGAAGGCTAGATAATATATCAGTAATCAAATTGGAAGAAATGTCAATCTAAAACATTTTGTAACCATTCTCACGGAAAACTGACATCTTTTCATGTTTCATAATAATATGCTAGTTTGCTATAAAAAAACCACTACTGTTTTCAAAGTATCGTAAGCAATAGATTAATAAGCAGTTTGGAAAACGTGTGAAGAAAAATTGATCCTATTAACAATACATTTTCAGGGAAAGGCAATGCTGCTGCCTACACATTGAACATATGTACAGGTTCGTCAGAGGTAACCTGTGAGAAGTTCTAGGCTGAGGAAGAGCAGAGCTGATATCTGCACACAAAACTCTTGGGACTCTCCCTCCTGTCTGTAGCCCTCTGCACTGACAGTGACACGTGGAATAATTCCAGCAGGGATAAAAGTGGCAGGGGAGATATTTGCTATGAAGGAACACTATTCAGCATCACTAGGTGCTCATACTTTGCCAGGCTGGACAATATATAAATGACTCTGAATGTATTTTCATAGAAATTAGTGATATGCCTGCCATGCTGGCCCAACTGGCATGGGTCTTCATGAGTGGAATATCCAGCCCATATCCCTGACACCAGCCAAATGCCTCTGCCAAAACAATCACCTGCCTCTTCTCTCCTAGACATCTCAAAATCATGTCATGTGGTTTATAGATCTTTCCTTTCACTTTCGCCTCAGTGTTCAGAAGATCCAAGAGTTCCAGCTCTTCAGGACATTAGGTCACAGACAATATCAAAATAATGATGCTGAAGAGGAGCAAACTTTTTCTGAAAAGCAAAAAACTAACACAGCAAAGGAATATGGAAGTGGAGTTCATAAATCAGGTCACAAGATTTAAAAGAACTTGTTGATTCTAGAAAATGAATAGACAATATTTCTGGGTGAGATTTCCGATGTAAAGGTAAGCTGGCAGGTTGCTGGTGTTTGCTTCCAGTTACTTTTGAAGCTAGCAGTTGTCCTTTTGGTTCTTTTTTGCATCTGTACATCACACAGCTTAGCTGTGCTACTCATGGTCACAGCATATTGGAAATTACTATTCATTCTTTACTGTGACATGAGAAACACTAAGCATCAAAAAAAATTACCAAATATGTCAGGTCCCAAGTCAGAGAAGCACCTGCTCACACAGTGAAGAGTTAAACTCTGGGATATACTATAACAGGCTGTACTGGATGTCAAAGCCTATAGGAATTAAAATAGGGATTAGATAAGTGAAAAAAAATACCAACCAAAAAACATAAAAATCATCCAAATATCAGAAAGTCCCTGGTTGATAGAATGCTGATAGAATGCTGATACAGGCGTATCAGTGGAATTCCAGTGCTCACTTGGGATTTTATCAAGTATCGATACAAACAGCAAATAAAAAACTTAAATTCTAATTCACCCTCTTGAGGCTTTTCTTTCAACAGAAGCTTGAATGCAAAACAGACTATTACTGAAATATTCATTGTCATCCTGTTTTTTAGTTTAAAAATCCAAGTCTGAACTGTTCAGTCCCAAGAGAGTGATTTTTGTGATGATGAAATTTTCCCATGTGCTTACAAACAAATCCAGTAACTTGCATGTTTCATGTCATGGTCTCCAAAAGTGACAATGCATCAAATTGCTGTGTTAATAACATTATAAATTAAAATCATGTTAAGTAATCCAAGACATAGTAGCGAAGAATGATTAAAGCAAAACACTGTGTGAAAACCCAGTGGCAGCTTCAGTGTTCAAAGAATGCAGTCCTCATCAGACTTAATAGTCCACTGCTTGACAATTTTCTTACTACCCTCAAACACTGGAGAATGAGACGAATTCCTTTTTTTTTTTAAATGTGTATGTTATGCAATTTCCTGTGAGAGTGCAGAATTTTACATCATTACTCATAATGCATTTTAGAGATTCCCCCTTTTCAGTAGATATGTTAATCCAAAAGGTGTTTGTGTTACAATAAACAGTACAAAATTATTTAATCTATTATCTTAATATTGAAATGTTGCATTTGTCAGTACTTTTTTGAGTGCTTCATAAAAACCAATAGGTACACTATCATGAAGACTTTCATAGCCTTTAATTGTTTCAACCTTTTCCCACTGTTTCTAGAGATGGTTTGATAAATAAAGAAGTAGCAAAGAAGTGCTGAGAAACATTAAATAAATCAATAATTTTAAATCTGCTTTCCTCCTCCTGCTTGAATTAAGAAAAAGTGTGAAAAAACAGTTCTACAAATATGCAAGATGTTATTGCAGGAACACCACCTAAAGTTAGGTGCAGAAATCTGAGAGCTCACAGTAGATTTCAAGGTAGCTCATTCAGAAATTTGAATCTAATGACTAGGGGTTATAATGGACTTTTAAGCATTTTTCGCTATTCACAGAGGACTGGTTCTCTGTAAGTCTTTTTGCTCCCACATAATAATGGAGCCAGCAGAACAACTCATATGTGCAAATGCTCAGAGCAAACATTAAAAAAATGACATATTGTGAGGGGAAGCCAATAAAAAAAATAATGCCTCCTCTCCACCTTATGGTCAGATGTGAAAAAAATTCAGAGATCACCAACTGTAGGTGTAAGGGGGAAAGGAGATGCTCAACAAAGGAAATATTTAAAGTGGAATGACATATTTTAAAAGACAATTTCTGTATGGAATTTCCTCTTACAAGATATAAAGGACGCCTAGAAAAAATTGCAATTGCAAGGAAAGGTAAACTGTGTAAGAATGAGGGGGAGGAAGGGGGAGGGGGAGGGGGCAGGGAGAGGAGGGGGAAAGAGGTGTAAGGAATTAACTTTCAGTTCCCATAAATCTGTTTAGTTCCACTCAGTGCAACTGAACCATGTCAGTGTATGCCAGCCAAGGAAATTACTCTGTGGCTATAAAAAGATTTAGTGAAGAGATAATGGAAGTCAGTGTAGTCAGATATCTAAGTCTCTTTGGCACTCTTCAAAAACCCATCTTGAGCCTTTGTATGATGTCTTAGTATAGTGGCTACTATGTATTCTGCATATCTAATTGATTAGCTCTAACATAACTTGCCCTAAAATAGATTAATATAAGTCTTTTCTTTTATTTGTGCTGCAGCACTGATTTTGTTAAATTATTCATTCTTCTTTTGACTCCTATGATATTACATATCGCTATATATTCTACCCAGATGATCTCATACCTGGCATCACACACATATTGCTAGGACAGTGAAGGTGGGTAATGTCCTCAAATTGTTTCTGTTTTTCAGTAAAATGGGGTTTTATAACAAATCTTATTCCATATGAACAGTAATATTTAGATCAGAAATGACGGATGGGATTCATCTCACCTAATTCTGAGCTCCAAACAATTTAACAGGAGTTAAAATGTCCAAGAGTTTGTTGCAGCTCTTGATTCCCTGATACAAGAAGACATGCTCTCTACAGTAGATCAAGACATGAGTCATCATCAGGAGAAAAAAAAAAAAGTAATACATCAAAGTTATTATTGTGATGGCTTGGAGAATGCCTCCCTCACCTATGGTTTTATTGAAACCTCAGGGTTAATTCAGAACCTCAGGGTTCTGAATGGGCCAGAAGAACTGAATGAGAAATTTTCTAAGAAACTAGGTTAGGATGTTTCAGTGAAAAAATGTCTATTCACTAATACCAAATCTCTGTAAACCTGTATAATTTTCAATAATGTACTTTTAAGGAGGGTGGACTATCTGATCAGAAATATGCAACCTGTCATGGTTAGATGATGGTCAAAAGTAATTCTGTAGTTAAATCAGCAGAGCTCCATCTGTGTAAACCAAAGTAAAATGATCACAAGTGGGCTTTACACTGTGTATTTTAATAAGAATATCTACTGTCTTCTAGTGAATGTAACATTATGCTCATTTTGCACTTACACTGAAGTCCAGATCTAATTTATGCCACCTTTTGCATCACTGCTAACAGTGACCTAAGGACATTTTTTGTATTACAACTGAGTACACAATTTCCGGTTTCCCATGACTGGAAATCCTTAATCTTCAGACTCACTAACTGTATTTTTTTTGATTTTGCCAAGTCAGAATATCATTTTAATCTTACTGATGTCAATGAAGATGGCCCTGAAAATTCAGGAATGTCCTATGACAACAATAAAAATGTACACATGAGGCTTACAGAGGAGGCTGGGATTTGAATCACAAAAAGAGTTTGGCATCAAGTCTTGGCATAAAAAAAAATTGTAGTATTGTTTCCTTCATAAAACAAATGAGTTGGCTGGGACTCCTGTCATTCTCTACTGTCAACCAGAAGCAGAGCTTAAGGCTTCCAGTTGAATGTCCTCCCTCAGAGAACTGGTGACACAAGTCTGGCTGTATTCATGCTTTAGTTGTTTACCCTAAAAAAGCAGTCCAGAACAGAAGTCATATGAAATATAAATAAGTATGCCCTTAAGTGGTCAGACATTTGGACTAAATGATCATTGCAGGTCCCTTCTAACTGAAAATACTCTTCTATTCTGTTCTGTTCTGTTTTGTTCTGTTTTATTCTAAATAATTCCATAATTTCTAGTCCTGCACGTGTATGAGATTAATTTTCCATACAGATTGAAAAGCAGTTATTGGTGTTATTGGTATGTTTCAGTTGTTCCAGTGAACAGATGTTTTTAAGAATAAACACTGAGTAAGAGATAAATGGTTGTAATTTTAAAAGTGGCAGGGTCATTGTAGAATACATTAGAGACATTATGGGAGAAAATGTTGCTCAGTATATAAAGAGTGGGGAAAAGGATCAATCAATGAAGAAGCTACATCATGGAGGTCAGAATATGTAAGGAGAGGGTAAGACAAACTTTAAAAAAAAAAAAAGAAATGAAGATACAGCAAAATCATGAATGTTACATGGCAGCCATGCAGAGGAACAAAGAAAGAAGGTAAAGGTAGCTTTGCAGGGCAGACTAAGTTGACATTAAAGGAAGGGCACCCAAAACCCTGTGAATGTTTCAGTGATGACAGTGTTCAAAAAGTTGGAGTGACTAATGGAAGTAAGAATGAATTCATAGGATCATTTAGATTAGTGAATTCACAGAATCATGCCCCTTAAGATAATTGAATCCAACCATTAAAATGGGAAATAGCATGTGAAGTGGAAAGAAAACACAGTGTTAGATGTTTTGACCTGAAGGAGCAATGAACAGAGGAAGAATACTATGTGTTCAACATTTCTGTAAAGCCAATCAAATAAGCAAAATGCTGGAAAAATAAGAGCTCTGATAGGAAGGAGTTCTAATGAATTTGCCAATTTGGAGTGCCATCATACGACAGGAAACTAGAAAACCTAGTAGTTGTATATTAACAGGTAAAAATAATAAAAAAAAAAGAATAAAAAAGAGACAAAACAATTATACTCTTAATAGTATTATTCAAAGCTTAAATAAAGTTTTTAAGAAAAGACAAAACAAAATTAAAACAAAACAAAAGTCAGTTGAAAATGTGATAAACACACAGATTGTCCAAAATGTCTTGTGTTAAAGATCCTCATTCTTTTGATAAAATACTTCAATTTCTCATGAGGAAAATGCAGAAAATGTAGTCACATATCTGGACTTCAGTAAAGTATTCAAGACTCAGTCACAGGAGAAATTTTTTGGGCTGGAGACAAATAATACAAGAACTGGAGCTTGGCGAAAGAATTGCTTAAACAGGAGAAGACAAGCTGTATCTAAATGGGAAACCTTGGATCACATGGACACTGCACCGGAATTTCTCAAGGATCAAACTTGGACTAACTTCATGTAATGTTTTCATTATGATTTTGGCACAGAAACCCAGAAGTGATCTAATAAAACATGACAACACAGAGTTGGAAGTCATTGTCACTGTGGTGAAAGATGAGAGTGCCATAGAGGAAGAATTGGATGGCCTTTTGTTAGAGACAGAAATGGGAGAAAATTCAGTACTATGAAAAGTGAGAACATTCATTTAGGCAGTACTAAAACTTTGTTCTGGAGGGGTTGGATGCTGAGGGCTTGAAAGTAACAAAGAAGAAAAGAAGTCTGTATATTAGAAACTCACAACATGACTATGAGCTGCTAAAGTGTAAAGGCTTATGTGATCCAAAGAAAATGAGGAAAAAAATGGCTGTGTACAAGGTAATGGTAATACCTCATCTGGTGCAGTGCACTCTGATACTCAAACAATAGAAAGATGGATTAAAATGGGAACAAATTTTCAGGCAGCACCATCTATGATTCTATAATTTTATAATATGGAAGTAATTTAAAAATTTCCAAATACCGATTATGGTTTGTTTCTTTTTGTGAAAGGCAAACAATTCATAGTCTGTCTGTGACAGTAATAATTTTTGTGTTTTAGGCTTTCTGCCTCTGCAGAGCTATGGCCAGGTGAGAGCACATCCCATAACACAGTGAGCCTAAGGAAGGATCATTAATGTTTCTTCAAAGATACCACATTGTGCCAAAGAATGAGCAGGGAAGGCTGAAAAACAATCTCTGAATACTTCTTACTGGGAGATTTTCTGTACAAGCTGCTTCTTGTGTCTATGTGCTGTCCACATCCAGCAGTATGATCTGGTATGATCTGACTCCATAAAAATAAGTTAATTAATGTGGCAATGGTCCACTCCAGCCTTGCCTGAAGTCCCATTCAGTCTTTGAAAGCTCAACCATCTCTATGCTCCTATTAGAATTGCTTCTAGTTCATTCTCAAGTTAGACAAACAAATGCAAACATCTTACTTATCCTTGCCCATTTTAGTTAGAAAGATTATGAATGTTTTCCATTCAAATTTATCTGATTTTCTCTAAAATAAGAAGTGAAGAATTTTAACTTCAGCAGCTAGTACACTGTCTGCCCAATCCATAAAATCCTGGACAAGGAAGTTAAAGCAGCCTAGTATTATAAAAAAAAAAAAAAAAAAAAAAAAAATTATAATTAAAAAATCAGCTAAGGCTACAATATAAAAGTGAAGCGTCTGAGAGAAGCCAGTGAACCAGGACTTTAGTATGCAGCTATTTCTTCTATCCTTCTGTTCACCAAAGGATACAAAGTTCTTAGTCAGCCTGATTATTAGATTAGGCTATTAAGAAGAACTGATCTGTCTACTGAAGCCTATATTCTTTATATTCCTTTTAATCTTGGACTAGGATATTTGCTAATTCCTTCTCAGTGTTTTCTTTGAGAACATTCTTTATTATATCTGTATCCAAAGTGATTTTCCAGTGCTGGGTGATGCTTTTCAGGAAATGCTTTATTTCTATATTTGCTTAAAAACAAATTTAAAAAATCCCCAAACTTCATGGTTACCAAAATATGAAACAGAATCTGAGAAGTACTTTCAACTAAAACAAAGAACCAAGAGAAAAAAAAAACCCAAAACAAAACATCATTTTATCTTTTTGAAGCATATGCAAATATGTTTCTAATTCCAGTTTGAAATTATATTCTACATTTCAAAAGCTGAATTAAATTTAAAGAAAAAAGAGAACAGTTTTTGAAAAGGGTTTAAGAGCTAAACCAAACCTTCCTGGGTCCCCCATAGTAGAGGTTTCTGATCTTCACATTTTTTCTATTTAACCTGAAATTCAGATCCTGTACATTCATTTTTCTTCATTTTTATATTTGGCTACTAACACTGAGATCCCAGAGTTAGTTTGGCTCCAATGACTTGGAGTCTCTTCAGCTTTGAGCAGTGAGAATCAGTAAATACCTAGGAGTATTTCAGCTGGGAGGATTACAGTCCCGCCACTGATTCCCAGAACAGCTGCTGCAAGAAGCTTTCTTAATACCTGCTGCCTGTAAAAAGAATTAAGCAGTAAACAAGGACTTGCCACAGGACCTGTGTCCAGGTTTACTGAACTTGCCCGCAGAAGCAAAAGCACAGGCATTTTGCTTTCTTCAGGGATATAGACGCCCCTTAGCCAGAGTTAGCCGTGGTTGTGAGAGTAGGTGTTTAAGGGTTTAGAAGAAGCAAGGAGAAGAAAACCTGCTCACACCACCGGTGTTTCTGTAACCTGTGCATGAACTTTTAAATTAAGTAGCTTTGTTCATAAGCCTTAGTTATCTGGCATAGAACAGTTTCATCACTAATGCCAAAAAACCCCATGTGGTTTAGAAAAAGCAGGCAGTCCCCTCAACTCCTCACAGCCTTTAAATACGCTAATCCATGAAATAAATATATAAATATGTTGTAAAAACTCATATTACCCAAAATTTGTTTTTAAAGGCCCAATTGCTGAATAGTAAAGCTTGAGGGTCTTTTTCATTGAACTGTTTTGAAGGGATAAAAGAAAAACAGGTTTTATGTGCAGAAAGCAAATACCAAGCAGGGGTGTTTCAAAAAAGCTAAGTAGTTTGGTTTCAATAAAATCCTTTCGGGTTTGTCTTCAACTTAGAAATCACAGCGGGTCAGTTTAAAAAGTCAGGCTACTTTCCTGGTAGAAATAAAAAACAGATTAAACTCCTTCTACAAGTTTCGTGTCTTCTTTGAGAGGAAGTAAAAGTGCAGTTTAAACTCAAAGTGTAATTATAAGGAGCTCTATTTTTGAAGATGGAAACAAAAAGTGAATTCCACCTGGTTGGGTGATGGAGAAGTGTGTGCTCTGGTGATGGCCCAGGTTCCACTCTTTGAAGTCTTGTCCAAGGTAATCTAATCTCTGTGTCCTGTCTCCTAATTTACAGAAAGATCTAATACCATTTCCCTAAAAATTATCGAGAAGATAAATGCATGAAGACTGTGATAAGGAAGACATCACGTAATTACTGTAAATTCCCAGTTCTTAAAATCTACTGAAGGAAGTGCAATGCACTTCATAGATCATGACTTTTTCAAACATCAGTCTTGCAGCACTTTGCTGTAGTACCTCACACATTCTGGGCTTTATTTCTTCTCTTCTAGAGAGAGTGAGCAAACGATGCTATTAGCTTACCTTGGTGTAGCACTACATAACAACATGGATTCTGTCGTCTCCCTGTCTTGGTGTAACCCCAGCTGACAACCAGGACCATGCAGCTGCTTGCTTACTCCCCCCCAGTTTCAGATGGGGGAGAGAATGAGCAGAGTAAAAGTGAGAAAACTCATGGGTTGAAATAAAAATTCATTCACTGCTTCACATGGGCACACAGGTGTTCAGCCATTTCCAGGAAAGCAGGGCTGTGTCATGCGTAATCATTACTTGGGAAGTCAAACACCATAACTCCAAATATCCTCTGCTTCTTTCTTCTTCCCCCAGCTTTATATACTGAGCAAGATGTCATATTGCATGGAATATCCCTTTGGTCAGTTGTGGTCAGCTATCCCAGCTGTGTCCCTTCCCAACTTTTTGTGCACTCGCAAGAAAAACCACTGGTGGGGCAGTATGAGGGGAAGACAAGACTTTGACTGCTTGGCAAAAACCAAAACCATCAGTGCACTATCAACACCGCTCTCATCCCAGATTCAAAACATAGTCCCACACCAGCTGCTTGCCAGATTAAACCATGACACCCCCTCAACCAGAGCCCCCTGAATAACCATGTGTGAGACTGCAGTAGGAAGACCCACACAATGTAGAATCGCACAGGTATGATTAAAAGATCCAAAGAGATGTTTTCTTGGGCCCTTCTTTGCCAAACTTTCCATGGGGTCATTTGGGAAGGGAACCTCTCAAGCCATCTCTGAATCAAAGAAGTAAAATAGCATGTTGCTTCCCACTACCAAATGCCAACCTGAAGGATCAATTATTCACTTGAAAGAGATCTGGGGATATTTTTTAGCGAGTTGAATGCAGATACCAAAAGCTTAGGACATTATCAACTTTTTACCAGCCTGGGAAACCCATCAAAACATTGCACAGAAAAACCTTGCACATTGTAAAAGGTTTTTTCATGCAGTCTTACTAATCTTATAACACGATGTGTCGTATGCAGTACATTTTCAGTGTTAAGTAGGTAGCTTCTTACCTGACTCTGTGATGCCAAGTCTCAACTTATTATCACAAGTTTTACAATAGTTCAAGGATTTCTGAAAATTTAACTCCAAGCTTTGCATTCTTATGAGATCCATTTCCATTAAAAGTAGATACAGCATCCCCTTCCAGCCTGTGGCAGAGAAATGATTGGAAATTCAAACCATAGCAACTTAAAAAAATAGAAAGCAAATAAAAGATATATGAAGACCATGCTTGGAAAACATTGTGTATTTTCAGTCTCTCATGTAATTGGCTCACATAAGCCAATGACTGATTTTTCAAGTGTTTGGGAATGGTAATGATTAATTTTGCCTATAGAATTCCTATTAATATTACTCATTTCACGTTCCTTTGAAACTCCTGAGGGATATCTTTTCATCCTTGGAATTTGTTCCTGTTCTTTTTAAAAATTTCTTCAAGTCTAAGCCTTGACTGAGCACAGCAGTCATGAAATGAAGACTGTATGAATAAAGATTTACACAGATGACATTGCAACACCCGTCAAATGAAATTCAAATCTTCAAATTAAAAACAATTGGGGTTATAGGAATATTTGGACAAATTCAGAACAAAGCTGGCAGGGTAGTTAATTTTCATTCTGCATACAGATGCGTCTGACATTTTCTCTATTTATTCGAACAGTGTCTTTCAAATGGGTCCTTAAATTCACATTCAGAAACTAGATTAGCTGTTTCATCTTGGCTTCTACTTGAAAGGTATGCCCTAGATTAATATCAGCCAGAAAAACTAACTTGTGACTTCAAAGTAGAAAAACTGGGTGATGGCTGACAACCTGAAATCAGCTGTCATGGGTCTACATTAACATAGGGAATGAGAAATCATTGTGGGCAAGAACTTAGGTCATTATACCTTTTCTAGGAATGGAGCAAAAATCTCTTTTGGTAGTTCCATTTGCACACATTATATAAATCCTCGTATCTGCATTTAGAGTTAACAATGAAGCTTATGCCTCTAACATCTCAAGGGTGAATAGAACTAAACAGGGAAACCTAAGCCAAAGGTTAGTCTTGGAATGAGCGTCCTTTTGTAACACACATGTTTTCCAGATGCAACACTATCTCCTCTAAATTCTTTTAGTACTTCTGACCAAATTGTTTGCTAAATCTATCCTTCTTCCTCATGATTCATGATTTTTTTCTTCAAAATATAGTCTGTAATTCAATTTGTGAATAGTCCAAAAAATTTCTAACACTAATGGACTTTGTAGACACAAAAAAATGCCACAATTTCTAAAATGAGGAGTCACGTTTCTTTAATGGAGGTATGGTAGTTGAACTAGGTGATCATACAATCCACAAGAATTTTCATTATGAAAACTGAATTATGAAGATAAAATATAAATTCGTCCTCTCTATATGAGAAATATAGACAAATGCAAATGTACACCTGTCAGATATATTGTTATGAAAAATATAGTATGTTTTTAAATTCTAAGCCTGTACTTAGTCTAAGTCTAGGCTATGCTCCCACCATATTTAAATGATTCATTTTTGACAGGTAAAATGTCCTATTGATCTTCTCAGGTTTGCAGAATGAGGACATTTTGGAGTGTGTAACTGATCCAGACCTGTTCATTTAGTTTTCCAGACATTTTTATTGTTATACATCACTCCATAGTGAAAGACATGCATCAGTTCTCTTGCCATACAAAGCTCCAAAACTGGAGTGTGGTCTGGAGTTTTAAACATTTATTCACTTTAATGGGACTTTACCATGCTTAAAACTCAGCATATCAAGCAACAAGTGAAGAGCTGGAATTTAAATGAAGTGTACTGCAACAATTGAACAAGGATAAGTGTGAAGAGGGGAGAAAAAACAATAAGCGTTAAACTTTACTTTGGATATTTGGATTGAAAACACTTTAAAAAAGTAAGTTTGGTTTAAAAACAATGGGTTTCAGTCTGAGCAGGTTCTTTTTCAGCTGCAAAGACCTATATAGTTTTGTACTATTAAATGTTTTCTTACTTAGCATGACAAGAAGCAAGTAAAAGCTGCCTGATGTGCTCAGCAAGAACTTAATCCAGCTGGCCTGAATGAGTATAAATACAATTAATATCTTTTTACCAGGAAATATGTCTTATTTTTCAGAAATTATTCAAATAAAACATCCTGACCAGTATCTTTTTTAACTGTTAGAAATTCTCTGGGCAATGCAATTCCCATTTTGTAGACTCAGATGTTAAAACTAGCCAGAGATTTTTGGTGCTACCTCTAAGATATCTGTGTTGGCAATTGATATTCCAGGTCAGTGCTCAGCACTCCTTTGAGTTAGGACTCCATCAGTTACACAAGATGGACTTGAAACTTACCTCTCTTGCGACGTTGATCTTATGATTAGCAGCTCTCTCTGCACTAAGACAGCTCCTCTAAAGATAGCAAGGACACTGCTGGCCTTTCTTTTACACTGTTTTGTAAAGAACCCAGGATCTGGTATGATTTCCACCTCTACGTAAAAAGCAACTTCAAAATGTCAAAGGATGCCAAAGATCAGCAGTTCATGAATAGAAGACTACTGCCTACCCTGTCTCTGTGGCCTCCAGAGTAGTTTGTTGGTTTTTTTTGTCTGGCCTTTTTCTGTTGCTCCTGCTACTTTGTTAGGGAATGAGGTTTAAATGTACTGGAGGGCTTGAGAAGAAAGTTAATACTGAGAAAGAAAGAACAAAGGAAGATGGTCTCTACTTTAAAACTTTGAGTATCTTCCACTTCTTTCAAAGGTCTGGATGAGAGCTTACCTTGGCAAAGCTAAAAGGATAAGAAAAGGCAAAGGCTGCTTTATATTTGTGCTGTTTCTTTGTGTGTTTTTTTAGTTCATGTGTGTCAGACAACAGTCACTGGAGGAGGACAGGCTAGATGGACCTTTTGTCTGATCTGTAATGGTGCCCTTCACATCCTGATTTGTCAAGTTCAACACACTGTTGTTTGATATCTGTGGAAAAGAAGGGTCATTTTTTCCAGGCAGCCATAAATTCTTCTTTTTTGCTAAATATTTTTTTAACAGTGCATCATATGTTCAGCAAACATCAGCAGCATAGCTCCAGAAACAAATATAACTACAGGAATTTATATCAATCCAGGACACAGGCATCCTCCTTTCTCTGTCATTTTTCTGGGAATCATCTAGCCATACTGCCATAAAACTATGAGCTTATAAATATTAATTATCACTCTTTCCTCTGTAACTTTGGATATTTTGAGGGAAGTAAGCCTTTAAAATCAGCAGTAAGTTTCAGATAGTATTGCTTGGATGGAGAATATCAAAATATGGTTTGCAATTCCTATGCTTTTTAGTTTATCAAGCATACAAAGGGAAACTATGCTATACAAAATATTATACCTTCCTCCCTCAATTCATAAACTACAGATTACAGCTATTCGTGAGAAAAAATGCATATCCACACATTATATATTGTATTCTACACACTTTCCATTTTGTTTGCCACTTGAGATAGGGTTTCAAAGTCATGCATAACTCTTCATTCACAGGGCTTTTGCAAGCTTGCACTGATGGATGAAACTCACACTGTGTATGGGAAAAAGCACTCTATGTAATCCTCATAAATCCTGTAGTGATGTGAGTGCTGTTTCAGCTGAAACATTCCAAGGAGAAAGGAAAGATCACACTCCAACTGCATGTGTTAATTAGATAATACTGTTTTTTGTACAATTGTTATCTCAAGGGACTTGTATAATAGACAAATGTGTAGTTGATTGGGATATTAACTGATTGTCTCTGGAGGCCTAAGTTAAAGCCCTACTAAGAGTCACATGCGTCTAGTTATCCTTCTTAATTGTGCATTAGGCAAAACGATGACTTAATGTGGTAAAACTGGTTCTTTTTGTTCAAGGAGAGGTCAAGGGCTGTACTGACAGAATACTGTAGTTCAGGCCTGAGATGTGCTGGAAAGTTTGGAAGGATGAATCCAGCTGAACTTCTTCTCATATTATGCCCTGCTTAAGCAAATGCATCTCCATGGGGTAGTGAGGAGAAAAACTGGAAGAGCATCAGGAGCTATTTACACAACTGGAACCAGTCCATCCTCAGTCAAGTGAAGCAAATAGCTGTAAAAACGTTCTCTTATTTCAGCCATCCAAGAGCAACACGATGAAGTGGACATCATGAGAAGTCAGTTACCATGGGCACACAAGTGTCTAATGGGGAGAACACCCACAAACACTGAACTTTGGTTCAGAAAATCTGAGTTCTAGTCCTTTTCAGTGAAAGTCGTGCTGTCACTCAGCTTTAAAAGCAACCCAGGAGCTTCAAGGGAAATACGAGGAGCCACTGAACAGGTCCACCTCTGAGATGAGGCAGGAAAGAAGCAAATACAACATCCAACTGAGACAGAGGTGGGATATCTTGTTTTCTCACACCAGGCTCCACAGACGCTGGTTCCACTTGACTAGCTCTTCAAGTCTGTGTATCTAACCCTTCTGAAAATACAGGCTGCTCAGTGTTCATAGGCAGTCTTTGGATAAATTCTGATAGGGATGGATAATTCTTGTAGTTAATTCAAGTATCAGCACCAAAAACTTGTGTGAAAAAGTATTTGGAGGTGCTTAGAATTTTTAAAATCTTACTTATCCATGGTTCAGTTTTGAACATGGGTAACAGATTTCTTCCTCTGCTTGACAAACTATAAAACCCAAAAACAACTGAGCAGAATTTGACCAAACTAGTTAGACAGTAAAGTCCTGCTTTTACACATTTTTAGAGCTGGACCAAATTAAAAAGGTCATTTTCCTTGTGGATGCTCCTGCATGTTCTTTTTATTTTAGAAACTAATTATTCATTATTTTTTTCATTTGAATGAGGCACGAATATAAATTCCTATAACGACACAGCCATGCAATGCCAAGTGCAATAAAACCTTATGACAACAAAAGAAATTATTATTCATGGGTCATAATTTAACTCTGCTGCCTCCCTTGCTCACAAATTTCCTTCTATCTCTGCAGTGCCTCCAGCCTTTCCTTCCACCCCTCATAAAAGAAGAGATTGGAAAAGAGATACTTAAGCCATAGCCAACACCTTTTTTTCAGGCTTTTTTTTTGGACTTGAGTCTTTCTGAAGAATACAATCCTTTCCCAACTGCCAAAGCAGAGGTTTCATCGCAGAGTCCAATGATTTAACCTGGAAAACACTTGCTTAAAGAACGTGCTCCACAATAACCTCCCACAACAATTTTATGACCCTGCCAAGACAGATCAAAACTGTTACTTCTTGGAAAACATGATCTGCAAGCTATGTCACTTTGAGATGTGATCTCCAAAATAAGTAGTTGAAGCATTTAATCTAGGAATACCTGGTTATTGTCAGTCATTGTTTTAGTTCAGCTGGGTTTAGGCTTCTCTCTAAGAGATTTCTACATGTATATTCAATTTTGGCTTTAAGAAACATTGTGCCATGGGAGTTGTATTTCTTCAAATAAAGTATATCACAGAAGACACAGTGCAGAACACAGTCTTACTGTGTTATCACAACGCAGTTAAAAGTAATAGCCTTTACCCAATATATACTTTGTCACTCTCTGATTGGTCTTGTTCAAATTTCTCCCTTCTTGCATTCTCAGAAAAATCCTACTGTGCCTCCCATTAGGAATTATTGCCTCACTCTATCAGGAAGCCCATACATCAAATGCATAGTAGCTGCAATATGAATCAGAAGATACAGAGAATTTTCAGAATAAATAAATGGCTAAATAGTGATGTATGGTCACAGCAACGAAACTCTGAACTGTGTAGTACCTCTGAAAGAATTGAGAAGCTTGGATTAGGTTAAATTAGATTAAATCTAAGAACAAGATTTGCAGTGAAAGCTTGGAATTTTTTAGTTTCTTTTTTTCTTCTTCTTTTTAAACAAATGGTAGCAGTCTTGAGTTCTGTGTCCAGAAAATTTTATGAGGTTGGACAGAAATGGGTTAGTTTCTTAAATCAGCCCTAAACAGAAACAATTTTTCCTTTTTCACACAGTAATCATAGAATTCATCCAGAATTCAGAAAAAAACAGGATCAAATTTTGTTTCTAACAACAAAAAATAATTTAAATCTTTCTTCTCCCACAGCAATCCTCTCATCATTTGATAAACCAGGCTATGATTTTAAGTGAATACGGAAATCTTATAATGTCATAAAATTTAGAGGTTTCCTCAAGTTTCTCCTTTGAGAACTTTAAGTTGAATATACATTATCCCATATAAAAATATTTAGCACTAGTTATTCTTTTTTTTTTTTTTAGGTACTCACCTGGGAAATGAAAACTATGCTCCACTTTTCTGGATGTTTATTTATAGAAAGTGGAAGAGCTCAACCATGATACTGCCGTGAAGTTGCACTTATGGAATTCTTCTAGGAGAGAGGAAGTATGTTCAAATGTCCTCAGGCAGAGTGATACATTGAACCTGAACCTGACCCTGAGCCTAAAAAACCCCTCATTCTTGCCCAAGAGTTTGGTAGCCTATACTTACAAGGTATTGAATCAGAAGGAAGGTCAAGCTGTTTTCCACTAGTAGCTTTTTTTCAGAAGAACTCTAAGTTTATCTCTTTTTCTTGTTGTTAGCAAAAGAACAGGTTTTCAGTTTTTTTGCCTTTCAAGTCCTGTACCTAGTCATATACCATCATCTTTCTCTTTCTGCTTTGATTAATTTGTGGAATTAAAATTAAAAAAAATACAGCTCTCTTGTTTTCACAGCCCCCTCACAATCTATGTCAGCTGTCTAATGTTTTTGTCTTTGTGGGCCTCACAATTGAGATGTCTGCACGAAAAACTGTAGGAAGGAGAGAGCAAAGACTAGCTCTGTCCATCAACACACAAGGGTGGTACAGAGGACCGCCCCACGTTATGTCACTTGGGACTGAAGTGATAAGCACAGAAACACAGACTGGATAGGGATAAAGCTGATGCTTTGACAGCAGGAAAGAGATAACAGACACAGGATGACCTGTGTGTGCTCCATCTTGGTAGGACAAAAGGTGGCTCCTCCATGAATGCCAAAGGCCTGAATCTCAGTAGTCAAGTCAGTTTGAAGATAAGCGGGTGTAGTTTTCTTGTCAATCACATATAAAACAGGGCTTCAGAGAAGCAGTCTAGTACCTCCAAAGAAGCTGCACTGTTCAAGAATAATGTGTGATATGTTTTACTAGTTTGGATGCTTTGGGGTACTTTTGTAACTCAATTCCCCTCCTGTTTTTATGTAACATTTACTGGCTGTTTGCCCTTTCCCATCACCAGAATGATTCAGATGAGAAAGCCAGCCAATTTTTCACTATTAAAAAAGAATAAGGGTTGTAAGAACCATAAAATCATGCAGAATATTCAGCCAAAATGTCTCTCAGTGATCAGTTAAAAATTGTCCCCTCATTAAGAAAAGGCATATCTTCAGTTCAAAGGAGACAACATGCTCTCTAATACTATGCCTTCTAGAGATGTAGAAGTGTTAAATTAGGCTTGCTTGTTATATTAATATAATGTTCACATTACACATCTGTGCTGCAGTAGTTTCCACGAGTTGGTCTTTAAATTACCTCAGCTACTGTAGCAGAATATAGTGCAGAGGAAGTGCAATGAAGGATTTTCACATACTACACGTCCAATGACTGGCAGTGGTCTTGTTGCAGTAAATACAGCGAGGATTGCAATCATCTCATCTGAACAAATTTGCTAATTAATACCATTGAAACTACTATCTCTTTCAGAGAAGACTGAATGGTTATTTAATTTCATTTTATTTATTGTATTATTTTATTTTATTTGGAAGTTACTGGGAAGACTGTGACAAACCCTATCCCATTGTTACATTGTCATTAAGTCACAGAGGTCTTAGTCAACCCTGGGGAATTTTTAAGAGCTTTGCTGATTCTGCATGCCCGACTGTGTGAACAGACATTAAGAACTTGGGTTTCATTGGGAAAAAAAGTGCTTTTCTCCCATAGCTTTGTGAATAATTGACTTTGGGGAAAAGAAGACTTCAGCTTTACAAGATTTAAGTGATTTAAGAAAACCACAATAAATATATTGAGCAAAATTATCTGCTCCTGATAGCTGCAATCTTGGAATGTAAGTACCCACAGTCTGAGTAACTATGCTGGTCATGTATTAAAGCTTTGTGGAATCTGCAAGCTATGCTTAAATTTTTAATAACTAAAAATTCAATATTCATACTGTATATATTCAAGACAAGATGAGATAATATCGAAATCATGCTGCACTTTCCCTGCATCATCACAACAGTCTCAAGACAGAGTAAAACAAAATTTAAAAATATTCAGTGTATTATTATTTTTTCTTAGGAAAAAAAATCTCTAGGGGAGGCCATATTGTGTTGTCTTAAGACCCAACTTCAATGAGTGGAAGTTCAGGACGTTTGGGGCCTAATGGGACTGTGCCGTTTGTGATCTTACCCTAGTTGGCTGGTTTAGAGCAGCAGGAGATGGTGTCTGCAGAAAGATCTGGCATTCACGTTACAGTTCACTTTAAAAAAGGAAAGAAAATTCTCTCCAGGTTCATGTTAAAAAAAGAAAAATAGGAAAAAACCTTATGAATTCACATTTGGGGTCACAAGTCCCTAATTTTTTTTCCAGGTACAATATTTATGGTGTGGTAGATTTGATCTCTTTGTAGAAGAAAGTTGCAATAGTAAAATCAGAAAGAAAGTTACTTTTCTGGAGATAGATTTATTTTTTCATTTGCATATTACAATTACCTGACACTCCTCCTCCACATCTTTATCATTCAAGTTATTACTCTACAGAGACCATAGATCCAAATTCAGGTGATGTGCTTGACTTACTACTTTGTACAGTTTTTTACTATTTTTATTAATTTCTGATTTTTTTTTCAGAAGTACATAGTGTACTACTTGCTTGTTCATATTTTCAAGCTCTTATGAGTACATTTCTAAGCTTTCTGACATCTCAAAGGAGATGTCAGTATATACCATAAGGCTGTTATATGGTAACCAATTTAGTAGTTGTCATCTTTGCAAAATTACCTTTCTGGCATTATTTTAAGATTTTCAAACCCATGGCACAAAAATCAACATAATAGAGATTATTGAACACTTTATGGGGTGTATGTGAATGAGTGTCTGGGAAAGGTCAGGCTTCCGCAAGGCGGACCAGGCACCAGTGGACTAGGAGAAATGTGCTCTTTCTTTCATCTTGACCATCAGGTTCCTGAAGAGCTCCTTTTAAACATTGTCAAGGCTATGTCAATATAGAAAACATTTGTCTAGGTGATGCACTGTCTCCCAAATTTTTCTTCTTGTGTGTTGATACTCCACTGTGTTCCTCTGTTGGCACTTTTCTTGTGTTTCAGCTGCAGACTCTCCGTCTGTGTCTGTCTTACAAACAATGGACAAAGACTGTTCTGTGCTCCTGACCTCCAATGACATGGCATGGCCTGCCTTCACACACACTTCATCTAGCTTCTCTCCAAAGAAAATCAGGATGAAAATATCCAAACTGCTCATGGGAAACAGACACAGACTTGTGCTGTCTCCTGAATTGTGCCCAAGTATTGTCTGGACAACGCTGAATGGCACATGGCAAAACAGTGACAGGGAGCATGGCAACTGTTAAATAACATAGATATTGGTGTGCTCATGCTCCAACTTGCTCCCTGCTCATGAATTTTTAGGCTATTTACTAGCATAGACATAACCTTTCAAGCTGAGACCAACTTTTATTTTTGTTGGTGAAACACTGTTAACCTAGCAGGTTCTTTGTTACTGACAAAACCTCTTTGGAATGACAGAAATAGTATCCTATTACTAGAGTACATTTCTGATTTTTCTGGGAAACTTAGCTTGTGAAACCAGAGTAAGATGAAATGGAGTTTGTAGCAATTTTTTTCTTCATCTAAAAGTATTAGTATTTTTCTTTCGGTAAGCTGAAACAAAAAGACTTGGATTCTTCTGAGCAAAACTACTAAAAATGTCCATAATACCTTCTTTTCTACTGGAAAACAGAGAATCGTTTTTCTTTCTGAGTACCATCGAAAGTGTGGCTGTCCACACAGCCTCTGTCAAGAAATAATATGGATGATCTAAGAGAAAGAAAAGCAAATCAGGAAACTGCCTGCAGAGATAAGAGGGAGGAGGATTTAAAAGGATAGTGTTTCCATAAATCAAGGCAACTGGTGACAGCTTTAAAGTAAGGGTCAAAAACATTGCAAGAGGTGTCACTTGGATAAGAAGTTAATCCAAGTTTCCATCTCTCTGCTTTTAGTTCTTGTTCAAGTGGAAGTTAAAGATCCCATAGCATTATTTCAGGATCATAAGAGATTAATATCCTGCCTAAATTCTCTCTTTCAGGATCATCAGAGACCTCTGCACCAGTATCAATACACACAGATTTATGCAATTGCTGTAAACAAAGGAACACATTTGTCTGCATACCATTGTTACAGTTTATTCAACTTGTTTGCATAGCAGCAGAGAATGTTAAATCTGTAGAAGCATGGTGGGTAGTATACATAGCAAAACCCATCAGGATGAGTTTGTAATGAAAAACAGAGGGGAAAAAAATTAAAACTCTCTAACACGAAGGATTCTAAGCAACCATGAAAACTGGGCATCAGAGCACTCCAATACCAACTGCCCAAATAAGAGGGTTTGTATGAGTTTATCAAAATTTCTTGCAAATAAATTCAGTTGGTAGGTTTTGAAATGGAAAGTATATGAGATAATTGGCCTGAAGAGGATAGAATTGTTCCTTGTGCTTCAATGAAGCGTAAGTCATACACCCATGCTACTCCCACACCATAGGTAGGAGGCCTGATATAAAAATGTAAAAAAACCCTCTTCAAACTAATTTGAAGAGAGCAAACCTCTAGTCTAGGTATGACTCAATCCTTATTCAGCCTTCGCTAGATTTCCTGGAAGTCAGTCAAGTTGCTAAAGAGCTTTCATGACTAAGGAATCTATCAAGAGACCTATTTCTGAAAGTAGATATTGTTTTGTTTAAAAAAAGAAAAAGGGATTATGTGTTAATGTTGTTTACATAAATAATTTCAGCAGATATATACAAACTAGCTAGTGAAACATGGTGCTCAGGAATGGGAAACTAAAGGCAATGCTAATATGTTTTCATTTCTGTAACGTTGCCATGAGTCTTACTCTTCTATTTTGGTTATCCAAATGGAAAAGGGGAGGAAAAAAGGTCAGGAAAGTGAAATTTTTCAGTATTAATAG
This sequence comes from Gallinago undulata, assembly GCA_026546715.1. Taxonomy (NCBI): domain Eukaryota; kingdom Metazoa; phylum Chordata; class Aves; order Charadriiformes; family Scolopacidae; genus Gallinago; species Gallinago undulata. The sequence continues at coordinate 9,058,222 of JAOTQQ010000001.1, read as the reverse complement.
CAAAAAGGAAATTAACTCAAAGGCATGCAACAGCTAGAAAAATTGAAAATTCTGAGTGTAATTTTCCTCTTACACCAGTTTTACTCCCGTAGAACTAACTTCATGGGATCAGGCTGTTGGACAGGTCTCAGGGCACCCTTCCCAGAATGATGATGAAGTGGAAAGGAGTTTCTTTAGGTGGTTGAGTTCCTGTTTAAATGACTATTTGAATACTAAAGAGATTTTGTTCTAAGTGTACTGCAGATTATCTGCAGTCTTGCATAGAAGCCTTTATTATTCAAATCTAAATATAATAAACCTTTTTGGAAGACTCTTTTGACCTCCATTAAGTTAATTCTGACATCCCAATGGAGTGAAAACCGTTCTTGCTAAGGGGAATAATGTTGCAGGTGGAAGGAGGAATTTAAGTGGCTGCCTTAAGGGAACACACAAGCTGGAGAGGTTACGATGGGGGAAAAAAATTGTGTATGCCAATTTGCACAATCCCTGGGGTGGCAACAAGATCTGCATCTGTGGGAGATGATTTCAGTTTTAAATTGAAACACATGTGTTAGTGAGATTGAAGCAAACTGACAGTATCTTTTTAATGGAATTGGAAATTATGAGCAGCAAGAATGGCATGACCCTACTGAGCAGTAATATATAATCTATTTATAGAGATAACAATCAAGGAAGAATAGATAACATAAAACCAGCAGGGTTTCTTCCTAGGTAACAAGTAAATAAAGGGGAAAAAAGGTTTCCTGACTGATGCTTCAATTTCTTGAGGACACCAAGAGGTTGCTTTTCTGAAAAGGTGTTGAGGTGATGGAAAGGCTTAAACATTTGAGAAATGTTCAGCTGCAGTCATGACAACTAACTGTAGATTCAATACTCCAATTAACTAGTCTATGATTTAGTACACTGATGAAGCTATCAGGATTAGTTCAGCAAAATAGCAGAAAACGGTCCAAAGGGTCATTACCAATGCACTGAATGTTGAATCACTTGAAAGACAAATTAAGCATATAATATTTTGAAATATGCAAATACCTACCATTAATAACACTTCTGAATTATAATGGGAGATTATTGGTTTAATCAGGAAACCTTTACACTGTATGTAGATTGCAACAGTTTGCCATTACATGAGTATTGTAAAGGATCTTTAAAATAGTCACGAGCAGCACAGCTGTCTGTTTGGGAATTTGTTCAAGTGTTTGCAGTGAGTATCAGAGTGCCTACTGCCACCTCGCTGCTGAGTGTAAATGTCCTGTAATATCTTTAGTGTTATTTTGTGTTATCCAGAGTACAGGAAAGCAAGATTGTCAACATGTCAGCAAGAGGCAAGAAAGAAAATATCACCTGTCCCTTCTAAAGAAATAAATTGCTTTCTATAGAAATATTGTATTAAAAAGTGACTCTTCACATAAATTACATTTATTTAAAGAAATTCATTGAGTGTTGATGAGCTATAGAAGATTTAATAAGATGTTTCATGTTTGAATAAGTGAAAATAAATAATATCAATCCCTGAAAATAATTTTATTTGGGATAGAGCCAACTTACTGATCTGAGAAAAAATATTTTGTTCTGAAATGGGAGAAAGAGTTCTTTTGAGCAATGAACAAATAAATCAGTCATTCACAGTTAGCTGCAGGTCTCAGAGCACTTTAAGCAAGAACCATAGTTCCCATATTGCACGTAGGGCGGCAAATTGACTTCATTGCAACTGCTCTGCAAGTCCAGGATCAGTGTGGGAACAGAGCTGGAACACGTTTGGTCTCCCCAGGAGAGTGAGGCCAAGCTGGCTTAACCAGGCTACTTCCAGTGCATCGAGATGTCTGTTTTCTATGACAGGGAGCTCTCTGTGGGTTAAGTTACCCAACCATGATTAAACTGCTTGCAGTTCGGAGATCTCCCCGTGACACACCACGAATCATAGCGTGAATTTCAGGTTTCACTTTTGAAACTTTGGCTTCAAATCACAGCCTGGTGCTCTGTCAGTCTTCCTATTCTGCTACTTTGTTGTATTTTGTCCAAACTTGGGTTCTTGGTCATGAAGTAACTACATTTTCAGCTTTACACTTGAGTTTCTGCCTCCAAGCCTCTGTGTGCTCCTGTGTGACATCTAATAAGCACAAATCAGTCCCGCTGTCCTGTGCAGAAGGACACTGGTCGGTGTCTCTCATGGGGCTGTTTGCATTTCTGGAAGCTAGTCAGGCTTTGTGATGAGGGAAAGTTACAGTTTGTCTCCCTCTTCATCAGGTGACTGGGAATGGATGGCAGGCAGCTGTCATTTCTAATAACCAGGACTAAACATAAAATAATCAGTGCCTGCATGACAGCCCACATCAATTGCTTTCATGCTCTGGGAGAAGATGTGGACCAGAGTTTGATTCCTGCCCTGCCCCAGAGCAACTATGCACTATGTCTTGCTCATTAACAAATGAGCTCGGTTCAAACTTCAACTTTTTTTTTTTTTTTTAAATAGCATCTTTTGCAACATTTTACTTCAGTTCCTATTTTCCGGGACAGTTTAATCATGCTGGCTGCATTGCTAAAGTCAAGTTTTGGTCTACTGGTATTTCTGTCCCTGGGGTGATTTGCTGGGTTACTCTTCTAGTGCCTGTGCTGCTACACTGTGGGGACCGAAAAGAGCCAGAACAAATGCAGGAAGATGTGCCAGCTCTTGGTACATGCTGAAAAATCCCAACATTTGGCAGAAACAGAAACATTGTTAATACAGTAAGCCACTAAAATCTGTGTTTAATCATCAGAGCATCATCTCCCCACACTTGTAAGAGAATTTTCAAATGAGAAGGGAAACCAAAAGGCAAATTGAAGTGCCACACAGGCTAGGAACAAAATATGTGCTCAGAGGTTTAACTCCTTAGACCAGAACCTCTCTTCTTAAGCCACTTTTGTTTTACAAGTGGGAAACAGATCATGCTCGGATGTACGTGTTTTTATTAGAATGTGAGTGAAATTACCATATTTCAATTAAATCCCCAGACACCCACTAAACTGTACTTGTGTTGAAAGAATTAGGAAAAAATGGAGGTAGAAGTGACCTATTAATGTTACTTCTGCTGGTTGCTCAGTACTAAATTCTTCCCTACAGACCATTATCGAGTATTTTGGGTGGGATAGTGGAGTCACTGACAGCTCTAATGAAGACAGCTCTTTTTGCTGTGAGTAGAGAAATTTTCTCATCCACACTAACATACTGCCACAGATTTCTGTGTGTTTGTCTATAGGTCTAATTTGTAACTTCCCACCACAAAAGAAAGTTTCATACACAGAAATTGCTGCAATAACACAGGAATGTAAAATAGTCAGCAAGATATGACAAAAGGCTTACTGCTTTGTTTCTAATTTTCCTCTATTTCACAAGAGTGTTTGGGGGAATTATTGGTTTGGGGTTTTTTTTGCTTTGTTCTTGCTAGGTTAGGTAGGTCAGTTGTTGATTTTAAGCTATGCAGAACACGTGGCAACTAGAGATATGAATGTGCCACTCTAAACAGAAATGTGCCCCCTAGTTTTCCATCCCAGGTCAGCAACACCATGAACACAGCTTCTGAGAATACAGTAATGATCTTATTTAGAACCTTAGTCACATAGTCATCCAGGATTAATCAGCGTTGGTCACTGAAGACTGGTTAATTTAGAGGAACGATTGCTTTCCACAGAAAAGCAGTGGGATAGTTTTGAAAAGTTTGCCAGGTAGAATTGAAAAGAATAAGCAAAGTGCTATATATGTAAGCTTTCAGACAGGCAGTTGCATAGGTCAGGTTAAGTTTCTAGCAATTATTAATAAAAAATTATATTCCCCAATGAGGATCTGGGTAAAATTATAGTGAACTCTCTAGGTGCTTGACAAGCTGAGTTTCAGTCATGCAATCAAGAAACCAAATAAACCATGTTTTGAAGGAGGATGTAGAAATGAGCAACAATAAAACAAATAGGATAATATACGATAAGAACTTGTTCTTTGCCCAGAGTAGTTCCCAAAACATTTAAAGTCTTCTCCTTTAATTTCTTGGGTAGACAACTGCTTGAGCAACTGGCTGCTTCCCAGACACTCTATATTAATGCTCCATTCACAATTTGCAATTTCCAGGGCTTTGACAACAGTCCTGAACTTTAGTAAGGACACATCTAAGTTTCAGCTGACCCAGAAATGTGATTTGCCATTCACTGTACTGAACTGCTCTTGATCCGCTAATCTTTATTTTCCAGTCATTTCTGCATTTTCCTGAGGTTCCATATAGGATGAAGGACCACACACAGTTCTTCCTGCTAGAAGACTGCTAGACTTAACAGTGTCTTCAGTGTTTCCTTATGGTTTGTGACTATTGAACCTCTAAACCACAAAATGTTGCCTTAAATTAGGTAACACCTCAGCCCAGGCATGCCTAAACATAATTAGTTTGTTCAGGTTTTCACAGATTATTATTGCAGTTATAATTTCTTCCAGGTTACAACAAGTTACTTGAACAGAAATGTTCCCAAACACCTTAGCACAGAAAAATGCAAATGGAACATGGTTCAAGCTTTCTCCTTAGACCCTTTAGTTTAGCTCCCATCTTCACCATTAGATTCCAACAGAGAGTTCCTCCGTGTTTGGGTTTCCTTTACTCTGAATGTACTCTGTTGTTGGGTTGGGATTTTCTCACTTTTCAAGTTTCAAACACCAGAAGTGCATGTCTGGAAATATTAAGCATTATTACAAGGTAGACAGAAAGTGGTATATAGTAAATCACATTAAAGACACTAATCACATTAAAGATTTCCAGAAAGAACAATGTCAGGCAGAAAATAAAGATACCATGCCCATACTCCTCAAAGATGAGATTTTCGTACCAAAATATAACACAGAAAGGAGCAAGAACAAATTCTTGGCCAAATTCTATCTTCTTTTTTTTCCCAAGGATTCTGTGATCTTGCTTAGTGAAAGCTGAGCTTTTGGGAAATGGAGTAAAAAAAGGAGAGAATCCTGACCCTTACTAACATCCAGGTCAATTATAAAAATCAGACAGTAAGGGATAAATCTTGTTTTGTCACAGGAACAAGATTACTCATTGGCTTCATTGAGTTTCCCTGGTATTAAAAAAAAAAATCCAATTCAGCCTTGATGTGAACAGTTGTCTCCCAAATACGCACTTTGCTTTCCAAAAGCTTCATTGCATACCTTTATATAATGTTAACATTTCTCTTAAATTGGACAAATGCACATGAACGGAAAAGGTTTCATGCAAATGAAACTAAGAACACATGTTTATTAATGCAAAAATTGTGCTGGTCCATTTTGGTGCCAAAGGGGTCTCTCCACACCTGCTGTTATTTCCACCAAAATAAAGACCAGCCTCTCAGCAGGTGGCCTGGACAGATATCCATTTGGAACCGCTGTCTAACCAAGTCATTAGGCAGCAAAATACAACACTTTTGGCCTGAGCACACTCAGGATTTTTTTTCTGACTGTGGAGCACAAAGCCAAAAGCAAGGGTCAGCCAGTCTCTAGGCTATTAGGGTGGAGTGCTATCAGCTACTGTTGTCGACTGCTAACTGGTATCAATACACTATTCACTTTCAGCTCAGTTTTCCTGGATTTTCTGTATGTTTGATTGTGGTTAGGTGGAAAGACTGTCCCTCTGCAGGGATATTTAGAACTATCAAAAGACAGGCATAAGTAAAAATTAACAGTTAGTCTAAAATGTGTCTAAATTTAGAAATATACATGCAGACTTTTAAGTATTCAGCAGGCATCCAAGATCTCATAATGATCAACAGAAATTTCAGTAATACTGTTGACAGCACTCAGAAAAGATATTGTGCTCCTTTCAGAGCAGACATCTATGGCATGATTCACCCACCTGATATAAGCATCTAGTGCCATTCAAGACATGCTGGCACATCAAGTAACACAGAACAAGAGGGAGATGTATGCTAATGCAGGGTGATAGCTGGAGCCCAGGTAAGATACTGTAAAATAATTCAAATGGTATTGAACTCCTCTGTTTAGACAACCTGGCATTTGACCAGCTGTGATCTCTATTTTTTATTGGATTTGATTAATGTATCTAAATTTAAGTGTCTGACAACAATTGAAATACTCTTAGGTAGTCTGAGACTGTTGCATAGGACTGGAAGATACAGCAAAGTACAGGAGAGCCTTGTCCTGCTCAATTGGCAGATGGAGGCGAGGCAGCTGCCATAAGGTATCTCACCTTTTAAATTCAAAGTAAAATATTGCCTTATTATTTGAGGTGATACAGTGCAAGACTATCCTGGTTTAGGTCTTGGAAGTGATTGCAATGCAAAGAAATTTCTGTGATTGATTTCCATTCAGAAAATCTATCCATTAGACCCTGTTAACTGAATTTCTGCTTACTATGATATATATTTTCCTTACTATTTTCCTTGTCTCCTTGTTATAAGTAATACAATGATGTCTAAGGTGCAAAAGTAATGGAAAATATCAAGAAAATAATTCAGCATTCTAATTAAAAATGAATGGTGGTGAAATGTGGCAGATAACAGATGACAGATTGACCATGAAATAAATGCAAACATAGTCACGATCACAGACTATCTACAGTGAGATGGTGAACCTCATACACAGGGGTATGAATTAACCCTAACAAAAGAAGAAGTTCTGGAATGAAATGAAAGAGGATGTTGTGCTGCTTGTCTCCAATGTGATGAAGAAGACTAATTTTACAAAGTTTCCTTTAATAGTTCATCACCATTGTAAAAATAGATCTAAAAGCATGAACCTTTGCTCAAGATTTAGTAGTCTCAATAGCTATGTCAGAATGGTCTGAAATCACTTTCTCTAATTACAAGACAGACTGTGTGTACTGGGTCTGGTGGAGAAAAGGTTAATTTCTTCCCAGGACCTAGCAGGGACACAGGTATTCCATCCCATGTG
>JAOTQQ010000001.1:9028325-9045766 GCA_026546715.1 Gallinago undulata | reverse complement strand
TACCAATGGGCCTGGTATTCTCCCCTTCCCCCTTCGATTCTAGTTTAAAGCCCTGTCCATGAGTTTTGCTAACTCTTAGCCTAATACCCTTTTCCCCTTTCAGGATAGGGTTTTTCCATCATTCTCGAGCATACCCGGTGTCCTATAAATATTCTGATGCTCTGGAAGTCTCTGAGTGTCCTGAGTCCCCCTCACCAAAAAAAAAAAATATTCTTCCCAGATGCAAATCTGCATGGTAACAAAGTGCTTCTGTTCTCTTTCCACATAAATGAAGGGTGTATAGCAATGATACCTGCCAGCAGGTGATAATTGTTTTCATCACAATCTCTAGACATTTCTTATTCTATGGTATATGCTCAATGTATCACCCTTTCACCCTGGCATTAGTTCTCTGCATGGAATCCCCATATTCAAGTTATACTCCTGTTTTTTAATTCTCCAGCCAGACTTCTTCTGTGCTCTGAGCTTCTCCAGCCTCTACTTCCATCTACACAGGATGAACTTCACCTTGATGAATTAATCTCCTGCACGTCTTCACCTACCTAACACCATTTCTGCCTTTGTTTCCATTCTAGTCTTCCAGCTTCAGTGCTTTTCAATACTAAAGACCAGTTCAAGCTTTATTTTTCTGAGATAGTGTTGTTCAAAGTCACGAATTGGCTAATACCATCTAAGAGCAATTCCTCTTTCTTTCAGACCCTAAAGCAAGCACTGACTTTAGCAAGAAGCATACGATATATTTTGGTCCTCTAACTACTCTAAAACTATAGACTCTACAACAAAATTACTTGCAACACTGATTTATTTAGATATTTTTTTTTGCTTGAACGTCTACCATGTACTTCCCCAGACTGATCTAATCAGTTTGTATTCTGGACTTAATATGAAGACAAGTTGTGTTCCAGCTAAGCAAAACAGTAAGGTTCTTAATTATAAAATTGGAAATAACCTACAAAAGACATTGATATAAATAAGGAAACAATCTCAAAATGTGCCTTATTCTAGCTGTCACATGGAAGGGTATTTCACAACTAGTGAACTGAGGAGCTGTTGAATGAATTAATTCTTTCAGACTATTTTTGCCTTTCAGTTACACTTGAGGATTTTCTGCTGAATGCTGACAAAGTTTCGACCCATGTCTTAGGAATACTTTTATTTCTCTACTGTTTGAGAGCCCTGGGAATATCATGGCCTTTCTTCTAGCTGCTTGCTGTCTATCAGAATGCAAAAGGAATGCTCTTAAGCTTATTTGAGAATAAATCTCTTTTGGTAGAGGGATCATGGAATGCTGATTCTTCTATCTTGTTTGCCTTTTCTCTCAGGAAATCAGCTGAATTGCAGTGATAAAAATGAATTACAGTAGTAAACCTACAATGTACCATTCTGTAAGCAACATATCATGAGATGTATTTGGCACAAGCAGTCATTTTATTTCTGGTTTACTGGCGAATTATAGAGACTACATCTAATACATTTATACACTTTTGGGGCTGGGTCACTGTGTCACGGTCCTATTCAGGGAAGAACTTAAGCATTTGTATAATATAAATCATGTGCTTAGGTCCCACAGGTGTCAATGGAAATTAAACAACTACTCCAGTGCTCTCTTGAATAGAGACTTACTTCTAAACAACATTCTTAAAATAGAATATTCTCCTTTACTTTAGTCAGGGCTGAAATAAGCTAAAATGAAACACTTATCATACAGGGTTTTGGTTGGTTTTTGTTGTGTGTTTGATTTTGTTTGGGTTTTTTTTAAAGATCTTTTTTTAGACTACCTCAAAGTTTCCTATTCATTAAATTTGTTTGTCAACAGTTGTGCAAATAGTAAAATTTCCTTAGAGCCTCTGACACATATAACTGCAGCAATTTATTCAGAGATAGATATGATAAGCTTTCACTGAAATATTGCCACCTTCACTTCTGAAGAACATTGATTATCAACACATAACAAAGGCACTTCAATTTGTGTCACCCAGGGAAGATGTATACCTAAGTACCATAATAGTGTAGCCAAGGTCTCAGACACGCTTCAGGACCTTGCACATCCTCTTACCACTCCTCTTTGCTTTAAAAGCCTGAGGCTTCTGTAGTTCACCCCTAGTCTGAGCTCAAGCCTGTCTCCAAACTTGTCCCATCTCTACTGTAAAACCCAGCCAATCTGCTGTGAGAGGTTAGGTCAGAGAGCATTTCTGTCTCTACTTACCTTTCAAAACTTGCTCCTTTGGTAGTGTGCAGGATGCACTTAGTGCTGCAGAACACAGCAAGAACAAGGTCCCAGAAAGAGGAACCCAACAATTCTCTAGTCTTCACACTATAGCCTTCTGTGTTCAGTTTCCTCTTTCTACTAATGTCCCTCTTCCTCCCCCTCTTCTCTCTTAACCCTCTCCCTCTCTCCCCCCACTCTCTCCTCTCAAACTTAGGGACCTTTCTTTTCCTATGAAGCACTGGTTTTCCTATTCTTAAGAAACAAGCAGCACAAAGCTGGCATTCTCCTGTCACATCACCTTTTTAATCAAAAAATCTTTCAAGAACATAAAAATTAAGGAGAAATGAACTATGTTTCCAACCAGAAGCCAGAATTAATTCAATATCTGTATTGGAGAACTAGGTGGTTCTTATTTCATTTCCAGCCTAACCAGGAGCCTGGGTCTCATTTCAGAGCTGGTAATTTCTAATGATGTTGGAAAAAACAGACAGCCTGCTGTTCCCAGTCATCTTTATAATATTTTCCAGCACTGGAAATTGTTGACTAGCACAGCCTTTGAACAAAAACATTCACTATGCTAAATTTGGACTACAGTCTTGTAACAAGTGTGTTTTAAAAGAGCAATTACTAGATCAGTACCAGTTTAACCACCAGCTGGATCAGAATAAGTCTTTCTTAGTCTTCAGAAAGACTGGAAGTCTTCCTTCTCTTCTGGAAGGGAAGACAGAGGCAATTAGGGGGCTGGAACACCTATGCAGACAGGCTAAGAGAGTTGGATTTGTTTAGCCTGGAGAAGAGAAGGCTCTGGGGAGACCTTAGAGCAACTTTGCAGTATGTGAATGGGGCCTATAAGGAAGGTGGAGCTGGACTTTTTACAAGAGTATGTAGTGATAGGATTTCATTGTGAGGGTGGCGAGACACTGGAACAGGTGGACCAGAAAAGTTGTGGATGTCCCATCCCTGGAAGTGTTCAAGACCACTATAGGTCTTTGAGCAATCTGGTTTAGTGGGAGGTGTCCCTGCCAATGGCAAGGGGGGTTGGAACTAGATGGTCTTTAAGGTCCCTTCCATCTCTAACCATTCTATGACTTGTCCAGCTGGTACCTTTTATCTATACGTGGGGTCAGTGTTTTAACTCTGAGAATATTCAGAGGATCACTAAGAGCATCCACAGGAGTGTCTGCTCTAACATGACTCAGTTTCAGGACCTAGGAGGTCTCAGTTCTGTACAATTTGTATGATGTGAGCATTGGATGCTGTAGGTAAAAGCACAGGGAATAGAGAACAATCAAAAACACTTTAGATGCCTAAGCCTAGGATACTGAGCTGACCTTTATGTGTCTCTTTAAAGGTGAATTGAACTGTTCAGTAAATTCTATTGATAATGTTGACTATATTGCCACTAAATAAAAAAGGAAATTAAATACCTATTCCACATGTAAGTGCCTTATTTATATAAGTACATTAATCTTGATTTAAATGCCATTATAAGTCTGTTTTTAGAAAGTGCTATGTTGTTTACATTTTATGAAGAATAGAGGCACATGATCCTACATCACCAAAGGTTGAAAAATAAATTTGTGGATGAAACAGATATATGTAGGCAAGCAAGGGCTTCTAATGAAATGAGATAATATTGGTCAATCTGGTGATCCCTAGCAGTGGTCAATGGTCTTAGCTTGATTATAGAATCATAGAATCATTGTCTAGGTTAGAAGGAACCTTAAAGATCATCTAGTCCAACCATCAACCTAACCCTGACAAAAATCACTAAACCATATTCCTAAGGATTACATCAACCCGTCTTTTGAACACCTCCAGGGATGGTGCCTCAACCACTTCCCTGGGCAGCCCATTCCAATGCCTGATAAACCTCTCTGTGAAGAAATGTTTCCTAATATCCAATCTAAACCTCCCCTAGCGCAACTTGAAGCCATTGTCCCTTTTCCTGTGGCTCCTTTGTCTCCTGTGACTTGGGAGATGAGACTGACCCCCACCTCTCTACACCCCCCCTTCAGGTAGTTATAAAGTATGATAAGGTCTCCCCTCAGCTTCCTCTTCCTCAGACTAAACAATCCCAGCTCCCTCAGCCTTTCCTCATAAGACTTACTTACTTGATGTTAGCTTGCTTAGTTGTAAGCAGCCCAAGGAACAATTTTAAGGAATGATTTGAAAGTAAAAGAGTTGCTCTTGTGGATGTGGCATGAGAGGCAGCATAAGAAGAAATATGAATATGTTCTTTCTGAGGTTGAACAAGTAATCATGTTTTGACAGGTTGGGAACGAATGTATTTCCGTACTTGTAAGGTTGACATTCCACTAAACAGAGCTACAAAAAGAAGTCTTAAAAAAACCCATACAGCTTTCTAAAATGCACACATTCCAATCAGGCCTCTTCCATGGGATTTCTGGTATAAAACTGGTGATTATAATGGAATTTCAGAAACAACTTGTAGGGCTCCCAAAACACAGGGAGGAGTCCCTCCCAGGGCTGGAATATTAAATTGGCTGGAAGAGTCGTTGGCTTTACAAAACATCCAGGACCATATTGTGATCATAATGAGATTTTCTTACATTTTTTAAAGATTTACATGAGAGCTCTGTAGGGATACAGGCCACTTATCAGATAACTCACAGAAAAACAACTTGTTTAGTGTGACAGGCTTTCTCTGAGGTTGCCAGATACATTCCACGAGCACATGTAGTCTAACTTTTAAAAATCCAGTTTCTTAAAACATCAGCAGCTGACAACTATGTAAAATGTCATTGCATTATGGAAAATATAGCTGTACATTTATTGGAATCATTTATTTGTACTCAGATCTGTGTTTAACACACAAAGAATCAAGTTTCATTTAATGCTCTCGGTGCATTTGTGGAGCTCCATGGAAAGAATACAAAGTGAAACTAATTCTGACAAGTCAGTCTAATAGAATGAACTCTATCTAGAGTATACTTTATTCCAATTCAGCTGTTAACAACCCTACCCTGCAGCCTCAGGTGTGAATTTTAATACTATGATGAATCTTTGTGGGAAAATAGACTCCTTGACACTGAAGTTGTTTATACACTTTCAGGATATTCATGGTTCAGGTATGGATTCAACGCCTCCACAGTTCTGAATTATGAAATAATCATTGCAGATTACTGTAACTGTAACAGATTGCATCTATTCATGTAAATTCTTCCATAGGTTGCCAAGAAGGCTCGTGTTGAACTGCAATATATTTAAAGGAAAAAACATAGCATGCTGGTAATTGCATATAGGAAGCTAATATGTTTCCTTAATAAAGTCCCATCTTTCATGAATACGCAACACCAACAACTGAATTTTCTTGAAACATAATTTTTTTCTTTTCCATTTAGACACAAGAGTGGTGTTTCAGAACCAATGAGATTCTGCTGGGAGCAAATAAGTCTGCTGACTGTTGAACAATCAAAACCCCTTCTCATTTCTCTTTCAAAATAGACCCTTGAGTCTACGCTAAACTGGTTATATCAGAAAGAAATATATAAATGTATTTTCCTTTCAGTCAGTATGATTTGAAAGCCCAGAAACTGAAATATTTCAATTTTTTCTTCAGAACTTGTTGGAAAATTCAATTAACAGCATTAACTCAGGAGTGGTTTATTAAACTGAGATTGTTTTGAAGCATTTCCAGTTCAATAACCATTTTACTAACTCCAAGAAAGAGTTAAGTAGATTTTTCCATAGAGACCTGCAATTCTAGCCTCCCCACCCCTGTAAAAAACAGTCAAGCCACAGCCTCCTTGCTCACACGTGGAAAAGAGATTCATCTGGGCAGTGGTAATCCCTGAATCTGTGAAGGCCCAGACCTGTACCTGGACTAAACTCTTAGATTTATAGTGAGGGGTCTGGTGGCCCTGAACCTGAATTTTCAGGAGCAGAATTAGCATTTACTTACTCTTTCATGATCTTTCATGATTTCACTGTCTTCAGGGATGGTTTTCCTTGGGAAGAGATGCAACTGTTCAGTGAAATACTAGGTTTTGGGCAACTGTACCACCATTAGTTTTAATGAAACTTCAAAAATGTGTTTCCCTGTACAGCAGGTTTTTTGTGAGTAAGGAGGAAAAACAAAACACAGAATTGAACACTGTGGAATTTCAGATCCATGCAATACTTTGAAAGTGTGTGATTTTGATCTGATCAGACTAAATCCATTCTCGCAGGAAAATATAACTGGACTGTCTGCCTTTTGTCAGTGCTAGTTTTCTTTGTTGACATCTTCAAAAATCATGTTGATTTGGAATGTGAAATAATTGTCCTAACCAGTTTATGAAGTTGTTGCTGGGGGAAATAAGGATGAGCTTTTCCATACACCTGAAAGAAATGCTTCATACTCCTGAATGTTCTGGATGCCTGTAGATCTAACAGCTCAATAACTTGAGTACACAGATTTGGGCAAGTTAAGTTAGTGCACATTCACAATAATATCTACATATTTACACCTATCCTGTTTCAGATACAGGAGCAATATAAATCCTGTAGCAGATACAGAGGCAATACAAATCAGTATAGAGATCTTCACAACTAGTTTATAACCTTATAACTTGAGGTGGGCTAATGATATCCATTATTGTCCAGACAACAATTTGAGTTAGGTGGCAGACAGTAATCAGCTAAACTGTGATAATTAAATCTTGTATTTTTAATATTGGATAAACAATATATATATACTTCCATTTTTGTCTTTCTCTTTCTTTCTTCCTCATGTACTTAAATAAATTGAATTCTTCCCTTACCTTGTGTTACACACCTGAAAATGTGCAGTGTTTCAGAGGCAGTGGTTTAATTGCTACTGGATCTAACCTTCATACATCCATAGGCTTCACTTGAAACAAGACTTGATGTGTATTACCTCCTTAATGGATGTAAATTATACCTCAGAATAACAGTAGTTCTATTTTTATTAAAGTTTCTTCTGTTTTTGGTGTGTTTTTTCAAGTTTTCTAAGCTTTTAGGGATATAAATTAAAGTTTGCTGTCAGACACACCTTCTAAACGAAACGCTATCTTATTTTCTTATCACATTTGGAAATGAGTCATTTTTCCACACCTCCTTTCTTCCCTACCTTACAGAAATGAACTTATCACTTAAAAATACATACTGTTTTCATGAGGTGAGATAAGTGTTCTCAGATATACATTCATGAAACCGTCTCCAAACTATTGGGGCTATCTTTAGATCAAATATAGCAAAACTTTTGGTTTGAATCCAAGAACTGTCAATTATCAGCAGCCCTAAGAGGTGCAGAAAGAAACACTTGTCCTTCTCTTGCTTGTGATTTTTCCCTTTATTCATCCTATTGTGTTATTAGTTTCTTTTCCCTCTGTGACCAACATTGTCTCTCTCTTCAGTTTAACTTTTCTAAGTATCATTTTCTTCTTTTAGTACTTTAAGGAATTCAGTCCTCTTTGAACCCTACTCCTCTTTTCTTTTTTCATTACTACATCAGGCAGAACTCTTGTAATCACTTAACATTTCTTTCACTGTTGATTGTTGAGTCCAGCCTTTTTTACTGACAAAAAGTGATCTTCTTCCTCATTAGCATTCATGCCAGGCTTCATTACCCCCTCATTAAGTCTGCAATCAGCACACACAAACTTATGCCCCTATATGTGCAAGTGGAAGCCCTAGTCAGAGCAAATAAATTCATCCTTATAGCCCTAAGATGATTCTTTTAAAATTGCTGTTGTGAACTAAATAGAACTCTTCAATAGCTGGGCAGATTTGGAGAAGAGGCTTCAGGAATGTTTTTTACTCACTTTAGTGCTATGTGCAAGTTCCTAATCGCATCTGACAACAAAAGTTTAAACGCTTGTGCTAGGATTTCTGCAACAGGCATCAATAGCCGAGTTTGCAAATGTCAATAGACAGAAATAAGCATTTCCAAGGTGTGATACACTTGACCTATTTTTTGACATCTATTTTAAGATGTGATGAAATATTCCTCTGCTAACTAGCTCTGCTGCCTGCAGAGAGTCTCTGGTGACCAACCACAGATTTTGATTCCTAGGTTTTGTCAGTTATGTCATATACTTACTTCAATTCTGAATTAATTATTTGAATCTTTAAACTCAAAGCAACATCAAATAAGCTATCATTTTAAGACATATGGAGAAGAGATGAAAGCATTAGAGTTTACCAATTTTAGGTATCGATAATATTAATGAATTAGTGGTATTAGCCCAGTGTAAAATTCAGAGCTTGAACACAAAGTTTCAAAGTGATCAGCCAAGTGAAAGTTGGTAGTTTTTCAGCCAGAACAATATTTACAGGATTTATTCAGAAGATCCATTGCATTAAACCCCTGAATAATATCTAATAGACACAATCGTCTTTCATTATATCAAAAAAAAAAAAAATTCCCTACAAGTCTGTTTTCATTTGACGTATAGAATATTCCTTACAGAACTCTATTGATTAGTCTAATGTCAAAAAAAAAAAAGAATGGTTTGGATGAACATTTCCTGTCTTCTATTCTCAAACAATGAATTATTTATTTGTGCATCAGTGAAATTGTAAGGTCTGAGATAAATATTTATATTGGCATAAGGCTTTTACAAATATCTTCTTGGCAGATAGGTTTTGCAAAAAACTTTTATTTGAATTAAGCCATCAGACTAGACACAGGCCAAGTTTAAATTATATTTTATATTTTCATTTCTCTAGGTCTGATACTGGTAAAGTAAAGCTGATGGACTGTAACAGACAACTTTTTTTGATTTCCTTCTTTCTGATCAACCATGTTTTTCTAATTACAGTTCCCACCAAAGCTTGTATTTTAATATATCTACCTTTAGCTATATGAACTATAAAATACTTTGTTAATTTTAAAATAAATGTTTTTAAATGCTTGTATTCTTGAATTTAACATAAATCTAGAAGCATTGCATGAGATGATAGAATGAACATCCTGTCTCATTAACTTGGGCTGATAACACAGGACTATAAAGTTTTTTCTTGAACGGTAAATGAGTACTTCAATTTGTTAGACTTCCAAGATAGTAATGAACTTTCCATTCAGATTTAATGTGATATTAGATAGCCCATTTCCACTAAGAAGGTCTTTAAAGTTTCCACTGGGACATGCTTGTAGAATTTAAGGCTCTAGTTTGCCAATATTTGAAAGCATGAATAAAACCTGGTCAACTTTTCAAGTGTTGGATTAGTTTAAATGGGTTTTGTATCCAACATATTTAAAACAATGACATAGAAAAATTTATTCTTTAGAGTGATAAAACCCAAAGATTTATTCCCACAAGCTAAATGAGGGTTAAACTGGGTTAAGCACATCTGTATTAAGCATTTCCTCCTTTTGTCTATGAAAGTTTGAAGCTCGCAGTATTTTAATGATCTTAATTTAGTCATAAAAGCACTTTCAGTCATATAGAAGATGTCAAATTCTCAGTATTGAGTATACTGATTGATAGCACATTTGTGCAGTGTTAGACAAGAAAGTGGAGTTGGGGCCTGGTGATTTTTATGGCTGGTAAAAATTATCATCCCAAAAGAGTACTTCTATAGCAAAGCTTACGAATATGTCTCAATATTTCAGCATTCACAATGAGGTTTATCATCTCCAATATCTTCAAGTGGTTCCTTCTGGAAAGTCAGCATAAAAACTTTACACTGCTTAAAGAAAAAAGACCCCATGGATAAAGTTATGAATTTGCCTAATAGAGCACTCTTTCTTAATCTACTCACATTAAATGGATGAAAAATAAATTTGTATTTCACAAGTATAAGAGTTTAAATAAATCTAACATACTGACACAATTTTTTGTTATCATCACTATTTAATGACGTCAGGGCTTTACTTGTACTGCACTTGTTAGTACTTCCATTTCAGGGAATATTTTTTGTTCGGCATATGAATTTTAAGTGAAAATCTTTTTCATGAAATGGGAACTCTCTAGCTTCAAAAAAAATCAGTGGGAATGAAAAAATAATTCCGGAAGCAAGGTGATTTTATCTCAGTTTTAGAATATGGACATGACCATTCAAATGTTTTCTTCTGGTTCAGCTAGTTCGTCTCTACAGAGAAAAGTCTACAGAACTGAGCTTCACTTTGAAAGAGTTTACTTGGTCCCTACCAAGTACTGAAGCCAATCTTGCTTAGTAGCATCAGCTAATTAATGCCAGAGAATTTTCCTCTTCTAAAGAGTTCCTGTTCATCATCCTTCTCTGTGTGTGAAGGCTTTCTGGCCAGGCAGTGTAGCAGGCAAGCCAATGTCTATAAGACCATTATTTACTTATGTCAGGAAGGATGTCAAGGAAATACGGGAAAATGCTTACACATTTAATAAACGCAGGATCATATTTATTTCCTTACGCTTTTTACTATATTTATCCTACAGCACTTTTCAGTTGCTTTTACTTCTTGATAATACTCTATCACCTACTACTAATATTTTAAAATTTTGTCATTATTTGGTGGTGTACTTGTTTAATTGCTGTCTGTACTGGGTGGAGTTAATACTCTTCATAGCAGTGGGTATAGTACCATGCTTTGCATTTATGGCTAAAACAGTGCTGGTACACCAAAGTTTTGGCTATTGCTGAACAGTGCTTCCACAGGATTAAGGCCTTCTCTCCAATCACCCCCCACCATGGCCAGTACACTAGTGGTGGTTTTGGAAGGGACATAGCTTGGACAGCTGACCCAAACTGATCAAAGCAATGTTCCATACTATATTATATTGTGCTCAGCAATAAAAGACGACGAAAAGGGGAGGATGCAAGGGCATTAGTGGTTATGGCATTTATCTTCCCAAGTAGCTGTTATGCATACTGAGGCCCTGATATCAGGGAAGTGGTTGGACATCTGCCTGCTGATGGGAAGTAGTGGATAAACTCCTCTTCTTGCCTTGTTTCCACATACAGCTTTTGCTTTTCTTATTAAACTGTCTTTATCTCAACCTTTTATCTCAACCAAACTGTCTTTATCTCAATCAATATCAAGATTTTCTGTCTTTTTTTCTTCCCTGTCCAGTTGAGGATGGGGAGTGAGATAGTGTCTGGGGAGGGATATAGCAGGCAGACAAGGTCAACACACCATGCTGTCAATTAGGTGGAGCAAAGTAACACTCAATTAAGTGGAGGATTCATCTAAAAAATAATTTGCTGAAACTAGCACACAGTTATAGGCAGAGTTCCCTATGACTGCCTGGCTTAACTTGCTGATAATTGTGTTTTTCAAGGGGAGAGAGGGTTAGGGCTTAGGTGGCATCTTATTTAAGACAGAATACATCCTGGCAAAGCAGAAGGGACCTTCTGGAATTAAACAGAAATGTTTACAAAAGATTTAAAACAATAGCTTAAAAAGGAGAGACTTTACCCGGCAGAGTATGTTCTTTACTCTGTCTTGAAAATTGTGTTTTAAAAAAAAAAGCTATTGTTGTAATGACACCTTTTTATGTCTGAAACACAGTAACTTCTAAATGCACGTTAAAAATGTTCATCTGCTTTTTAGTCGCCCATTTTGGGATGAAATCTGAAAATTTTCATTTATCATCTGTAGAGTCAAAAACTATGCATAGTAGAGGAGTAGAAAAATAGTTTTAAATTTATTGTTTATCTAATATGTATCATTTACTTGTTAATTCTAATGTGTATATATGAATATGTGCAAGAAAATATGAACACTGACTAAAAGCGTAAAGATCTGGTCATCATCCTGTGAATAAAGCTGCTGTCCTAATATTAGAGAGAAATTAGTAACGTATGTGAAGTTCAGTATTTAATATCAAATACTGATATTTCACATTCAGGCAAAAATGTGTATTTGTGTGTAAATACTTATATGTCTTATTGACCAGGTCAGCTAAACATCATCTATGTATTCTTCATATCTCATCACTCTTCAGTAATGTAACTCAGTCCTGATTTTTTTAAGAAAATTCCACAAAACTGGTAGAACCTCATGTATTTCAGAGGAAAAGGAGCTGGAAAGAAAGCAAGAAAATAGGGGTTATTTCCATGAGTGCTTAGAACACCTGGCATTTTCTCGAGGGCTGTAGCCATTCATATACTAAGAAGTCATTTGCCAGCAAACCAAGATGCTTTTCAGCAACATGACCATACTTTTCAGAACTCCAAATCTATGCCAATAAATGAAAATGACAATGCCCTAGTGGCTTCTTTTAGTGTTAAAACAAGAGTAGTAGAGGTAAACCAGAGAAATTAGAGAGCATTTATTCCTTTCCCCCCCCCCTCTCCACGGTTGTCACTCCAAGATCATGAAGAAGAGGGAGGAGAAGTTGATAGGAGACAAAGAGAAAAGGGAGAAATAAGAAAGACACTAGCAAGGCAGAAATTCTGAAATGCTTCACCAGATCAACTCCAAAGTCCTTGAGGAAGTTGCAAGCCTCAGGGGACCAACTAATTTCAAATAAAATAAAAAGTCAGCAGAATCTGTCTTAAAATTGCTGTTCTCAAACGAAGGGAATAAGATGAAGAGAAAAGAAGAGGGGACACATTGCCAGGCAGATTCCCACAAGAAGCAGTGGCAGTTAGAGTCAAGGGGAAGAGTGTCTTGCTGAAGTCATTTTGAATAGAGACAGAGATGGACCGCACAAGCAGAAATAGCAGATAGGGGCTATAGTTCCTGGGAGCCATAGAGCCAAAACCATTATTACTGTCCTATCCCATGGCCTCCCATTGAGAAGCAAAGAAAAACTGTTTTAAGAACAACTGATCTATCTGGAAAAAAAATTGTGTTGATGCTGACTAAAGAATAATCCCTCTGCTTCTGCCTACAGGGAACTTGTTGGGTGGTAAAACTGGGTGGCCCATAGCCTAATAGATTGCTAAAAGCCTAGAGAAGAGGACCATATTTTATTTGAGCCATGCCAAAACTACTAAACATTATGTGAACAAGTCACTTCACCTATCAGGTGTCATTCTCATCCCAGCCAGAACTATACCATCAAAGATTCTCTCTTCTTGTCATAATTAACTACCAGACTTAGTACATGCATTTTCTAACCTCATTGTTCTCCCCCAAGCTCAGGATTTCCTTATTCACCTGTGATAAATCCAGTCTTGCTTGTCTTCTGTCATTCTCTCTTCTTCCATCTGTATATTTCCGGGTGTTACCTTAAGCTGCATGTCACACTGTAAATCAACTATAGTGGTAACTCTCTGTGGTGCTTCAGAGAACAGATTCCATAGCTAAATAGCTCTTATTCATGGCAAAAGAGGTACCAAGATGAAGCTCTGAACACCTTGAGTGGTCAAAACCATTTCCAGAGAAGCAAATTAATGTGATATAAATACTTTGCACAACAACAGAGTGTACCGTAGTCAGTAATTCATTCAAGCTTCCTATGTTCTCTGTCTATCCTTACACTGGGCTTAAAAGATAGGCAAACCTCTGACAGTTTCCGCTACTGGGTGAGTGTTATCCAAAGTATACAACATAAATCAGGGCATGGGTTGAAAAGCTGATTGTCTTTGTTCTAAATATTATCCTTTCAGTGGTACAGAAGAAGACTTCAAGCCCTGAGGGACTCTTAAGCCATGATTGTTGCAAAGAGACATAGTTCTTTTGAGGAAACTAGAATGCTTCCATTAACTAGCCAGTCTCTGAAGCTGAATCTTTATCAAATTTCTGAAGTTACATAAGATCCCTTTCTGCTACTAAAAAAAGAAATGTGAATGAAGGTTTTGTACTTTTCTTGGTGGTTAGACCAATATTCCATGAAACACAAAGGTTGAGTGTATGTACCATCTGAACTGTGTTCAGGAAACCATCAGAATTTAAGGCTTTTCCCAAGTTAGTCAGAACCTTTTTACTGCCATTAACGAGAGGCAAACTGGATGAGGGCTGGTCATGAAGTGGTATAAAGCACAATGAGTTGGATTGTGTATTTTGTAACTCCTCATATAAATGGAGGGAGAACAAAAGTGTCTTTAAAATACTTTGATGCTTTTTATACCCTAGACCATGCCAGGCAGTTCATTAGTCAGTAGCAAATTAGAACGATGAAGAAGTTGTGTGCAAGGGTAAAGTTAATCCGGGAATTTCTTGTCTGGAGCTGGTCTCAGTTTCAGTCAAACACAGTTGTGTTAATGCAGTGTGTGTGTTTAGAAAGGGGAGGTTTTGATTTAAAATATTGCAGTGGATTTAATTTCAAGTTTTTTTCAGATATTTATTTTTAAATTTGGTAGATGAAAACACCTAAGAGAATCCATGGAAAATTAATAAAACCTATCAATGCACTGAGGTTTTGTAAAGTATTCATTATACTATTTATAAAGGGTTTTTTTATACTCACATTTTCAGAATTCTTAAAATTACTCCCTCTCTAATTTTAAGACAACATCAGTGACTGTTGGCTTGCATGAAGAATGGCAATAGAGACTCAGTATACCATCTCTGAAGATTGGGGAAACCCAGAGGAGAAAACACATGGGTGAGAGAAACAGAGTTTTAAAGAGGAGTCTACTTTTAAGCATGAAGCAAAAACTCAGTTCAACTGTACAGTTTGCTAAAGTTAATTTTTGCTAATATATAAATTATAAGATCCAGTAGATTACTATTAGGATAGTAGTATTTATAGTTCTGTAATTTCTCACTGAATTGGTCAGTAGGTTTTAGTGGAACAAACCTACCAAGAGTAGTGTTAGGAAAAAGTAAGCCTGATGCTCTAGATCCGTATCCACATTGCAAGTTCAACCATGTCCTAAACTTGCTGGGCTCCCTACCACTAGCTGAGGCAATCCAAGAGTACTGATCAGAGATTAAAATACAAGAACAAAATGCAAATGAGCACAGGATTTTGTGCCTTTTAGCTCTTGAAATAGCAAAAAAATATAGCACGCATAGCAATAACACAAAATCAGAGAGACAAAAATATCACGTCACAAAGAAATGAGAAAAGAGGTGTAAATGTAATTGTTAATGTTTTTTAGCTATTATTTGGAGAACAAGTTTTCTAATCTGTCATCACTGGCACTGTAAATCATTGAGATTTGGTCCCTTACACAATGTACCCTGAGATGTAGGAAACTTTCTTCCCTTTATCATTTTGCTTTCAGCAGAACAGGTTATGAAACCCATATCTCTGAACTGTAAAGATAAAGCATTATGTACAATGATAAGAGTCTACAGATATAATAAACAAGGTGAAAAAATTGTCAATAAAGGCAGCCCTAGGTATATGGAAACTAAATTACACCTGTAGCTGACTGTATCTAAATGCCTGGATTTCTCTCCATCTCCTACAGAGGGGGAAGACAGCGAAAAACAGAGTGCAGATGAAAGTATTATATTTCATATTATAAAATGTATGTAGATTATTACCTTTTAAAAATAGTTGCTACAGTCAGTGCGAATAAAAGTAAGAAAAATTCAAGATCAAAAGAATAAACAATACCACTGTCTGAGCATCATCATGCTTGTCCTGCTCTTGGTGAATGACCATAACTCTGAACGTTTACAAGCCTTTGAGATTTTACCAAAGTAAATCATGAGAGCTTCTCTATCCCAACAAGAAGAAAATTGACCATTCTGCTCATCATAGGGGATTAGGCAATTTCCTAGATTTGTTTCAGACCTCACTAAATAGCAGGGAAGAACACATTCTGTTCTGGTTATATATTTGTGGAATAGATATTGTGCTAGTCAATGACAATGGGGGTTGGTGGTAGTTACAGCTTACATCTGCACACTGGTTCCTGAGCACCATTATAAGTTAAGAAACTGATTCATCTTTTTTTTGTTTGTTTTCCAGATAGTTTTTAATTTTGAGCATGAGAAAGATTTGATTTCAAAAGGCAAAACTCCTGAAAATTGAAGTAGTTTGAACATGAACTTCCAATAAAGAGTATAAAAATACTGAAGCTGAATCATGGTGAAAAAGAATACACACATGTCTTTCAGGATCTGCCCAAGAACTCTTGTAGGTACTCTATATTTGAAAAGAGCATAAAACTTCCTCTTACCAACATGAAACAGTCTGTGAATAAGAATGACAAGACAACTAAAAAAATTTATTTTATTTCCAGACACATGCCACAGCAATAGCAAAGCAAATATGTCTTACTGCTAGAGGCCAAACTTATTTGTATGTTGCTCCTGCAATCTCCTTTGGGAAAAACAGAGCAATCACACACAGGTCAAAGAGAGGGGAGATTCTGCCTTCCAGGCAGTGATCTTAAGTTTATGGTCTGGCCAATAATCTAACTATTGAAAAAGTTAAAAAACCCAAGAGGGACAGCTGAACCCCTCAAGGCATAAGAGATCACTTTTATGGGTTTCCCATGAAACAAAAAAGTTTCTAGATCTTAAGGGTGACACATCATTTCAGCTTTCAGAATAGATCTGTAATGGTTCTCTAAACTAGGCTGAATTTCATTTTATGTCTTCTGATACCTATCATCATACACATAGATTTTGCTTCCAGCCTTTAATATTTTGCTCCCTTCAAGTTAGAAAAACTGACACACAGCATGTCTAATAACTGGGAGATTATAATAAAGAGTTATTTGATAACTGATCTTCTGCAAAGTATTCCCTAAAGATTGACTTAGATGATAGCATGTTCCCCTTCAAATTCCTCCTTCAGACACTTCTGCTATAAATTGTTGGGATATTGCCGTCCAACAATGAACATTAGTGATTATGTGAGTAGATTTATGTGCGTAGATTTATGTGCATCTCAATTTACAAATACTAGTCTTCTCAAAGCTGTTTATTTGGCTGTGCATGTAACATATATTGTTTGTGATTTCAGCTATTTGAAAGTTTAAGCCCTTTAGAAATCTAGGGTCTTTCTAGCCCAGGGAGAACAAAATGAACATCCAGGGATTGAGGTATCTTGACATAAGAGAGGACTATAAGATAGATGGGAACAAACCTTTTCTGGAAGTAGCTGTTGTCTGTGAAGGCAGGCTAAAGAGTACAGCACTGAAGGAACCAGCACAGAAGGCAATGTTGGGTCAGGTGAATTACATTTCACCTGTATATGTCAACACTTCAGGTACTAGCAACTTTATCCTCACTATCTATTGATAAGGAAGGAAAAAATTACTCATTAAACTGAAATATCAGGAAACCGAAGCAAAGAGAGTATGCAGTTTCCAAGGAAAATATGGAAAACCTGTGATTTAGGAATTGCATGTCCCAGCAAATTTGCAGACGACACCAAATTGGGTGGGAGTGTTGATCTGCTGGAGGGTAGAGAGGCTTTGCAGAGGGATC